>JARHVA010000479.1:2945000-3280000 GCA_037957365.1 Torreya grandis
CTTGGAACCATATCTATCAAAACCTCTTCCTTCCACTAAAGTTTAGCACCTTATGCCACTGAGGTAACTATCTTTCTAATGGATTATTTTGATTAATATATATATTTTTTAGTTTTGTGTAATTTCAAATTTCTAATATTGGAAGTAGAAGTGTTTGTTTGGTCTGCAGACTCAAAGAAACCCATAGGAGCAACATTTTCCTTACCACCATTGAGAGAAGAAGGTAAAATAACTTTGTAGGTTTTTGAACATGGATTAATGAGGCTTATAAATCTATCATTAATCCCTCTATATCTTAAATTTTATACTTACAACCAACCGATTCACCAGATTTCAATGCACTTTAAGGGGAAGAACTATTATGACCTCTGGATCCGAAGAGGACTTGTGAAGTGGAAATGATTTTCTACCATCCAAAGAGGTAAAGAGGTTATATAAGCATAAATTCTCTATAAATTATTCCTAGGAATCTAATTATAATACATAATATTTTGTTTCTAAATTAGGCATTGAGATTCCTTAGAACCCATAGGAGTCTTGGAGGTGTTTAGTGTTTTTATTTATTTAATTACAAATTTCTAAGAATAAATAAACTATTAAAAACTGATTTAGATATACATAAATATACAAATATAAATGTGAAATTCAAAATTTGAAATTAGATACAAAGAGTAAAATTATATATATATATATATATGCAAACCTAACACAAATTGATTTTATTTTGATTGTGTAGGCTAATTATGAATGAAAACTACCTAAAAAGACACACAAATTATGTCACAGCTGAAAATAGAAATTCAAAGTATGTGGGGAAAGGTTCATGATAGGAATATATGGGTACAATATGACCTTTTATATTGAATTTAACTATGTTATGGTTGATTGCATGATTAGTTTTATGATTTGGGTACTTACATCTATCGGTGAGGTTTATTGTTTAAGTGTGTGTGTTGATTTGATGTGTAAAAAACCTAAAAAATAAAAACCCTAGCTCTTTAAAAATAAACACAATAGAGATAAAATTTTAAAAAGGGGGAATAAGGTTAGGAGAATATCTGATCTATTCCCCAAAAATCCCATGTAATTTGAGTGTTGCCTACATATCTCAAATGGTATTAGGCCAATGTGGTTCTCCCTCTTAGAGTGAGTGTGTGAATCTTAACTTTTGTTATATTAATTAATTTAGATAAATTGATTTAAATGATTGAAAATGAGTACCCTTAACCTAGAATAAAATAATTTCACACTTGACCTATGACCATTATAATTCTTCATAATTTAAATTGGGAAGAATAGTGCTCTTTTGCTCAATGTGCAATAGAATTAATAAGTACTAGATGTATTTCAGATGACCTTGATGTGATTAGAGGAAATTTTTAAATAATTATATTAATATACCTTGATATAAATGTGGGAGGTATTAGATTAAATGTCTTAAATTTCAAATCTTGACATTGGTGCATGTGGAATAAAGTTGCACTAGTGGACAAGGTTGTAGTTTAGTCTTGTCTAACTAGTGCAGTCTTGTCCCAAAAGGATAGAGACTATTAGAATTAGGATAAAAAGATTTTGTAAGTAGATTAATCATGTATAAATAATGTTATGATTATTTATAATACAATAAATATAATAATTAATGATCTTGTAGAAATTGTGAGTTAATAGAATGATGAATAGGCCAAGGTAAAGATGTCAAGATTAAACATTGTCAACCACTTAATGGTTATATTTGAGCATCTACATTTTCACCCAATTTATTTTAGTGTGGAAATAAATTGAAATTAATAAAGGATATGTGAACCTAAGTGTGTATAAAAAAATTTCATTTTGATGTGAAGCTCGATTACGAAAAGTGCCTCAATGCAAAAACTTGCAACAATGCTATTGAAAGTATTTATTGTCCATATTTGAAAATTGAAACTCTAAAATTTGAATTTTGAATTTTGAAAAGAGAGAAAATAAAATATATACCTCAACATTATGTAATCTAATTTTCATGGATCTTGAAAAGTGTATAAGTGTGTGCTCCATTATTGAGGCATTTGAAGAAAATGTTTGTGGTGAATTGAGAGTGATCAAGTCTTAAATTAAAAATAATTGTGAAATCCCTTGAGTTGTAAATATTGTATGCTCCAACTCTCATCTAAATGTGTAGATTACTATGTAAAATAATTGAAGGATTGAAACCACCAAATGTGTCTCACTAAAGTGACACCATAAACATTGAATGTTACTAGAATCTAATGTGACCCACTTGTAAATTGAGACAAATCACACATCTGTAGAGGGATCTAGACTATATTTGAAAATTTATACCTTTTGAAAATTTTGAAGTTAATAAATTCAAAATTTGTAATTTAGTAACATAAACATGAATGAATATTATGCCCCCCATACTATAGTAAATTGACATAGAATGCCAATTGAACTTTGTAACTATCTTAAATCTATAACTTGTAACTATTTAAATGAGTTCACATGCATGCCACATGCCCCAAATCTAAATTTTTTTAATCATGTTGTAATTTTAAAAACTATGTAGTGCTATAAATTATAAATTTGTTTCTCATGAAAACTTGAATTTTGCATACAAGCCCATTGTGATGCCCCCATTTTGAGATGAGAGATTAAGTTTGCAAGTCACTAATCTCAAAAGAGAGAACTATAATAAATAAAAATATATAATAATTTAGTAACATATGAACATTTGAATTAAATTACATCATATGATTGATTGTAGCATTGGGTTGTATAAGATAAATGTGTTAGATATATATAATATTAAAGCACATACGAACAATATGAATTATATATATTATGGCACAAGAGTATAGTAAAATAAAATTAATGTATGATATGAATCATGGTGCCATATAAATAAGTAATGAACAAATAATCAATGTCATACAATGTCACACAATTTATATATAATGTCACACATAAGGCCCAAATGCCACATACAAGGGACAAGTGAATGTCACATAAACACAAAAATCCAAGGGTCACACATAAATGACACACTGATACCATACACACAATAACATGTATATTATGCACACACAAAGCTAAGGGCCACACAAAATAATATATAAAGTCATAACTTATAATGTAACAAAGTATGGAAGAAGCATAGAGAAAACAAGCCTATTCTATATTGATCATATGTGTCAATGTCATTGTTAGCAAATATCATATTTGTGTAACATAATGTAGAGTGTGAGTGATTAACAAAACATTTGTATGTTATATATATTGATATGGTATAGAGGTTATTGATAGATATAATATGTTTGAAGTTTTCACAAAGAGTGAAAAGATATCCCCAATTTAGTAAGGTTGTTAGGTAAAAATGGAAGCCTAACATTGAAAAAATATGGAATAATATGTCTTGTATCATACTCACATACCTTGTGAAAATCAATAAGTATTGAAAAATGAAATATGCTATCTACTTATCATAAAATAAATAACATATGTAAAAAATTAAGTTAACAATATTAAAAAATGATTTTAAGGTCTTGATTTTGAATATTGAAAATATTTTTAATTTTTAGTGTTTTTAAAATATATGATTTTTTTTATATTTTTAAAATATTTAAAAACAGATAATAAGAAAAAAATTTAAAAATAGAAGAAATGGGAGGGATTTGAATAATATCCAACAAGGTGTTAAATCATAATGTGGCAAGAAGGAAGGAAAGGAAAATTCCCCTAATGTATGTGCAATGAGCTAAAGCAATGTAACACAAATGAGTGATAAATATATTAATTTAGATTAATCCAATGGGTAAGGGATATATGTGATCATGTAAGTGTAATTAAAACCATAACATGATAGATAAAATATAGTACACAAGTGAATTGAAAATTTAAAATCAATGTAAGATAGTTGTTGTAGATTATTTGAATTGCTTTTGAAAATCAAGAGGACAAGTCCCCAAAATGAAAATAAATCCAAGGGTTAGAATAATGCTTGGATAATGGATAGAAGAAGTAATAATGAAGTAAAATAAAAGAATATATGTATAAAATATAATGCAAGTAGCTAACCAATTACTTGATTAGAAGAGAGTTACCATGGAGTTCTTTTATAAAGGGTATATTCACCTACTTAATTTTGTGATAAGCCCCCACTAGAATAAGATGTCATTGTGTAGAGATATCTAATCCATGATATTACATCGTAGGAGTTGTATTATGCATATAATTTATTATTGTATTAGATATCTTTTTTGGAGTGTGCCCTGTAGTGTAATATTATGTTGTGATGATGTTATCCTTGGAGATGGTGATCATTGCACTATCTTACTAAAATGTTATAGAATCATAATTAGTACTAAGTGTAACTCCCATTAGTTTTTTCCATGATCTTCCAACTATTACATTGTGTTTCTCTATAGTAAGATCAATGTGAAATCATGTTAAACATGAGTTAAGACCAAGATTGATTCGTAATGTGATAGGTCCAATGAAATGCTTTAACTTTATAGATTTGTTGAGATATTATGTATTTTACCCAAGATATATGACAAATTTAGACTACATATTTTAGCGTATTGTAAGTGAATAATAACAATATTAGTGTATTGTTTACCATCCATAAGTGGTTTAAGAATTTTGAATGATGAAACTTAAATCTTCAAATCAAAAACTCAAAAAAAAAAATTATAAATAGAATTCCTACTCTAAGCTTCACATAAACCTTAGTTTGAGCAATGAAAGATAACAAAAAAGAACATTTTACCTCACTTTCCAAATAGATACTTCTCCTTTGTCGAATAGATGTGCTCATGATATTTGGATTGTGTTTTCTCTTAGGAACATCTATGCAATAATTCAAATAGTGTTTCAAAAGTGCAATTAATGATTGATTAAATTCATTTTTTCATGATCACTCTATCTTTCCAAAGGTATTGTGAGAATGGAAGATGAATGGTCAAATTATAGATTTCTCAAATAAGGAATGGACATATAGGATAAAGCTGGATTTAGTTAATCTTTTTTACTTAAATGGTGGAAAATTTATCTATATGTTAAATACATTGAATAAGGAAGTTATGAATTTACGAGTTACTTGAGGAACTTGAGGGAATTGATGATGTGGATAAGGTAGTTAAGGAATTTGGTTGATGACTTGGTTGACTAGGTTGAATGGCTTAAATGAGGTGGTTGAATGAGTAAATGGGAAGGTTGACTAGGTAAATAAGGTGGATAAATGAATTAAATGAGTTAGTTAGAGTGGGTTGATGAGGTGGATAATGGTTTATTTATTTTGTGTGTATGGATTAATTGGTGACTGATTAACTAACTAGTATATATTAATTAGTTAATTAATAAAAGTGTAATATTGGTGGGGACTATATAAGGGGTCATGTCATAATTAGGGTAATATTGGTCAAATTTTTTGATGATGAATGTGTTACTAAGGATAATTATGAATGATAAATGATAAATTTTGACAATAGCATATTAGTGATGACACTAAGGTGTAAGAATTTTGGTGTCTACATTTACCCCTATTTAAAATGGTGTTGTGACTAAAAAAAGTAGCAATGTTTCAAATAATATATAATAATAAGTGGCAGGCATAAAAATATACCTCAAGTTTTATGATTGGTTAGTTAGATAGGTATAATCCCCCTCGAGAGGACATGCAATGAGAAAATACATGTATGGAATCTCTAAATGATCAAAATGGATCATAATTGATGAAGTGAATGGGTTATAGGGTAAATTGGGGGAGGTGAATAAATAGGACGTAAGGGATGAGTTTCAAATCATTTTCACTCTTTCCACCTTAGAAATCAAAGCTTTGAGCTTTCATAAGTCCCTGACCAAACATGGATCTTATTATAGTTAATGAGCATTATAGCAAGCAATGACAGAGCATCAATGACAAGAGAAAGGTATAGGACCTATAAGTACCTTTTTTTAGTTTATCAAGTTTGAATTATGGGTGTATTGATTTATTTTAAAACATAGGGGAAATGTAAATTCTATGAGAAAAAAAAAATACTTATGGAATTTATGCACACCCTAGTGAAGTTTGCATTCTTTCCAATGATGTTTACACAAACACCACATCAATTTTGCATACTTATCATTTACACAAAAGTGGTGTCTTTTTTAATCTTTCAAATGGTGGTTGCATTCTGAGCAATGACATTTTAACATATTTTGTGAAATATTTGATGAGTTTATTTAGGTTAGTGATGTTTTTGGATTAGTGTGCATCCTTGGTGTTTTTAGGAGTGACTACCAATCATGATTGCATGTGAAATGAGATCAACAATGATAGGATTATTGTGGTACTTTATAATGTATTATATATTTTTGGAGGATGTGGGATTGTATTATATAGCTATGATGCTAGAGATCTAAGAAAATAAGGATATTTTGATAATGTTAGGACTCAGAGATGAGTACATTTCATATGTTAATGGGAAAGATGATAATTGTATTATAGGATATGTGGAGGATTTTATGTATACTGATATGGGGAACTCTGGTATACTAAAGAGACATAACATGAGTTACGTCAATGAGGAGACTATTTGGTCATGATGGCATTCCAATGGTAGGTCTATGGGTGATTTAGATGGGCATTTTGATGTAGGATAGATAGATTAACTACCTTTGATTCTTATGGATCTTGTTATTGGAATATTACTACCTGATAACACTAGGAGATTGTTTATGACTAGACTAGCAGATGTGGTGAGGGACATGCTAGAGTTTACTTGGGGACCATATGTTTTAGTGTAGTTATCCATGGATCTAAAAATGATAATGTAAAAAAATTATAATATTATCATGTATTCCACATTAATACATATATGGTCACATGAGCATATAGATCTAGAGCATCTAGTAGTACATCGATAATAGAGAAATTTTGAGGAGCCCTTTGTATATGACTGGTACATTATAGTGTGTATCTAGTGGTGACATCTAAGGTATATGATGTATTATGGGAGGATTTTAGATTATTTGAGGCATGGAGACATTGCATGGAGAACTTAAAGGGAAGTAGATCTAGTATAAGTGGAGTATATAGTGTATTTGGAATATGTGATGACCATATGATATATCATTGGGTGATGAGAATATATCATTGAGAGTTATGAGCTTAATAATCTTGTAGTAATTTGGTATACATTAGGTTATTTTGGTAGGGACACATATATTTTCATGGGCACATAGGGAATGATGATAGTGTGGGATGTTAGTGAATCTAAAATAAATTATAGATAGCTTGACATATTTGAATTCTATGATATTTCACATGTAAATGGATGTGATTGATGCAAGTGTTATAGATGAGTGTAGAGTATGGTGGGATAAGATTTATCTAGCAAGGTTGATTATTATAGATTAGAGGTTGAGGACTCTTCAAGAGTACATATTGGGTATTTTAAGGTTGCATCCTTAGAGAGTGAAAAGATGATGGATTAGGGGTTAGATGGTCAGGCCAATTGGTGACAAGGTCATAATCAAAGGAGGTGGAGAAGCAGGGGAAGGAATACAAATTATAGATATATATAGTGATGGGGTAGAGATAAAGTTGGATATCAAGGGATTGTAAGAGAATATGGTGGTGGAGATGGAGATATTTGAGGACTCCAATCTAGGGTTACAATACCACTAAAGGTGATAGTTATAGGGGGATATGAAGTAGGGCCCTCAATGTAGCCAAGTTGAGTACATGATTTAGAATTGATAAATACTATATGATGAGAGACCTTAGTAAGGTATGAGGAGTTAAATGACTTGAGAAGTGATGGAGATAATAGGGATGGTTCTTGCCAAAATAAGTTAGCTATGAGGGATGAAAATATCACTCAGTTATAGGCTGAGGTAGATGTATTGATAAAAGAGTTCTAAAGGAAGGATGAAACCTTAACAGTGAGAGATGAATATATATAGGGTATGTAGTTAGAGAAATAAGGCTCAATATAAAATTACTCCTTTGGTATTAGGGAAATTTTATGTAAAGTCATTGAGAATGATGAGAGAGGCTCAATATTACAAAGTATTATATGAGTAGGTTGTTCCTATAGACGAAAGAATGACTTCCTTTACTACTAATAGATGGACATGAGCATCCTTAGTGTGGATAAATCATTCAAAATTTTTAGTGGTTGATCATCCTAGTATAATTCCACCATGGAGTCTAGTTTTTGAGAGTCATGATGATAGTTGATAACTAGGAGTTTTGATGTATATGATATGTATTGATGGAATACTTGTACATGGAAATTTTTATTGATATAGTGATTATTTTGGGCTCTTGTATGTGTCTCATGTTTTATTGTGATGATGTTTTAATATGTTTATGGATAGGCTATATATGTTTATTTGTGTCATTATAAGATAAAAACTATTGCATTATTTATGATACACACCTAGTTATTGTGATGGAATGTTTAGTTAGACATGGGTGTTAAGATTGGATAATTAGTAATGTTTATAAATGATTTATGTATGGATGTATGTTTTAGGAATGAATGTGTATGAATTTAGGTGATGTGATGATTTAGATGTGTATGAATGAATTTATACTAATCTTTTATAGACTTCAAAATGTTTTGATTGACCTTATTTTTTATATAGCTTATGGCATGATCCATCATGGTATGGAAAACTCATGATGGTGCTATTGTAATATGTGTAAGGATTGATACAAGATAAAATTTAAGAAAATATAAAAAAACGTTAACAAATAATAGAATAACATAAAATAACAATCAAGTACTAAAAACACATAAAATAAGTAATAAATATTATTCTTTTTTCCTTTGATCTAGTAGAAACCCTTGTTGTAAGGAGTGATGATAATGATAATGATAGCTTTATTTTTCCCTAGGTAATGATATATAAGAGGAGGGTAGTTTGAAAATTATGTATCCTAGTAAATATGTAATTATCTACTTAAAGTGGATAAATGGATTTCAATAGGACTAAATACAAGAAAAAATGGCTTATACTTAAGATTTTTGGACTTTTTCTATTTTTTAAAAAATTTAGGTGTTTTTATGGGACTAACAACTAAGCTACAAAAAAAGGGGAAAATAATTTATATAATTAGGAATGTATGGGGTAGTGGATGAAGTGGGATAATAATGCATGATGGCATGCATGAGGAATGAATCATAAATATCTAAGGATTATGTAGATTAGGAGTCATATGGCCAATCCTTGTTATACCATGCTAATAGGTACTGCAGTGTTTTTTACAAATCCATGGAAGGACAAAGTTTTTTCCAAAGCATGTTTTAAGACTTATTTCATGTCCTTGTCAAGGGAAAAACATGAATAATTATGGTCATGATGGAAATGGGATGATTCAGATATAGGGATGGTTCAAGATTTGTTTAAATTTAGATGGATGAGGATACTTTAGGATGAGATGGAGGAGGTATGCCCTAAATTATATGCATACTTATAGACAATAAATATTACACATGACACCATAAAGTTGTTTTTCATCATGTTACATGTCAACCAAATTTTGGCTACCATAGACCGGGTTCACAAAAAACTTGACTTGTCATGTTTTATAACCTTATTCATAGCCTTTTTATGCCTTGTGAGGTCTTCAAATAGTTTTTTTTAAGTCTTATTAGCATATTTTAAGGTTATTTTGACAATTTTAAGGTAACATCTTATGTTTGTATTGTGTTTGTCTACCCATACCATGGTATGAAGAAAGTTGATCCACAAGGTGTCAAAGGTTCATAAATTCCTATTCAAGTTTTCATACCCTTTGACCACCTTGCATGAAAATTTTATACTTATTTCAATAAGTTAAAGTCATTTTGTGAAGTTTAAGGTAAAGTGTCATTCAATAAAAAGATGCATGTGGCAAAGTCCAATGTATGTTAAAGCTAACCAATATGAAATTTCCATACAAACACACTTGTTAAATCCTATGAATGATTTATATAACATGTATACTTGTCAAGAATGTTAGATCATATCAGGTTTGTAGGTTTAAACCTAGATGAGAGAGAATCACTCAAAACAAGGCAACTACAAGCACTTGTATGAACTTAGAGGATCCATATTTAGGTTAAAATGTTTTAAAAGTGTCTCTTCACCTTCCTCAAGTCATTTACATGGATAACAAGCTATTATAATTCTTGAGAAGCCCAAATTTGCATCAAAACCTCCATCAGCATCTTGGTAGACTAGCCATGGTCAACTTCATGTGCTTGATATGGACAGAGGAGAGAGAGTGATGACCTAAGATTATAGGAAGAGGAAGGGTATTAAATGGAATTTATATTTTTGGCATTGGTTCTAAGATTGGTTTACCCTCCTTTATGAATAATTATTAAGACCATCAGTTGATTTTAAACCCTAGTAGAACCCCAAGGCTTAGTTTTATATAAGTTTCATGAAATTTTGAAATTTTTGGAATAATATGAGCATTTTTGAAGGTATATATGGGTATGAAAAACCATATCACACTTTTATCCACCAAGTTTGACACATGTGGCATTAGAGAGTGAACAAAAGATCTTCATAAGGTGAAGTTGGAGGTTTACACTTAAGGTTTGGAGGTTGTTATAGTGTTTAATGAATATTAGTGATTATCAAATGTTTTACACAACACTTAATAGCCCATCCATCATCTCATATGGTTACCAATCAAAATATTGATTATATATAGGTCTTAAACCCTTCATAATTTCATTAGCTTCTATTTTTGTAGGCTTCAAAGAGCAAGGTTATGACCTCATGAGAAGTATTTGAATATAAGGTGTTTGAAAACACATTTTAACATAATAAACAACCCCTATAAATATATTATAACCTTACAATTATAATTTAAGGATATAAATGTTGAGATGGTTAAACAAGCCTCATGGAGGGTTTAAAGCATGAGAATGTAGACCTACAGGTCTATAGACTTATAGGTCTTTTTTCACATAAAATGAGATGAATATTTCTTAGAGTTTGAAATTAAAGGGATAAAATAGGTGTAAAAACTATGTTTAGACACTTTGGTGATGTTTATAAGTCAAATGGAGGACAAACTATGAGTTGAATACTCACTCTTTACCTCTAATAAATCTCAGGCTTTAACCTTTACATATAATTAAAATTAACACCCTACAAGCCTATATTTTGGAGATAGATAAGAATACATTTTGTGATAAATATGAGATAAGTGAGATATGATCAAAGAGATGAAAAACTCCAAATATATCTAAATCCCTTAAATATGGGTTGTATACACCAACATAATGACCAAAGATGGAACCTTGCCTAAGTTATCACTTATCGTCATGTCTTGGATGGATACAAAAGAGAAGATGCATACTTGTGAGAAATTTAAGATATTGAGGGGTTGGTGTAAGTCATGGTGAGATCAATGTATGTATTCTTACCCTGGAGAATCTCAAGACTCTATATAGGCCTAGAAGGATACCTATAGGCTATTTAGAGAATGCAACCTCACCTTAAAGCATTAAAAGGGAAAATGCAATGTGTGTACCATAATTAGGGTTTAGATAAATAAGTAAAGTTTATATAATAACTAAAGACTAAAGAATATCTTGAAAAATATTAGAGAGTGGTATATAGAGAACCCATCCTAAGCTTGAAATTATATAACCTCATGCACCTACAGGTAAGATGGTCAAGGATCATCAACATGAAGCCTTAAGGAAAATGGATAAAATTTAAGAGTATAAATGGATAAAATTAGACCTATTGGATACTTTAAAAATTAATAGAATACATTTGAAAGCTTATAATACCACATGATCCTTCCTTTAGGCTTAGTAGGCCTGAATGAACACTCACATACCTATACTTGAAAGTCTATGAGAATTGTAGGAGCTTTGCATGTTTTGGAACCATTATGATGATTTAAGGGTTTAAATAAGGTAATTAAGGTGTTTCAATGTGAATATATAGGGTCTATATCAAATAATAAGTAAAATATTGTAGATAAATGTACATTAGGGTCACTTGCATTAGTTTGCTAAAGAAACCTAAGCATGAGTTAATGAAAGATACAATAGGGATGAGGAGATAAATTCCAATAAGACCATTAAGAAATGTTATATGGGTGTCAAAAACCTCTATGAGGTGTTTATAATCAAAACCAAGCTCTAAGATAACTATTCAAGCATAAATCTCTCTCTTGACCTCACAATTACAGACCTGCTAGCCTAAGAGCCTCAAAGAATCACTTGGAATTGTATGGAAAAGTTACATGGGAGCCAAATATCATTGGGGATTTTAGGGGACTTTTTTTAATTGTGTTTTTTGGCACTAGTTAAATATTAAGGTCTTAGGATTTATGAATCATTTTTAAGATGATAAGCATGTTTCAAGTTACCAAGAAGACTAGAAATGACCCAATAAGAGAGATAGTGTTTATAAACACTAAAAATGGATTAAATAACCCTTGAAATAAAATTATAAAACTTAATAACTCTCCTAATCACCTTCAAAATAAATTGGTTAGCACATGTGAAAGGTATAGTGTACAAAAAAGGGCTCAAATGACTATTTCAATCTATTTGGAAGCATATAAAGTTGTGTCAAACCTTCAATTAGACCTAGAGATTGATTAGGAGGTATTTAAATTGAATAAAATGTTTAATGTATTTTTCACACATGTGATAGTTAAATGGAGACAAAACCTATTTTTTAGGCCTATAGACCTAATTGAGGGCTAATTGGAGATAGAAACAAGTAGAATCAGTGTACTTTCACTCAATGCCTAGTCATGAAATTTTGTACAGGGATGTAATAACATACTAAGTACTAAAAAATATTCATATTTTTTGAATATCATCTATAGATTTTCTATAGAAGGAGATTTGTGTATTTTGAGGGCTATAAGAAATTAAGGACAAGTTTAGGATTTAGGTGAAAAATGAGCTCTTTGAGAGTGTTTAATGAGTTCAAGAGATTTGATTCAAGTTTGTTAATATTGAGAGAGGACTTTCATGGAGATAGTAAGAATTCATAAAGATGAAATCACATTTTGGGACATTTGAACAAGAAAGACATAGTGAGACTATAGGTTTCAAGACACCTAAGGAAAGATGATCATCATTACAATGTCAGTGTAAGAAGACTCATAAACAAATGAAAAGTTTCAAAAATTATAGTAAAGGGTAGTTAAAGGTGAGTTGATTACCAAAGATTCCATTTGTTATTCTTCACAAGCCAAGGTGGGTATTTTTTGAATGGATAATGAATCATTAAAGAATTAAAGTCTCCTACATCAACTCTCTTAAAAACCATGATTAGGAAAAGATGACATGTTAAAGGGCCTCATATCTATTCATTTGCATACTTTCTTTCTTTTAACTTAATCTTTCATGAGGAGACACTTGTCAATTGATCTCTTCTACATCATTTCTCTCTCTCTTTCTCTCATTCTCTATAAATGCAGCCTTTTTTAGCTTTGTATGGGCCCTCCACATAGGTATGGTGAAGCCTTGCTCATTTATATTACTTTTATCAATGAAAAACTAATGATTTTACCTCATTCTATGACTATACTTAGAGTGTTTACATAGATGGTTGATTTTATCAAGTGATTTGCTTAGCTTTCCTTGGCATGTTGTCTTATTCTAACATCTATATGTAGTTTAAAAGCTTATTTTTTAGGTCATGTAAAGTATTCAAGTAAATTTTGACGGTTGAGTGAGCTTATGTATTCATTAGTGTCATTATATGAACTCTTGATTACTCATATCCTAAACATCTAACACAACCCCCACATTAAAGTGCTTATGTGAGAGATTTAGATTAGGAGTAGAGTATGTTAAGGTTAATCTCTAAGTCTACATGTGCATATTTATTTGGTTGGTAGTTATCAACTAATTTAGTGCATCACCCCCTTATTTAATTTGATTTCATGTTATCCTTCTCCATTTTTCTTTTTAAGTTAGTAGAGTAGCAAAACCTAACTGATACATTAAAGGGAGCTACCCCTATAATCTAGAGGTTTAGTCCATCTAAAGGTCACCCATATCCTAGGGCTAATCCCATTACATAGATAATATGGCTTGAATCACCCTCTCAAGAGTGTAAATTTGAGCGATAATAACTTTGACACACCTAGTGGGACAAGATTGATAATCAATTGAAGATTTTTCTGTGTTTTTCTTCAATGCACTATCCCTAATACATCAAATGGATTTATCCCTATAATCTAGAGGTTTAGTCCATCTAAAGGTGACCCATAGCCTAGGTCCAATCCCATTACATAGATAAGAGGGCTTGAATCACCCTTTCAAGGGTGTAAATTTTAGATATAATAATTTTGACACACCTAGTGGGACAAGATTGATAATCAATTGAACAAGGCATTTGAACAAACATCAATGGTGACTATGAATGTATTAAACTAGTTGTATCAGCCTAGGTACCATTTTAAGCAAGTGTTCTTTCATTTCTACCTTTCTCATGAGGTTTCGTGGCTGAATTGGACATTGATTTATATTTTACATAATTTGATGAGCTATATCAAACGCATGTTGATCCTTGTCAATAGTTTATTAACCCTTATTAGTATTATGTTAATTCTTATCAACCTTGTTATCAAGAGTATTACCCTCCTTATTTGTCTCAAAAATCATAAAAATATAGTTCACCTCTTTAGAATCCTTTTCATCCCTCTAATTAGCCTTGCCAAGACTATGCAGTTACCCCTAATCAACATAGTCATATTTCAAATTAGTCCATCTCAAGTTTCAAAAAAACCCTCTTAGGATATGAAAGGTATATGATAAGGCTTAACACACAAAGGGAATATGTCAAAATGTTCCTAGTCATACCATTTATAATTTCAGAGACTCATTACAATTAATAAAGAGAGAGTGGAACCTATTGAGAGCACAAATTAGCAAAGACTCACAAGTGACATGATGGATATAAGTTGCCTAATTCAAGAAATAGAGGACAAACTACCAGTTCTTAAAGGGTATCAAGTTCAATGATATTAGCCTCATGTGCATCCATATATACCACCTCAAACCTCTTATGTGCCACCCATTATTCCTCAAAATACCAATTCAAGTGAGCTTAAAAGCATTCCAAGTCCCTCACATACCCCTCAATCCTTCCTATCATGGAAATCAATTCAAGAGAACATCCAAAAGAAGAAAAAGGTTATTTTTGAGAAGCCTATTATTGAGGATCAAAACAAATCAGACTTGAAGAGTTTGATTTATACTTGGAGGGAAACAAATGAATATATCTTGACACCAAACTCCATTCCCCTTTCTCAAGAACCCCCCAAGAATTCCTTTAAGATTTCAAGTTGGAATCAAGTAGTGAAATCATGGGATAAACAAAGTGGAATAAACCCATATTGGGGGGTTGAGATTAATAAAGAACCTAAACCTATTCAAGTCTGACCCATCCCTCCTCAAGAGCCTAAATCCTTCCAATCTTGGAAATCAATTCAAGATGGAATCCAAGGCAAAAAATAAATCCTTGTGGAGAAGCTTGAAAAACCTAAGACCTTTCCATATTATAAATAAATTCAAAAGAGAATTCAAATGAAACATGAAGTCCTCATGTATAAATTTGAAATCCAAGACATTCCAAATATTGAAGGATTCATTGGTGAATGGAGGGGAGATAAGGGCAAACATATTGATCATCAGAGCTCAAAACTAGTTTGTGAAGATGAGCAGCCTCTCCTTGAGAAAAAAAATCAAGGTGTAGTTGAATATCATTCCCAAGAAGGCTATGAAGAAGATAATTTAAGCATATGTGATGAAGAATTTATCATTGGAACACCTCTTGGTGAAGAAAGATGCAAATCAGCATTTGAGGTTGAAGAGAAAGGTGACCTTGATGGAGTACAAGTTGATCAAGTTATTGTAGTAGAATAATAAGCTCCTAAAGATCCATTATATGTGGATTTTTTTCAGTCTCAAGATATGATCAAAGAGGTACAAACTCTAATTACTTATCAAATTGTGTTGTGATTACTTCTATATCAGCTCCTATTAAGATTTAATAAGCTCTAAGTGAACTAGAACTAGATCAAGTTCAATTGGAGAACATGTTTAAAGTTCTAAGAGTAGGATACACTCTTCTATAGACATTTTATGGTTTGATTCAAATTAAGAAAGGCATTTGTGTCAAATAACTCCCCAGTCTAGAATAAGGTAGCTCTCCAAGATTACCACTCCATGAGGTTACTTCATTTGGAGATGACTTGTTTGATGTTATTAAAGAAGGCTATCAACCTCTCAATCCATTTTAAGGTAATTCTTCATTCTTGGAAAAGGAAACTAAGATTAATTGGCCTCAAGATATAAAGAAGTAATATGCACTTCTCCTTGGATCCAAACCTACAAGCATGCCACAAGATCCATATTTGATTCTTAAACTTGATCAGGAGTGGCCTTTTGATGAGACATAAATGAGATTGTTTGTGCTAAATAGCCAAGTTTGAAATGAGTATAATTTTGTCCTTGACTCACATAGTTAACTATGTAAAAGGTAATAAATCAAGAAGGTCTAATTTTTGGTCAAGAAGGTTATGAATGTGAAAACATCTCCAAATTCATGTGGAATCGCTCACTTTATGAAATATACCTGATTGGACTCCACTCAGCATGTGACAATCTGATTTCATGGTTTCATGGTGATCTCAAGATCTTACCATCTGATCTTAAAGGAACAAGATATGTTTATAGTGTTAGATAGTTGTCAATGATGTCATTTAGGTGTCTAGGTGAGTGGATGAAGTTCCTTGATAGTCTAAGTGATAATGATAAAGTGTGCAATGTGTTTGTCCTAGTATGCTTGATGGAGGCTTGGTTGATCTTTAGTTTTGGCATGGTTAGAGATGTTTAGGGATGAGTATGGTGATTTTATTATGTGAAAGGGGTCATATTATAGTTTTTATATTCTTTGATTTCTTATGTGTATGATTTCATTTCATCTGGTTGATCATTGTTTTCATCTAGACATTTTAGGTCTAGTGACAAAAAATCTAAGTAGGCAATTTGTTGACATTACCATTGCCATGTATGGATGATTCAGGGGGAGTTAGTCATATGTTTTTTATCACATTAGTCCCTAGTTTTTATTCACTAAGTTTCAAGTCATGAAACCAATCATGACAAAATATATGTAAGTGCAAAGTCGGGCTCCTCAGCAGTTTAACAATGTTTTCCCATAGTCAAATTTACATGAGGCAAGAAAGAGTTGGGTAAGTAGTTTGTTGATTGTATATCTTGCATGTGTTTATGTTTAAATATAATTTGATCATATGGGTTTATTTAGTTTTGTTCCTAGTTTATTTGTGTTAAATTTTAAGTCATATGATGAAGTGCATCAAAAGATATGCATGTGCAGAGTTGGCCTTCCAAGATAGTTCTTGACATAGTTGACTCTATGGTAGAATAAATCTAAGTGAGAAAATTAATGGTGTTATATCTCACACGTGAAAATGTTTTAGGATAAATTTAACACATGTTTTGATGATTCTATGTGAGGAGATCATATAGTCCAAATTTCAAATCATGCATCTAAGTGCAACAAAAGTTATTGTCGTCAAAAGTTGGCCTTCTAGGCATATAGCAATGGTACCCATACTTAGTCTACTTTTCATGATGTTAAAGATCAAGAACAAATGAGGATCCAATATTTCACAAGTGATCATACAATATTGATCTAATGGTGCATATTGAGTGAGATGATTTCAAGGTGTCGAATGGTTAATGAAGTTAAAGATCGAGCTCCTTACAAAAGGATCGACAGAGCATGTTCATTCTAAGATGTCTAGAATCAGAAAGATAAGGAAAATTGTTTAAATCTTAGTGTTAATAAAAGATAAAGATCAAGTTTTTTCCAAGGATCAATGATGAGTGGGTGTTTGTACTAATTGAGATCAATGGTCATACTAAAGTCAAGAGGTCAAAGTGATAATTGTTTATTATTTCTAAAGTAAGGACAATCTCAAAGAGATAAACAGATCATGTTTGATCAAGATTATAAGATTTCATGAGATGAAGACATGGTGTTCAAGGTTTAATTGTGATTGTTTGAATTCAAATATTTGAATTTAACAAATGAATGACCAATGTCTAGTTTTTAGACCATATCTTCTAATCTATGTAGAATTTGATCATGTTGTAAAAAGAAAAGATGTAGAGGAATCCAAGGCACATCTAAAAATATATATTTGAATATATAAAATTTTATATAATCAAATATATTGAGCTTCAAATTTGACGGTGTGTTTGAATGTGTTCTACAAGTGACCTGAGAAGGATAATTAAGCTTGTGTTGATGTTGTTTTGATGTTTCATGATGACTTAGCTATTGGAGAGTGTTTTAGACTCCATGAGGACCAGTTGTGTGCATTATGAAGGTTTTACCAAACATATGTATTATGAACAAATCTTAATAATTTATTTTTGTGTTCATTCATGGTGTCCTTATGAACATGGCTAATGTTTGATTTGCTTGAGCTTGCACAAAAGAGTGAAATGATGATTGTAAGATTTTGAGAGTGATAAAGGGGTAATGTGGAGTGGACCTATGCATTTGGAAGTGGTAATATGATCCTTTTTTTCTTGATGATGTGCTAAATGGGTGAATAGGTCTCCAGTGATTGTACCTCTAATAATTGGTATTAGAACAGGTATTTTGGTAAAGGCTTGATAGCTTGAAGGTGATCCAAGGTAAAATATGGGTATTCATCAAGGAGATTTATCTTATAAGAAAGCATCTATGTTTAACGGATCCAATTATGATTTTTGGAGTGCAAGAGGGTTTTATGTATGGTAATCTATTGTGGATGGCTATGTTTCTCCTACTACTCCTCCATCTAGTGATGTAGACAAGAAGATATTTGAGAATAATTATAAGGTAATGAATGCCATTAATTGTGGTCTTACAAAGACTGAGTCTACTATGGTAATCCATTATAAATATGCTAAAGAGATATTGGATATCATTTATGAAGGAGATTCAAAGGTCAAGCTTGATAAGTTACAGACTCATAGAAGACAATTTAAAAGTCTCAAGATGAAGGAAGAAGATTATGTGGCATTCTTTCTATAGAGATTTTATGAGATTGTGAACATCATCAAAGGTCTTGGAGAGAACCTTGATGAAGCTAATCTAGTTCAAAAGGTATTAAGGTCCCTCTCTCTTAAGTTTGACTGTAAAGTATCTACTATAGAAGAAAGTTAGGATCTTACACAACTAAAGTTGGATGAATTGAATGGCATCCTTACTACCTATGAGATGAGGAAGAATGATGATATACCATCGAAGAAGGAAGCAACATTAAAGATATATATGAATCCTAATAATAAGTTCCAAGGTAATAAACCCAAGGAGGATGACATTTCTGATATTGATGAGGATGAACTGATTACTTTGTTTATGAGTAAATTTAAGATAGGTTTAGGCAAGTATAAGGGTAAAATACCGTTCAAATGATTTAATTATGGAGAGATATGACATTTTGGTAGAAATTTCCCTCATAATCATGATGATGAAGACCAAGATGAAGACAAGAAGACATACAGGTCTGATAAGAGGAAGAAAGGTTTTAGAAAGTATGACAACAAGAAGAATTTTTTCAAGAACAAGAAGAGTCTCTACACCAATAAATACTATAGCTCATCACATGAGAGTGAAGATAGTGAATTAGAATGTGATCATGAATATGATGTTCCTATTGAAGATGAAACCCTCTTCATAGATAAGGAAGGAAGTTGATCACATCAAAAGGAATCTACTTGGAGTGATTCAGATGATGATGAAGATGAGGTGGATTATGAGACTACATTACCAAATGATCTTGAAGAATTGAAGATTGAGAAGAAGATCAATAATAAGATGAAGTCTCAACTCAAAGAATATGAGGAACAATTTAGTGTGTATGAGGAAAGAATGAATGAAGACATTAAGGAGCATGAAGATATATTCAAGCATCTCAGTTATCAATTGGAAATCATATCTACAAACTTGAAATATAAATAAGATGAATGTTCAAGGCATGTAATTTAAAATGAGTCATTAAAATATGAGTTAGAGAGAACATCTAGTAAGGTGAAGGAATTTGTGAGATTTGAAAAGAGCTCAACTAATCTAGACAATATTCTAAATTATCAAAAGCATGTTAGTGATAGATCTGGTATTATATGTAAAGAAAAAATAGAGAGATGATGATAAACAAGGATAATCATACTTTGAAGATAAATCATTAGATAAGGAATAAAGGTGATGGTATAATGAAGACAAATCATATTAGATAGCCAAATGTCATGAGGTATGCAAGTTTCAATGGTTACTATTTCACATGTAATCAATTTGGGCATAAATCTAGAGAATGCAAGAGACCTATTAAAAATGAGTTTGCATGGAACTATGATGGGGGTCATCAGTCAAAAGGTGTGAAAAAAGTTAAGTGCTTCAACTGTCTTAATGTGGGACACTTTGCAAACCATTATCCACATAAGTTTAAATAAGATGAGTTCTCTCAAAAAAGAGGAGGTTGTTTCATTTGTCATGACATAAGACACCTTGTAAATTTCTATCCACACAAGGTAAGACAAACTATGTTTCCATCAAGGAGTGTTATTTGCTAGAATTATGAGAATATTGGCCACATTTCTAGGTTTTTCAAATAAAGGTCATCAAGTCAAAATGATTTCAATTAAGATCTTAGAGTGCAAGGAAGAAGGCAAGTCAACTCATGAAAGACAAAGGTGGTAAGTATGAGTCATGATGAGACTGCAAGTCCAAGTAATCTGTTTTTTATGGTGGAGAATGCTAAAGAAGGTGAAGAGTGCCAAGGGATCTCATTGTCTGCTCATGTTGTGACTGTAGAGATAAATCTCAAGGAGAATACCAAGGTACTGGTTAAGGCTAGTTATGAGATATGTATGGATCTAAGTGAACATCTTGTTGCTATTGAGCATGTATCATACAAATAACATCAATTATTAGTGTCTAGTGATGAGGTTCCTAACTACAAGGTGGATTCTTCAAATGAAAAGGTATGTCATGAATCTATGTTGTCTCTATGTATTGTGAATCTAATCTTAGTAGAGAAGGAGAGTGATTTAGAAAAGGAACCATTTGTCATAGTTCAAACTAAGAACCTTAGCAAGAAATATTATAGATATAAGAGGATTCTAGTGGTTATTGAGGAGATGTGGGCCATTCTTGGATTCACTTTGTTTTAGAATAATATGGTCCAAAGGATGTCTCTATCTATGTTTCTTAAGAGACTCCTTTCAATAGAGAATCAAGTGTTGTTGTGATGTTTTTAATATGGTCCTAGAAGGCTAAAGATGAGTGTTTTCAGTTGGAGCAGGTATGTCTAGGTAGAAGATATGTTTTGATGATGTCAGAGTGATGTCATAGCTATATATGGTCAGTTTACAGGGTCAAATTAAAGGATTTCAAGTGGAAAAAAAGGATTTGTGATTTATTAAGATGATATTTTTTTAAATAAAGGTCTATTGACATTTTTCTAGCTTTCTCCAAATGTTTTTGTGGTCTAAATATATGTTAAAGTCAAATTGAAGATTTTTGAGTGTTCTCAATTTTCTCAGTTTTGACTTAAGGGAAAATAGGCCTAAAATGGGTTATGGGTTATTTGGGTTCGCAAAGGTATGGAATCTCAAATATTGGTCCAAAAGTGTGTGATGGTTATTCCCAGGTTGGAAAAAAAATTAGAGGTGGACTTTGACCAGAAGGAGGTTTGTTGACCTTGTTTGTTTTAAGGTTCTAGGATTTTGAGCTATGCTAGAAAATTGGTTTGCCTTATGAGTTGAGGTCTAAATCATCTTAATATAATGAATGGGTTAGATGGGTTATCAAATCAAGATTCATAAATATTTTAAGTTTTTTTTCATGTTATTCATGTTTTTGTGAAGATGGAGGCCTAATTGGTAAGCTGGTTTATGAAGGAATTATGTTGCATAGGTTGAGTTAGGTATTGAAAATAGGTATGATTGAGGGGTCATATGAGAGTGATCCAGATATGAAGTTTTAGGTATTGATGGTGGGTCTACAAAAATTTGTGAGATCTACAAGTTCCACGTAGGGCTACAAGGAGACTAGATAGGCCTAGCATGAAGAATAGTGTTTTTTACTTTATTTCTCCAAAAGAGAAAGGTATGTATGTTTCAAGGTGAGTTATTATGTTGGTTTAGAACATGCTTCCTATTTTTTGAGTGGCATGAAGTTATATTGGTGTTCCTTGAGGTGGCTTGAGAGAAGAGGATGGTAATCCTATGTGGTGATTCTTCATGGTATCTGAAGATGATCATAAGGTAAAATTGCTTAAAAATATTAGGATTCCATATCAAATGTTTCTTGGTGAGTTATATCAAATTTTATTATTTCTATGGGTTATTTATTTGGTTTCAGTGCTTAGTTAAAGAAGAATGTTGGCATGTAGAAAGAAGGATGTTGTCAAGGCAAGAAGAGGTAGTCTCAATGTAAGGGGGAGTTTGTACTATTTTTATAAAATGGTATTTTCCTAGTGGTAGTAATTTTAGGTCCCAAGGATTAGTTGGTGCCCACTTTATCATTGTGTCAAAGGGGGAGAAAGTTCCTATTGGGAGTTCTTGAAGAGAGAGAAGAAAAGTGAGTTGTATATTGATATGTGATGGTTGTTGACATCAATGACAAAAGGGGAGATTGTTTGAGAATTGTCAATTATGTCATGGAGATGTCCATTTGAGTGGATGAAGTGCTTTGATAGTCTAAGTGACAATGACAAAGTGTGCAATGTGTTTGTCCTAGTATGTTTGAAGGAGGCTTAGTTGATCTTTAGTTTTGGCATGGTTAGAGATATTCAAGGATGAGTGTGGTGATTTGAGGATGTGAAAGGGGTCCTATTAGATTTTTTATATACTTTGAGTGCTTATTTACATGAGTGGATTTCATTTGGTTGATCATTATTTTCATCTAGACATTTTGGGTCTAGTGGTAGAAAATATGAGTAGGTAGTTTGTTGACATCACCATTGCCACATGTGGATGAGTCAATAGGATTTGGTCATATGGTTATGATCACATTAGTCCCTAATTGTTATTAACTAAATTTAAAGTCATGAAACTAATCATAAAAAAATATATACAAGTGCAAAGTTGGGCTCCTAAGTAGTTTGATAGTGTTTTCCCATACTTAGCCAAATTTGCATGAGGCAAGAAAGAGTTAGGTAAGCAATTTAGTGATGGCATATCTCATATTTGTGGATGTTCTAGGAGAATTTGATAACATCGATTTATTCATTTTTAAGCCTATTTTACTTGTGCTAAATTTTAGGTCATGCAATGAAACGCATCAAAAGATATGCATGTGCAAAGTTGGCCTTCCAAGATAGTTCTTGACATAGTTGGCTGCGTGGTAGAAGAAATCTAAGTGAGTAGATTAGTGGTGTTATATCTCACATGTGCAAAGGTTTCAAAATAAGTTTTACACATGGTTTGATTCTCCTATGTGAGGAGATTATATGGTCCAAATTTTAGACCATATGTCTAAGCACAACAAAAGTTATTATGGTCCAAAGTTGGCCTTCTAGGTAGACATCAATGGTCCTCATACTTAAAGTCTACTTTGAACAATGTTAAATATCAGGATCAAATGAAGATCAAATGGTTTGTGGGAAATCCTAAAATATTGATCTAATGGTGTGTATGTGAGCGAGATGATTTCAAGGTGTCCAATGGTTAACAAAGTTAAAGATTGAACTCCTTACAAAAGGATCAATAGATCATGTCCATTCTAATATGTTTGGAATTAGTGAGATAAGGAAAAGTGTTCAAAGTTTAACATTGAGTAGAGATAAAGATCAAGTTTTTTCCAAGGATCAATGGTGAGTGGGTTTTTATACTAATAGATATCAATGGTGCATATTAAAATCAAGAGGTCTAAGTGATAGTTGTCTAGCATTGTTAAATCAAAGACAATATTGAAGAAATCAATGGATCATGTGTGATCAAGATTGAAATATTTCACAAGATGAGGACATGGTGTTCGAGTTTTAATTGTGACCATTTGAATTCAAATATTTGAATTTAAAAAAAGAGTACTAGTGTCTGATTTTAGGACCATATCTATTTATATATGCATAATTTGATCATGGTGTAAAAATAAAAGATGTAGAGGAATCCAAGATGCATCTGGAAATATATATTCAAAGATCTAAGAGTTTGTATAGTCAAATATGTTAAGGTTCAAATTTGAATGTCTATTTGATTATGTTATGAAAGTGATCCAAGAAGGATAATTGAGCTTGTCTTGATGTTGTTTCAATGTTTCATGATGACTTATCTATTAGAGAGTGTTGTAAACTCCATGAGGACCATTTTTGTGCATTATGAATGTTTGACCAATCATATGTAGTATGAACAAATCTTAACAAGTTGACTATGTATTCATTAATTATGTCCTTATGAATATGGCTAATGTTTGAGTTGATTGAGCTTGCATAAAAGAGTGCAATGATGATTGTAGGATTTTGAGAATGAAAACAAGGTCATGTGGAGTGGACTTATGCATTTGGAAGTGTTCCTATGATCATTTTTTTCTCAATGATGTGCTAAATGGGTGAATAGGTCTTCATGAGACATATAAAAGCTACAAGGGCCTAATTGAAAGGTGTAGTTACTTAAGGGTGACCCATGAATGCTGTGGGTAGCCTATATGGATAGTATTGAGTTGTGTCTCGATGAGATATATGCCTTAAGGGTTAAGGCATGTTATTGTCTGACCAATATGGTGATGATCATGAATGATATATAAATAGTGAAAGCAAATGCGAGGTTTTCTAGACTTTTTATTGACTTGAAGGTGGTGTGAATATGAGAATTTTGGAGTGAAGGAAAGGGTTGGTGCCCAATGGTTAAGTTGAAGATAAAAATAGAAGAGGACTATGTGTATGACCTATAAGTCATAATTCTATTATAAAAATAGTGCTCTTTTAGATGGAGTGTGAGCGAAGGTGAAGAATGATAATCAAAAGTCCATCATCAGGTGTTGAAGACATTAGTTCAAAGGTGGATGTGTTCATAGGTGTTATTGTGGTAGCTCAACATTTAGGGGGTTACAACCTCCTTAAAAGGTGAAACTTGTTAAAGGTCTAGTTATTGTGGTAGATCAGCTAGATAGGTGTTGTAGCACCTTGTGGGATTGTAGTCTCACTAAATAAGGGATGGTAATTCCTTGATCAATTTTAGCTGGTCTAAATCAGTTCTTTTTATTATAGGACATTAGTCCAATTATAGGTTCCTATGGGTTTTGTCCCCCAAGAAGGTTTCCTACATATATTATGTGTTATGTGTTTGATCATGCATTGTCTCTCTTATTCATTGCTATGAATGATGTGTATGTTTCATGAATGCTTATGGTAACTAATTAAGAGTTTTGAAAGGTTTGAAATTCATGTTGGATTATCTAGGCTCACTGATTTTACCCCCAGTGATTTTAGCTCTAACAGATAGTAGTTTTGTATTTTGGATTGCTTATGTCTTGTCTTCCCTAAGTTCTTGTTAGCACAAGTGTTGGTTTGTTTTGTCTTTTTTTGTTTTGGTTATTATGTGTGTTGTGTTTTATGTGTTAATTATTAGGAGGTATTTTCAATTTTTCATCTTGTTCAAGTCAATATTGTGTCTCAATAGGAAGGAAAGTGAATTTATTTCCAAATGGATGGACAAGGTAACTAGTCTAATTTACTTAGAAAGTAAGCATCCCTAGGAGGTTGCCAAAGATGTTAGCCAAATTTTGGCTACCATAGACTAGGTTCACAAAAAAATTGGCTTGTCATGTTTTCTAACCCTTTTCATATCCTCTATATGCCTTGTGAGGTCTTCAGATAGTCTTTTTAAAGTCTTATTAGCATAGTTTAAGGTTATTTTGATAATTTTAAGGTAATATCTTATGTTTATCTTGTTCTAGTCTACCAATACCATTTTATGAATAGAGTTGATCCAAAAGGTGTTAAAGTTTCATATGTACATATTTTATTCATCTTACCCTTTGACCACCTTTCATGAATATTTTATACTTGTTTGGAGAAGTTAAGGTCATTTTATGAAGTATAAGATAAAGTGTCATGCAATAGAAAGATGCATGTGGACAAGTACAATGCATGTCAATGATAACCAAGATTAAATTTCCATAAAAATGCACTTGTAAAATATTATTAAGGATTTATCTAATGTGTATACATGTTATGAATGTTAGATCATATCAAATTTTTAGGTTTAATGTCCAAATAAGAGAGAATCACTCCAAACAAGGTAGTTTTAGGCACTTGTATGGAATTTGAGGATCCATATTCAGGTGAAAACTTCTAAAAAGTGTATATTCACCTTCCTCAACTAATTTCCATGGATAAAAAGCTTGTACAAGTCTTGAGAAGCCCAAATTTACATCATAACCTCCATTGACTTCTTGGCAGACTAATAATGGTCAACTTCATGTGCTTGGTATAAATAGAGGATAGAGAGTGATGACCTAAGCTTATGGGTAGGGAATAAGGTCTAATGTCCTTTATATTTGTGGCATTCATTTTGATATTTTTTCCCCTTCCTTTATGAACAATCATTAATACCATCAAGTAGTCTTAAACCCCAACAAAACCCCAAGGCTCAATTTTACACAAGTTTCATGCAATTTTAAACTTTTTGGAACAAGATGAGCATTTTTAAGGTCTAGAGGGATCTAAAAAAATCATATCACACTTTTATATTCCAATTTTTTCACATTTGGCATTAGAGAGTGAGCAAAATATCTTCATAAGGTGAAGTTGTAAGTTTACACTTAAGGTTTGGAGGTTAATCCAAGGTTCAATGCATACTAGTGATTATAAAATGTTTTTAATAGCACCTAATAACCCCTCCATATTATCACATGGTCATAAATTAACATATTTATGTTATATAGGCCTTAAAACCTTCATAAGATCATTAGCTTCTATTATTCTAGGCTTCAAAGAACAGGGTTATGCTCTCATGAAGAGTCTTTGAATATAATGTGTTTGAAAGCATGTTTTAACATAATAAGCATCCCCTCTAAAGTTATTAGACCCTTAAAATTATAATATAATAATCCAAGGTTTGAGATGGTTGAACAAGCCTCATGGAGGGTTTAAAGAAAGAAAATATAGAACTATAGGTTTGCAGACCTATGGGTCTCTTTTTCACATAAAATTATATGAATCTCTATTCGAGTTTGAAGTTTAAGGGATAAAATATGTGTGGTAACTATGTATAGATACTTTGGTGGTGTGTAAAACTCAAATTAAGGATAAATTATGAGTTGAATACTCACTCTTTGCTTCTAACAAATCTTAGGCCTAAACCTTTACACACAGTCAAAATTAACACCCTACAAGCCTACATTTTGGAGATGGAGAAGAATATATTTTATGTTAAATATGGGATAAGTGAGATATAAAAAAAGAGATGAAAAAATCCAAATATATCTAAATCCCTTGAATATGGGTTGTATACACCAAGATAATGACCAAGTAAGAATGAAATATTGCATAACTGTAACCTATAGTCATGTCTCAGATGGATACAAGAGAGAAGATGCATACTTGTGAGGAATGTAATATATTTACAGGTTATTATAAGTCATTATGAGATCAATTTATGTCCTATAACCTTGGAGAAGCTCAAGACTCAGTCAAAATGCTATACAAGCCTAAAAGGATACCTATAGGCCATCTAAAGAATGCAACCTCACCTTCAAGAATTGAAAGGGAAAATGCAATGTGTGTACTATAATTGGGTTTTAGGTGAATAATAAAGGTTTATGGAATCACTAGAGACTAAATAATATCTTGATATTAGAGAGTGCTATATAGTGAACCCATTGTAAGCTTGCAGTGATATAATCTCATGCACCGACAATCAAAATGGTCAAGGATGAGTAACATGAGGCCTTAAGGTAGATGGATAACATATTAAGTTATAAATTTTATATATTTATACCTATCAGAGAATTAAATATTTAAAAATATATATTTAAATATTTTAGGATTACATGATCCTTTTTTTAGGCTTAGCAGGCCTAAATGAACACTCACAGATCTATACATGAATTTGTATGAGAAATTCAAGATATTTGCATGTTTTAGAATCATTATTATGATTTAAGTGTCCCAATAAGGTAATTTATGTGTTTCAAGGTGAATCTATAGGGTTTATATCCATTTATAAGGAAAATAATGCAGAGAAAAGCACACTAGGGTCACTTGCATTAGTTTTTTAAAGAAACCTAAGCATGAGATAATGAAGGATATAATAGGGATGTGGAGATAAATTCTAATAAAAAAATTAGTATATGTTATTATGGGTGTCATAAACCACCCTGAGGTGTTTATAATCAAAACCAAGCTCCAAAATAGATATTCAAGCATAAATCTCTCTCTTGACCTCATAGTTGAAGACCTACTATCCTGATAGCTTCAAAGAATCACTTAGAAATGTACATAAAATTTCATGGGATCCAAATATCATTAGGGATGTTATATTCCTTTTTATACTTGTGTTTTGTGGAATAATTTTAGTTATTAAGGCCCTAAGCTTTATGAATCATTGTTAAGATGATAAGCATGTTTCAAGCTGCCAAGAGGACTAGAAATGATCTGATGGAGGAGATAGTGTTTATAAACACTAAAAATATATTGAATGACCATTTAAATGAACTTATAAAACTTTATAAATATCATGATCACCTTCTCAATCAATTTTTAACATATGTGAAAGGTATAGTGTATGGAAAAGGGCTCAAAATGATTATTTCAAGCTATTTGGAAGCATGAAAAGTTGTGTTAGAACTTAAAATTGGACCTAGAGATTTATAGGGGGTATTTTAAGTAAATAATATATTTAATGGATGTTTCACATGTGTGAGAGGTAAATGGAGCCAAAAATTAGTTTCTAGGCCTAAAGACCTAATTGATGACTAATTAGAGAAAGAAACTAGGAGAATAAGTGTACTTTAACTCAATGTTTGGTCATGAAATTTTTCACAGAGTTATAATAGCATAGTGGGTACTCAAAACTATGCCTATTTTTTCAAGATCATCTATATATTTTTCTACACAAGGAGCTTTGTGTGTTTTTAGTGATATAAGAAATTGAGGACAAGTTTAGGATTTAGGTGTAAAATGAGGTCTTTGAGAGTGTTTGATGAATACAAAAGAGTTGATTCAAGTTTTTTAAGACTAAGAGAGGCCTTTCATGGAGATAGGTTGCATTTATAAATATGAAAGCAAGTTTTGAGACATTTGAGCAAGAAAGGCATAGTGGGACTAATGAGTTTCAAGACACCTAAGGAGATATGATCATCATTGCAATGTTAGTGTAAGAAGACTCCTAAATAAATGAAAAGTTTAAAAAATTAGATCAAATGGAAGTTCAAGGTGATTTTATGACCAAGGATGTTATTTTTCATTCCTCATAAGCCAAGATGGGTAGTTTTTTAATGGATGATAAATCATGGAAGAAATGAAGTCTCCTACACCAACTCTCTTGAAGACCATGACTAGGAAAAAATTACACATGTTAAAAGAACTCAAAATGTTCAAATTTAGACTTTCTTGCTTATAACTTACTCTTTCATGAGGATACACTTGTTTATTTCTCTATTCTATGACATTTTTCTCTTTCCTTCTTTCATTATCTATAAATGTATCCTTGTTTGGCTTTTTATGGATCCTCTACCTGGGTATGACAAAGACCTATCCATTTGTATATCTTTGATCAATGAAATAATACTAGTTTTACCTCTTTTTATGACTTTACTTAGTGTGTGTGTATAGATGTTTGATATTTTCAAGTGATTTTCTTAGCCTTCCTTGGCATGTTATCCTATTCTACCACATATATGTAGATTGAAATTTTGGAAGCACAAACACTGAGAGGGGGGGTGAATCAGTACCCTTAAATAATTTCCTTTTACTTGATTATCTGAATTACACATCCATTAAATGCACATGTACATTAACCATCCAAGCAATATCAATGATCTAGAAACATTATAATTATATCATATACGTGAAACATATGAGCAAACCATAACACATCATATACATGGGAAACCCTCATGGGGAATAAAATCTACTGAAACACATCTTGGACAACTTGTCCTATAAGACCATGAATCAAATTTATCTTAGCACCAACCTAACAAGGAGAACTAACACCTGAATTTATCAAGCACCAAATTTAATTTAGAAAGTTCCAACTTTATAGGAGGTTACAACCTCCTTGCTTATCAATCACCCACTTAATCAAAACTTAAACAAAATTTATCAAGCACCAACTTGACTTTAGTAATATCCAACTTATTAGGAGGCTAAAACACACTTGTTGATCAAGAACCCACTCAATCAACACTCTAAAACTATCCACCTTACTCTTGTTTCACTCACACAACTGATGATGGTCTTCTCTTACTCTATCACACTCAAAAAATCCTCTCACACAATCAAAAATTGTCCTTTACCTTCTTTTCTCAATTATCCCTTCTATGGCTTGAAATTGTCATGAAATCACTCATGAAACCCTATAGATGTATATGACTAATTTATATCATTTATTTGATATGTTTCACCACCTATGTAAGCTCACACAATCCTATTCTTATTTTATTCACATGTGTACACACTCAGCTAGCCAATTAGGCCTATTAGGCCTCATTCTTATTCCAATCACTAGTTCACTATTTGTTCCCTTTCATTAAGCATCATAGGTAGTCATAAATATGTGGTATTTTTTTATAGCCATTCTTTACTCTCTGATCTACCCATTAGAATATGTAAATATCCAATTCATTTGCACATCACATCTCTAGCTAAAATAGGCCTAACTAGCCTTGTATAAATACAAGTCTCTTTCTCACATACTCTCTTGGTCATCCAAAGCACCTTAACAACTTAGATCAATCCTAAAGGATAAATAAGGACATTTTACACATAATACTCAATCAAATTTAGATCACCTTTAGGTCATTCAAACACATTTAGACCCATACAACTCTGTAGGCCTAAGAGAGACCTAATGCATTAGCCCTCTTTTAGCAACATGTTAAACTTTGACTATTTTCAACACCATAAACCTCAATAGAAAAATGAATCCTTTCAAAAAAATTATCCATAACCTTCTATAGACGTTATCCATGATTTATAAGTCACATAACACTCATTCACCCTATGAAATATCCTTTAGGCCTCACACCACCAATTGGTCTCATGGAAACCTATTTTAAATATATCTACTCCTTCTCACTCAAAAATAACTCCTTGGGCTAACTTGATCATCTTAAGTGGGCATAATAATATTTATATATGATGAAACAACTCCTATATAATCCTTCTTGCATCAAGCTACTTCTCTTCAATCTCCTCAAGCAGTCTTGACTTAGATAAAAAATGACATCTTCTTAGCAAACTCACTATTTTATAACCCTCAATCTATTTTTCAAACTCAAAAATCTGATATGATATTAAGGTCATATTGATGCACATAGGACACTAAATTCTTCATGATGCTCTTCATTCTGACTCAAAGAATCAACTCAGCATACCCACAATCAAGACCCTAAAATAAGAAACTTAGAACATATATCATCATTATACCATTGAACTTCTTCATGGAATTTAAAATATGTCAACATATTCCCTTTATGACCTTATGATGTCATCTTGACATCAATGGAATAAAACATTCCATAACACAACCTTAAATAACACTACAATAATCACTTTTCAAATTTACTAGTTTCTTATGATGCTACAGGAAATGATCACCTTCAAATGTTTTTGAACTCTCTCAAATCACATACAACATTTCATCCCACTCTAATTTCATATCTAGACCTTGAATATGCTACACAACAACTTTACTTTGAATGGCATTGGTCTTATAGACTAATCATCAATTCTTATGAGCCACTATCTTTATTTTGGCTTTTTGGACACCACCTTGAGCTCAAACATACATTACAAGCATGATATATATTTTAGGAAACTTTTCACTCAATTAATATAATACTCACTTAAATCCATATGACATATAAGAGACATTTACCTCATTAAAATACTCCTAGGGTTTGTTGCCATTGCAGACTAGAAACCCTCATACCTCTTTTCTTTATATTTTGATCTTACTCTTCATTTCTAGGAACAATTTTATCATGTACAATTCATCTACAATAGCACAATGACATTAAGAACATAACCACTCACTTTTATCAATCATCCTAAGTGACCAAAGGTGCCACATAACTTTGCAAGTAACTCTTGTCTACCATTGTCAAAAACCTTAAAGTATAGTCAACTTTCATGATGATTTACTTGCACAAAAATACACTTACAGATTAGATTCAATGCATAGGATTGATCTTTATGTAACTAGGAACATGATCCAATATTTATCTCATCAAATTCAATGATCTAACAAGGTTCTAATCCATTTTTACTCTCCTCAGGTCCACTACAACTTTTACTTGAAAACCATTAACAAATTTTACATGTAATAAATGCACTTATATAGATTTTTAAGATTCTATTCCACTTGGAGGTTTTTATTAATGATTTATATTCCAACTTTGATTTTCACACCATCTTGATTTGACAATTTTCATGGCTTCTACAATCCATTCTTTGCTCTTGGGTCTAATTGGCATATGCAGTTAGTTTGAATCCTAACATCTATATTTTTGAATATCAATGACTATTTCCTAAAGCTAAAATATGACAATCTCTATCACATCTCAGTATAGTATAGAAACTTTGGAGGATTATAAATTGAGCTTGGGATCTCTTTAGGACACAAAACTTATAGGGTACCTTCTTGGCAATATGTATAACATCTCCATGAAAACCTTTGACCTAAGTTGACTTCATAGGTACACATAATGAATGCACAAACTTCCTCATCTAAGAGGGTCTCCATGAAATTTAATGATGGTCTAGATTCTCTAAGCTAGAATGGTGCATTTTTATCTTTCCAAATATCAATTGGAAATACCAAAACCTCACCAATACACCTATGGATGCCTTAACACATACTTCTTATCCTTAATGATCTACATACATTCCATAAGTATTATAACATATCAAATTGACCTATTTTTCATTAATTCACTAGTACTATTTTCATTTGAAACATGCACATGTGGATGCTCTGTAGTGTGGGAGTGATTTATGGTGGGGCACTAGGTAAGAAGGCTTTGCACAAGGTATAAGAGGCTAAGATTATATGTGTATAAGTATTATTTCATAGCTATAGATGTGATCATCAATTATCTTATCATAATGATGGGAACGTCCCCAAGGCATGAGACCTTTGCACTCCTTAGGGCAATCCTCAAGAGTTGGCTAGATTACTTATATTCTAAGTGCACCTAGTTTAAGACTAGTGTGCTGGCCTAAAGAGTAGAAAGGTAAACTATCACTAATCCAAACCTAGGATCTTGAGGAAAAATGGAGGGAAAAGGTAAGAGATGCTGAAATCAAAAAGGTGATGTGCCTAGAATAGAGTGAGAACTCATACTACCATAAGCACACTACAAATGATTGAGAACAAGATGTTTCCACATAGATTCTACCAAGGACACTCTCGATGTATAAGTGTTTCACATAAAGGCATGGGAACATAGTGAAACATTGAGAAGGATGATAAAATATCCATATACAACATCAACATAGACCCAAGTACACATAGGATACAACTTGTAAGTGAGCTTTGAGTTTAATGAGGATGTTTTAGGAATGAATGATAATGAGAAGAGTGAACATTACTCACATATATAGATAAACAAATACAAAATAGTACATATATCTTTAAAATAATATAAGGAGGTGAACTTAATTATAATTAATCTATAAGACTAATCCAATACAAGTGCTCATAGAGGGTAAATTTTAGTAGCATGAGGCTAATAAAAATGTGTTGATGCTTTTACAATGAAAGAACCAAGATTTTATAGTGATCAAGCCTATTTTATAATAAATGCATCACTTGGGGGAAATGGATATAGCATTAAATTCTTTCATGGTGTTACAACTATTCTTCTTGAAGTTTTTTCAATGATTGGATCTGAAGTTGGTGACATGATTACTTCTAGATACATGTGCATAGGGGAATGGAATATTTATTTGATAAGGTCAGATGGTGGTGTGAATTCAAATCCCTAAGTCTGATAGCTACTTCTACATTTAATTATTTTAGCAATGCCTTGATATCCTCTTAACTGATTCTAACAACCTTCATTATATCTGACCACTACCTAGCATGTGGCACTTTCTAATTGATCCTGAATGTGGAACTGTAAGAGTGACATGTGTTATTTTTATGCACTCTTAGAGGAGTCTTTTGGGGATTTTGGATGCAATAAACATGGTCATGACATGTGGAGTGATGGAACTTGTCTTGGTGAATCAATTTCTTTATGTTGAGAAAGCACTAGACTACCATGTGGAAGTGGTGTAAGAAAGAGTAGCACCCTGTGTAATAGAAGGGCACAAATGAAAGATTTTGCACATGAGTGTGAGACTGCATTAGATGGGTATAGGGATATCCTTGAATAATATTTTGCATGAAGGCTGAAGGTCTTCAATGCATTCTTCCAAATTTTGGATAGCTCTTTGCATTCTTATTCTACTTGGCCATTCGAAACCTAGGCCCTATATTCTTGAAATCATGCACCCCTTGACTTGTACACCATGAAAAATTTGTGCGTAGGTGTGTATTTAAATATTTATGTATGCATAATTCATCACTATATTATTGTACAAACTTGTGCTTCTATCTTTGGTTTTAGCATAGGTGGGAAACACCTATGCACTTTATGCTTAGAGCGCTTGGGTCTTCATAGGTGCATTCTCTCTTTGTAAGCCTTGGGAAGCCCTATGTCGATCAGGGGGTAACTTAAAAATTCAATACTTTTGGTGACCTATGTGGGTAACTTGCCTACTAAGATATAATCCAATAGACTTTTAATTGATCCATTGGGCATAGAGTCATTAAATTTGTAACCTACTTGGCTTATGCCTGAATAGATTAAATTGGTTATATCCTCAACAAAATAAAAGGGAAAAAGACAAGAAATGAATGTGAAAAATACACTTAGAGGAAAACAAATCTAAACTAATATTATCTAATATGTATATAGGCACTTAGGGAAATTTAATGTGAACTAATCTAATCTACTATATATAAAATGAAACATAGGCCTTTGCCCTCCTGGATTAAAATAGAAAGCTCTTAGGTCCTTTGTGTTGTGCACCTTTCTATTGTTGATATGTGACAAGTGGAGGTGCAATGACATCTATTTTATATGTAGGTACTCAAATATGCTCATTTTCCCAAAACCTTCTTTGATAAATGTTTCCACTATGATACACAAAAGATTTCCTCTTAGATGGCTAATGTTTTTAAATTTAAACCAATCCTTCCCAGATCTCTCAGTGCCTAGTTGCACTCTTTGATCAGGTAATCCCTTTGAAGCATGGGGTGTTTATGTTTAGTTCTTGGGAATCTCATGGATATAGTATGTTACCTTTGCACTTCTTTTACTTTCTAATTTAATTCCAACATCCCTCTTGGAAACCCTTCTAATATGTGCCTACGTGTACAGGGATTGATAGTGCTTATTATTATAGCTTCTTATAAATTTTCATGTGGCTCCTTAGGCTCAACCATCTAACTTTGCTCCACTATTTATAATGAGTCTTGTGATGACTCATCCAAACCTAGGTGTGTATATATATCCCTATGGGCCTCCACCATTTGTGTGGTTATAACCTCTTCCATGTGTGCATCTTGTTGAAAAAGGCCACTGGTGAAGAATTGGTCATGGGAATGATCTTGAGAGGATGCCATCTTATCTTCCAAGCCTATGAAAAATTACTCTATCTCATCCCATAAATAGTCCTCCTCCTATGCCTATGATTTCACTTATGGGTTCACCTTGGGGTGATCATAGTCACTCTCTTTGAGCATGCACTCCTCTTGAAGGTTAGCCTTTTCTTTGAGGCCTTATTCCATAGCACCAAATGGTATCTCATTCACCCAAGAGAGGTTGGGCCCAAGATTTTGAATGAACTATAGAGTGGCACATATTAGTTCTTCCTCATTAAGTGCCTTCCCTTCTACCACCACTTTGTTCATTATCTCATCAACCTATTATGCTATTAGATTGTATCTATGTTATTGTAGTGAGGCTGATTTTTCTAGAGTGGTAGTGCAAAAGGGGATGGAAATGATGACCTCCTCATCATATTCATTCAAATTATCCTCCTCGTCTAAATGGTTTGTGCTTGCCTTCCATACAACTGGTCCTCCTTTAAAAAGGGAGATGTTGGGATGGCAAGAGGCTTAAATTGGAATAGAGGAAGGGGGATTTACAAGGTTGGTTATTGTGAAGTTAGTATGTATGTTCTAAGAAGGTTATCATGACTATGCTTAAGGCTTTTGAGGAAGGATGGGTTCTTGAGATAGCATAGGCATAGGATTTTTGAAGCTTAGAATTTCAAAAAAAGGAGATTTACTTGAAGGCATAACAAAGCTATATTGCCTGAATCTTGAGAATTAAGGCATGAAATATTTGTCTCATAGGTTGGATTATAGGGGCAAGGGGATCCTAATTAAAGATAGGAAAAGGAGTAGGGTTGGTCATCTATGATTCAATTATCTACATATATATAAGCAAATAATGCATCTTCTCTTATTTGGCTACAATCTACCTAGCTAGGCACTCCTCATCAAATCTGTATTGCTCCATCATCTCTCATTATTAAGTGCACACTTGATGAGTAAGCTCATCTTATTTCCTATCATACCCCTAATATTTTTCTATCTCCCTTAGTTATCTCTATAAATCAAGATGTATGTCACTGAAGCTCTTTTGAGGTTAATTAGGGGAATAGTAATGTTGATTGGGAACAAGGTGGCTTGCATAAGGTTGATTAGAAGCAAAAGGGCATTGTCATAGGAACTAAAATGGGAGAAGACTAAAATCACTTGCATGATCTTGATATAAGAAATGGGGAGGCACGACTATAGGATTTTTATGGAATAGGGGGTGGAAAGACATATTTTAAGTGCTCAAACTACTTAAACTAGTAGATTTGAACATTTAGAGTTGCCAAGTGCTCTACAAAGTATCTTCAAAATTTGATATCTAAAGTTAGTACCAATTCCTTATCTTATTTTTCAAACTAATCCCATCAAACATGTTAAAAAATATTATCATTCAAAACATGCATCTATGGATGCTTTATAGTGTGATAGTGCTTTATGATGGGGTGCTAGGTGTGAAGGCCTTGCATGGGGTGTAAGAAGCTAAGACATTGGGTATGGAAGTATTATCATGTACATACACATGCAAGCATTTATTTTCTCATCACAACAATGGAAATGTCCCCAAGTTATGAGACCCTTACACTCCTTGGGATGAGCCTTTAGAGTAGGCTAAATTCCTTTTATTCTAAGCACACTTGGTTTAAGACTAGTTCACAAGCCTAAAGAGTAGAAAGGTAAACTACCACTAATCTAAACCTAAGATCTTTAAGGAAAAGGGAGGAAAAATGTAAGAGATGCTCAAATTAAAAAGGAAATGTACCCAGAATAGAGTGAGTACTCATACTACCATAAGCACAATACAAATGCTTGAGAATAAGAAATTTTCACATAGATTTTTCTAAGGACACTCTAGATGCATAAGTGTTTTTCATAGAGGCACGAGAACACAATGAAACACTGAGAGAGATGACAAATGGTCCATAGATAGATCAACACAAACATGAATGTTCATAGGATATGACTTGCAAGTGAGCTCTGAGTTTAATGAGGAGATGATGGGAATGAATGACAGTGAGAGGAGAGAACATTACTCATAGATAGAGATCAATAAACACAAAATAACACATAGATCATTAGAATAATAGAAGGAGGTGAACTTAATTATCATTAATCTATAATACTTAGCTAATATAAGTGCTTACGGAGGGAAAATTTAGTAGCATGAGGCTACTAAAAAAGTGTTGACACTTTTATAGTGAAAAAACTAGGGTTTTATAGTGATTAAGCCTATTTTACAATAAATTTTCCACTTGGGGTGGTGGATGTAGCATTAAATTCTTTTACGACACTACAACCATGCTTATTGAAGTTTTTTTGGTGATTAGAGCTGAAGTTGGTGACATGATTACTTATAGATACATGTGCATAGGCGAATGGAAGATTTCTATAACAAGGTCAAAGGGTGGTGTAAATCCAAATCCTAAAGTCTAAGAGTCACTTTTGCATTTAAGTGTTTTATAAATTCCTTGATCTCCTCTCAACTGCTTCCATCAACCTTCATTATATCTATCCACTCCCTAACATATGGTGCTTTTTGATTGATCCTAAATGTGGTAATGTAGGAGTGATACATGTTGTCTTGATATGGTTTTGGAGGAGTCTTTTGGGGATTTTGGATGAAATAAGTATGGTCATGACACATGTAGTGTTGGTGCTTATTTTGGGCAAACTATGAAATTTTTTATGTCGAGTTAGCACTTGACTCCCACATGGTAGTGGTGGAAGAAAGAGGTACACCCTATGAAATAGAAGGTTACAGATGCAATTTCTTATGCACGAGCATGAAAATGCATTAGATGGGCATGGGTAGATCTTTGAATAATATTGTTTATGAGGGTTGAAGGTCTTCAGTGTATTATTCTTGATTTGTCATAACTCCTTACATGCTTATTCTACTTAGTCATTCAAAACTTGGGCCTTATATTCTTGAACTCGTGCACCCCTTAACTTATGCACCACAAAAACCTATGCATAGACATGCATTAAAATATTTATACAGGCATGAGTCATCATTATACTATTACATAGACTAGTGCTTCTATCTTAGGCTTTAATGTAGGCAAGAAACACCTGCACACTTTATGTTTAGAGTGATTGTGCCTTTATAGGTGCATTTTCTCTTTATAAGCCTTAAGAGGCCCTATGGCAATGAGGGGGTGACTTAGAAAGTCAAAAAGTACCTCATGTTCTTTTTATATCAATGATAACCTTTGACATTAATGACCATGCTCAAAAATCTCCCCCTTTGTCATTGATGGCAAACCACTCTAAGAATGTTTTCTCTATTGATCTAAACTTCTCCTTCATTCTAATCTTTCTCCCCATTTGACATTAATTACAAAGGGTCATACACACTCCCATAAGGTCATCCACACATAGTCCTCTAATCCTTGGACCTGACCACTCACAAAGCTAGCAATCTCCCACTTTTTACAAGCTCTAAAAACCTCATATACATGCCATGAAATCTCCTATCATGCTTAACTACTATAAAATATTCTTCATATGTCTTTTCAATAGGTCATGATGCCTCATTAGGCCAAGTAGAGTCTAGAACTAGTCTAGCTAGAGAATTAGACCTAATTAATTACCCCTATAGGATTCACTTTGAAAATTTATTGAGTGCTTGAATGCCTCTTATATATGATAAAGAAAACTCATATACTCACTCTTATTTCAAGCTTTAATAGATCATCTTTATGGCTTACTTAGAGCATCTTCAGAGCTATCTGGGTGGATCTTCAGAGCTACCTAATAGATCTTTGGATCAACCTTCTAGCCATTTTTAAAATCCATCAACACATCATGTAAAAATTTAACACAACCTCTCTCATGCTCAAACACTTTCAAGTATTCTTTAGATCATTCACATCTCCATAACATCTTCAAAGTTACTTACATATATCTTCAAAGCATACGACTTATTCTTTAGATCTCACTCATTTCATCATTCTACCTACACATACCTTATTATTAGGTATATATAAAGATTTGAAAGATACTTGACACTTGACATACTAACCTATACTTACTCAAGCTCATTTAATAACATTCTTCAAATATTACTCTTGCATCACTACTCTCATTCAGCAACAACACAACACTCACTATGTTTGTTCTCATTAGGGATATTAAACCATTATAGACAAAACTTGCTCCCTAATTTTGAAGCATCTCACACATGCTCCCCCTCAATATATGCACACCTTAGTCCACTTGTTTTAGACAAATATATCATTTAGATTTAGAACCAACTGCTCACTTTAGAATCATACCAATTGAAGTGAACATAACTCTAATAGAATTACTCCTTGACTCTTTGCTTACAAGAGTCATTACCATAACTCAAATTCTACTCAAGAGACCTTAGTTATCTCCCCCTAACACCATGATTCACTTGAACCATACCAAAATAATGCAAACAAATACATGTACATCTCTCACAAGAATAGCATACCTTGGTTGAAGACATCTTCATCCATACATGAGCTACTACTAATGATTAACACACATCATGAAACATACATCAAACACTAATCTTCTTGGGCCCAAATATCCTCTTTCAATTATAATCAACCCTTCTCATATGATACTAACAGCCACTACTAACCTCCTTTACACTTTTCAAGACATAATACCATCTCTACAACTCTCTTACTTAGATCAATCAAACACTGTCAAAATCAGACATAAATTATAATGATCTAAACATCATGAACACACTCAATAAAGCTTGTATCACTTTAATCCATGCTCACAAGTACTCTCAAGCCACCAAAATTTATCAAGATACCTTATTAGACCACCGAGGGTCTTAGAACAAGGTCTAGGTGAAGACCTAAGATGAAAGACCTGCCTCTTTAGGCTCACCTTGGATGACATCTAAATTTATCCATACTTTCCTTCTCCTGTAAGTTGATAAACATACTATTATTACAACTCACCTTCATGACTAAGGATAATCAAACCATGACCATCACCAACAAACTAACTTTTTCTTCGCAACCTCTAAGAATCTTCACCCTATTCCATAGGATTCTAGAACAAGGTGAACTTAGGAGATTCCCACATCTCCTCTCTTTCTTCTTTGACCATATTTCACTTATTAGACTTATTAATTTTATTTAGAGTCCTAATAACCTTGTCTATCTTCTTTGGCTTACTATCCTCAATGTCCATATTACTAGTAGGTATGTTGTTCATCTTCTCATCTCTTGCACCCATATTACCTTCCAAAGAATTATCACTAAAAGTTGACAAAAGGTGTTATTGATAGGGATATTTCTTAGCTATAAAAAATGTTTGATTTGATCTATAGGCAACTTAGGACTAGAGCTCACTATCTTTTCAACAACTAATACCAAGGGTTCCTCATGCACCTTCCTATTTAATTCTTCCTTTACCACAATAAGTAATCTATATTAGCCCTTGGGCTCAATATAATCTACCCTTACTAACTTTAGTTTCTATTTCATTGTTTGACCCTTGTCATTTCTTGAGAACCTTCTTACTCCATTTGAACAAAATATAGAAATATGACCAATTTTATGATAGAAATAACAAATAATATCACTCATACCTTTTGCTTGATGATGACTATGATCTCCTCTTGATCAATTGATTCTCCTTCCATAGTTTCATGAATTTTCATCCTTTGATACCTTTTTACAATCCTTTTCTCTATCACCAAAATGTCTACATGAATAATAGTAACCATTGAAATAATTAGCATACCTTATGGCATTAATCTGCCTGACTGATCTTTTCATATTAATTTTCATGTTGTCACACTCCTTGAATTGATATAACTTTTCTTGATCTTTCTCAAACTTGCTCATCGTATCTATGAGATACTCATGCACAGCCTTCAAAGAACATAGCTCAGTCTTCAATTGATCAAACTCAACTTCTTTTGATTTCAAACTTGTATTTGTAACCTCTAACTAATTCATGATATCCTTGAATGTCTTCTCATCCCTTATAGATTATTTGTTCATATCATTCTTCAAAGTACAAATCTTCTCCTCAAGATCCTTGATCATAGATTTCAAATCTTAATTTTCTTTCCTTAGTTGCTTAGCCATTTTGTGCTTTAAGGATCACCTTAAAGATGTCAAACCTACTCCAAAATACCATATTTAATGCCAATTATTGGAAGTACAACCACTAAGAGGGGGGTGAATTAGTGACTTTAAACAATTTCCTTTTACTTGATTATCTAAATTACACATCCATAAAATGCACATGGACATTAACCATTGATGCAATATCAATGATCTATCAAAATTACAATGAGAGCATATACATGAAACATAAGATCACACCATAAGACATCATATACATGGGAAACCCTCATGGGGAATAAAGCCCACTGAAACACATCTTAGACAACTTATCCTATAAGACCATGAATCAAATTTAGTTGAGCACTAACCCGAAAAAGAGCACCAACCCCTAAATTTATCAAGCACTAAATTGAATTTAGAAATATCCAAATTTATATGAGACTAAAACCCCCATGATGATTAAGCACCCACTCAATCAACACTATGAAATTGAATTTATCAAGCACTACCTTGACTTTAGCAAGATCCAAATTATTAGGAGGTTATAACCCCACTATTAATCAAGAGTCCACTCAATAACACTCTAAAATTTTCCACCTTGCTTTTTTTTCACTCACACAATTGATGATGGTATTCTCTTACTCTATCACACTCAGATCTACATCTCACATAATCAAAAATTATCCTTTACCTTCTTCGCTCAATTAGCCCTTATATAAATTAAACCTATTATGAAAGCACTCATGAAACCCTATAAATGTCTATGACTAATTTATATCATTTATTTGATATGTTTCACCACCTTTTTAATCTCACACAATCTTTTTCTTATTCACTTCCCATCTGTACACACTTAGCTAGCCAATTAGGACTATTAGGACTCATTATTATTCCAATCACTAGTTCTCTATTTTCTCCCTTTTTATTATGCATCATAGATAGTCATGAATATGTGGTATGGATTGATATCCATATTTTCATCTCTAATATACCCCTCAAAATAGTCAAATATTCAATTCATTTGCACATTACATCTCTAACTCAAATAGGCCTAACTAGCCTGGTATAAATTCAAGTCTCTTGATCACATACTCTATTGGTCAGCCAAAGCACCTTAATAACTTAGATCAATCCTAAAAGATAAATAAGGACATGTTACACATAGGAATAAATCAAATTTAGATCATATTTAGGTCATCCATACACATTTAGACCAATACAACTCTTTAGGCCTAAGAGAGACCTAATGCATTAGCCCTTCTTTAGCAACACATTACATTTTGACTCTTTGCAACACCATAGACCTGAATAGAGAAATGAAACATTTTAAATACTTTTTCCACAACCTTATGCAGACCTTATCCATTCTTTATAATTCAAACAACACTCACTCACTCCATGAAATCTCCTTTAGGCCTCACACCACCAATAGGTCTCATGGGGACCTAATTGAAATAGGTCTACTCCTTACTCAACACTAACCCCTTCAGACAACTTGATCATCTTAAGCAAGCATAATCAATTTTATACATTATGAAACAACTCCCATACAATCCTTCTTGTATAAAACCACTTCTTTTCAATCTCTTCAAGCAATCATGACGTAGATAAAACATGACATCTTCTTAACAAGCTCATTGTTTAATAACCCTCACTCTATTTTGCTAACTCATAAGTCTGATATGAGATTATCTTACCTATTGATAACTAATTTTAAATATATTCAATAAGATCCTTGATCCTATATGACCTTGAGGTCATCTTGATGCACATAGTATACTAAATTCTTCATGATGTTCCATTTTGACTCAAAGAATCAACTCACCATACACACAGTCAAGACCTTGAAATAAGAAACTCAAAAATTTTATCATCCTTAGACCACTAAAATTATTCATGGAATTTATAATATCTCAACACTTCCCTTTATTACCTTATGAGGGCATCTTGACATCAATGGATAAATACATCCCATAACACAACCTTAAAGAACACTATAACAATCACTTTTCAAGTTTACTAGTTTCTTTTGATGCTACAGGAAATGATCACCTTCATATCTTATTGAAATCTCTCAAAACACATACATCATGTCATTCCACTCTTAGTTCATCTCCAAGCCCTAAATCTCATAGACAACAAATTTACCTTGAATGGCATTGGTCTTATAGACCAATCATCAACTCTCATGAGCCACTATTCTAATTTTGGCTTCTTAGACACCACCTTGAACTCAAACATGCATTAAAATCATGATATATACTATAAGAAAGTTTTCACTCAATCCATATAATACTCATTGAACTCCATAGGCCATATAAGAGACATTTACCTCATGAAAACACTTCTAGGGTTGGTTTCCATATGAAGACTAGAAACCCTCATACCTTTGTTCTTTATGTCTTGAGCTTGTTCTTCATTTTTAAGATCAATATAATCATGTACAATGCATCTAAAATATCATCATGACCTTAAGAAAATAACCATTCACTTTTATCAATCATCCTAGTTACCAAAGGCACCACATAACTCTACAAGTAACTCTTGTTTACCATTGTTAAAGACCTTAAGGTACAGTCAACTTCATTATGAATTACTTTCACAAGGCAAAAACTTCTAGATCAGATACAATTCCTAGGATTGATCTTCAAGGAACTAGGAACATGATCCACTATTTACCTCATCAAATTCAATGATATAACAAGGTTTTAATCCATTTTTACTCTCTTTGGGTCCACTATAACTTTTCCCAAATAGACATTAATAAATTTGACATGTAATAAATGCACTTATATAAATTTTCAAGACTCCATTCCACTTGGAGGTTATTCTTCATGATTTATATTCCAAATTTCCTTTTACACTAACTTGATTTGACCACTTTCATGGCTTATACAATCCATTATTTTCTCTCAAGTTTATTTGTCATACACACTTAGTTTGAATCCTAATGGTTATATTTTTGAATACCAATGAATATTTCTCAAAGCTAAGAGATGATGATCTTTGGTGCATCTTAGTCTATTAAGAAACTTTGGAGGCTTATAACTTGATCTTGGGATCTCTTCAAGACCCAAAAATTTTAGGGTATCTTCTTGGTAGTATGGACATCTACATGAAAAACTTTAACTAAAGTTAACTTCATAGGTACACATAATAAATGTACAAACTTTAGTCTAGGAGGGTCTTTATGATGTTCAATGATGATCTAGCTTCTCTAAGATATAATGGTGCATTTTTATCTCTCCAAAGATTAATTTAAAATACCAAAACCTCATTGAGACACCTATGGATGCCTTAAAACATACTTATTGTCCTCAATGATATGCACACATGTCATAAGTCTTCCAATCTATAAAATTGACCTCTTTATCATTAACTCACTATTACCTCATGTTCTTATGACATCAATGACAACCTATGACATCAATGACCATGATCAACATGAAATATTATTTTACAAGTCATGTGAAGTGTTCAATTAAAGTGTGAGGGTTTAGTGAGCTTGTTTAATCATTAGTTTTATTATATGACATCTTGATTAGTCCTCTTATCCTAAGCATCTATCACAACCTCCACATTGAAGTGCTTATGTGAGAGATTCAAATTAGGAGTAGTGTATGTCAAGTTTAGTCTCTTAGTCTACATGTGTCTATACAATTGGTTGATAGTGATCAACTAATTTGGTGTATCACTCCCTTAGTTTACTTTCATGTTATCCTTCTCCCTTTTCCTTTTCAAGTTAGTAGAGTAGTAGAGCCTAATTGATAAATCAAGGGGAGGTAGCCCTATAATCTAGATGTTTGGTCCACCTAAAGGTCACCCATATCCTAAGACCAATCTCATTACATAGCTCAAGTTGAAAAGGTTTGAATCACCCTCTCAATGGTGAAAATTTGAGCTATAACAGTACTTTCCCAAGGTGCCATAAGAAAAGTTTTCACCTTTGGACAATTTTTTTAAACTTTTTCTTGATTTTTTTATTTTTTAAATATTTTTAATATTTTATTGTAAATTTTAAAATTTCTAACAACATTAGATCCTAAACATGGAAAAATTTAAGATGCATGATATTCAATGGTTTATAAATCTCTTATCCATATTTTGTATCTAGTTTATGTGATTTTGATCCATACTTAATCATGACAATCTAGGGACTAAGCCAATTGCATTCAAACTTTCCCTTCTTGTCATGTTCTTGATTTGCATTCTTATAATTTTATTTTAGGATAAGGTATTCAATATCATATTCTCCATCCTTGATTTTATTTTTTAGCTATGATGTGACTTGTTTTGATATTCTTATGAAAGATCAAGTGCATTAAATTGTTTCTCATCTAGAAGTTCTAACTCATGTAGTTATGTAACTCGGTATTCCTCATCATTAATTAGGTATTTAAAATAAATATACAAATAGGGTAACTCAATTGGTTGGAAATGTTTAGTACCAAAAATGAGTGACTAAGGGTTTTCCCTCTTGGGTGTGTGGATGTTAGGATACTAAGCCCATAAGGCATAGTAGAGTTGTAAATGTAAATTTTGACCAACATCATTGATAATATGTTTAAATATTTTGATTATTTTTTTTGGATGCATCTATTTGGCCATTACCTTGAGGATAATATGGTGTAAACCACTTGTGCATTATATGGAATTGAGTACAAATGGATTTAACATCCTTATTTTTTAAGGACTTTCCATTATCAAATATGGTGGTGGAGGGGATTTTATAATGACAAATGATATCATGAAGGATGAATTGTGATTATTTTTTTCCTATTATGTATGTGAGAGATCTTGCTTCCACCCATTTTTGTGAATTATTCAATGGCGGTGATTATGTGCTTATGGATGCTAGATGAGGTAGAGTTTATTTTTCCAAAGAGATTGATCCCCCATGTAGAAAAGGGCCACAAAGTTTTGATGGGACATAGATTTTGTGGTACATGGATGAGATCACCATGTTTCTAACAAGATATGAATCTTTTGACATATTGGTGATCATTTATTTCAATAGGGGCCAATAGTATCCCATCCTTAACATTTTATTTGATAACACCATAAAATTGGTGTGTGATCCATAGATTCTATCATGAACTCCTTGATTACTACATTAAGATAGTCTAAGATTAAACATAATAACAAGGTTCCATCATAGACCCTATGATATAGGGTGTCACCAAAGAGGGTAAAATGTGAGGCTCATTAGATAAAGGATTTATTGTGATTTTATGAAAGGTTAGGAGGGATGGTATTATCATGAAGGTAGTTGTATATGTCATGGTACCATGGGGAATAAAGACCAAAAATTTCACAAACCATTTCAAATTAAAGGAATTTATAAGATAGGATCATTAGTTGCTTGACCAAAAATTAACTCTTTCTGACATCTTTTTGTATTTATATAAAATAACTAAGTGCCATAAAATCTAGGACTTGTTCAAAATAGATATGCTTGAAATAATATTTTAAAATAAAAACCATTTTCATGTAGGGGATGATTTTTTCATATTTATCTTGATATTCATCATTTAATTGATATATGATGAGTTTTGAGTCACCATACATTAATATATGTTGAATATTCCATTGAATTGCTAGTTTGAAACCTGAATGGGTGCCTCATATTTAAAAATATTGTTGGTGTAAGGAAACCTGATTTTAAAATATTTTAGAATAAGATCACCTTCTAGTGTAATGAAAATGATATCCACCCTTGAGACATGGTTGTTGAATGAACCATCAAAGTAGAGTTTCCATCCTAATGGTTTATCAATAGATAAGATAGAAACATCTAGAAATATAATGGCCAATGGATTTTTTTTTATAAGGATGCTTATACAAATTGATATATAAGAACTTGACCCTTGATATACTTATTATTCACATATTAAATGTTTAACTCACTTGTAAACATGACCTATTTAGCCATTCTTCCTATAAGAGTCATTTTGGAGAGAAGATACTTGAGTGGATCTACTTTTGTAATTAATTTTATTTGATTGTTAAGCATGTAGTGTCATAGTTTTCTGAAGCAAAAATAATAGATAGGATTGCCTTATCAATTCTAGTGTAATTAATTTCATAGGTTACCAAATTTATACTTAGGTAATACACATATATTTATGTTCGTTGATCATCATGTTATGCTAAGAAATCCCCCAAGGCATACTTGTTGAGATGTAGAGTATCAAAGGCTTATATGGGGTAGGTGGAATTAGTACCGACATATTTGAAATATATTACTTGAGTTATTTAAATACTTATTGACATCTTTGACTCCATTGAAAGACAATATCCTTATTGAAAATATGGGTAAATAGTTGACATCTATTTGTCAGTTGAGAAATAAACCTCCTAATTACTTGGATCTTTCCTAACATGATGTAGAGTTGTTTAAAATTGTTAGGAGGAGGAATTTATATTATAGATTTGAAATTTATAGGGTCAACATTAATACCTCTTCTAGGGATAATGAATCCTAATATATTTCCCTATGTTATGATAAAGACACATTGTTTGGGATTTAAGCACACCTTAAAATTCCTTAATCTTTCAATGATCCTAAAAAAGATGATTGGATGTTGTACTCTATTTTTTTTTACTTGGCCAATATATCATCCACATAATCCTCAAAAATGTCATTAAGCATGTCATGGAATATGACAGTCATGACTCTTTCATATGTTTCACCCACATTTTTCAAGCCAAAGGATGTGACTTGATAACAAAATGTACCCCATGGTGTGATGAACATTATTTTATGTTGATCTTTAAGTGTGATTTTGATTGTATGGTAACCTGAGAAACCATCCATAAGAGAGAACATATCATGTTATTCTATTAAATTAGATATCATGTCAATGTTAGGTAGATTGAAATCATCCTTTTGATATGCATTATTTATGTCTTAAAAATTAGTGTACACTTTGATCCCTATTAGTTTATTGCTTACTAGAACAATGTTTGATATCGACTTTGAATAATAACTTGGTCTAATGAATCCAACATCTAAGAGTTTTTTAAGTTCTTCCTTGACAATAAGGGTCACCTTATTATGCATCTTTTTAAGGTTTTGTTTTATTGGTTTTGCATCTACATGAATGACTAAGTGTTGTACTACAAGAGATGGATATAATCCATGCATATCTATGTAAGACCAAGTGTAAACATATAAAAATTCTACTAGAATAATGATAAGGATTTACCACTCTTCAATACTAAGAGTTATTACAAACTTTATTTTTTGGGATTATCTTCTATGCCAATATTCACATCAATTGTTTCTTCAACTAATAGTTTGGAACCATCTTGTAGATGTGTTGATGTAGAAGGAAGGTTAATTTCCTCATTTATTGGTGCCTAAAATATGTTTTCACCAATGGACTCATATTTTATTTCTATATATTTTTTTTTGTCTGATAGTGCCTCAGAGAGGTTTTAGCTAGGGAACTTTGATTTTTTTCCTTTTTCCCTTTTTATTTTTTTATATTTTGTGTGACTAAGGAACTCTTCATGATCCCAAAAGTATGGTGATGTGTCCAAATAATTTTCAAAATTTTATGATCTCCTAATGGAATGTTATATTTGAGTCCCATAAACATTTTTAATTACGTAATCATTTTAAAAGAGATCAAGTGGTATATGGTATTGTTGGTCCCAATCAACGAGCTCAGTATGTTTTAGGTCAAGGGTGAGAAAAATAGTGTCACCAAAAATGTTAGTGGTTACAAGGTATTCATAAAGTCTATGGATGAAACCTATTTCAATATTAGAATTCTTCCTTAGAAATTATGGAATCATCACTAATATAATCATATGTATTACCTTTAAGGGGTTTGTAACCAACACCATATTACTCTTTATTTTCATGAGAAGGTATGGGTTCTATGATTCCTTGTTCATGGATTCCAAATCCTTTTCCTTAATAGTTAATGATGTTACACATAAAAAAAATTTCCATGGGATACTGCTTGTTTTGGAAAAACTTGTCTAGGCCATCATTGTATAAATATGAATCATTTGAACTTTTGATCTTCTCATCTAAAAGAAGGCTATTTTTTTATAAAAGTTTAACCAAACTGATAAGATAACCATTATTTATTTATTTATAGGTTAGGCATGCCATGAATCTATAGAGGGAGGGGAATATTTCCCACATGAAAGGTATCTTTGATTTCATATTCACATAGGCCTTTATTACTGATATTGAAATTGGACTTTAGAGATGGAGTTGTGGATGTAGATTTGGAAGGTGGGGTTTTAGATGTGGATGGTAGATCATCTAGATAGATATAAGAAAAAGACTATTTTAGATGTTATTGTGCTATATATATATCTAATTCATAATCATTTTTAGTAATAGGGAAATATATTTTTTTGAAATATATTCCTTCCAAAATTTTACAATATTGAAAGGGGTGTGGGTCAATAGGGATAATATATTCCATGCCAGAACATGGGAATTTGAAACATTGGTGAAGAGTGGATGAAAAAAATTTCATGGCATGGATCCATGGTTGGCCAAGGCGAATGTTATAAGGAAGATAGATATCAATGACATGTAATTAAAAAAATTCCATGATAGGACCAACCATTATAGGAATATGTATGGTAATTAATGACTCTCATTTTGTGTTTTCATATTATTTTATATTGATTGTATTCGGATATAATGTTATTGTTGAGTAACCAAGATGCTTAATCAAGGTTAAGGTACAAATTTTCAAACTAGACCCATTATCTATAAGTATCCTTTTTAATTTATGTCTAGAGATGTAGGCCTTAATGTACAAAGGCAAGTTATGTGATGGAATAGCTAGGGATATATCATTTTGATCGAAAATGAGTTGATGGTTTGAGGACAAGTACCCAATAAGTCTTATAAATTGTAATAGATCAATATTGGTGGTGACTCTTGACTCTTATAGATTTTTATACAAGACATGTTTATAAGTAGTGAATGTCTTTAGAAGGTCCATAATAGATATTTAGGTAGTTTTTTTCTCAAGATGCTCGATGATATTATATTTACCTTCAAGCATAGGAAAAGGAGGCCTATGGAGAGTGACTATAGTGTCCCTATTTATAACTACACAATCTTGGGCTTTAACCTTGATTGTTGTGATATGGTTTCCCATGATATGACTGATTACTGAATCAAATGGATGGGGGGATTTCTTGGAATTAATGTTTTTATTTTTATTTTGACCTTGATTTGTTTGTGAGTGATTTTGGTGATGTTTTAGAAAGAGATCTTAGTGTATCCCTATTTTTTTTTTGGAATTGGATGTATTTCCTTCTACTTCTATATCTCCAAGATCAATCAAGTTTTGGACATAGTTTTTGAGTTTCATGTATCTATTTTTGGAATGACCCTATATCTTATGAAAGTCACAATACCCATATTATTTATACCATGTAGGATTTTGTTAGTTCTCATCAAATGGTTTGGTCTGAGATAACACGATCATATTTTTAGCTATAATTTTATGGAAAACTACTTCAAGTGGTTCTCCTAAAGGAGTATAAGTTGATCATTTTATCTCTTACTTAGATTGGCATCTAGGGATGGTAAAGTTTGGGGTAATTTAAACATTATAAATATACATAGAATAAATTACCCCATCACCTAATACATTCTTATTATTACTAAATAAATTGGCATTTTTGAATTGGTTTTGACTCTGGTGTTCTTTGTGGAATATTTTTACAAGTATTTTGGATATAGATGCATTTTTTAATTTGACTCCCTTCTCAATGATATCATTAAAGGATTTGGAAAAATGGAATTGAAAATTGAAGGCCTTCTCTTGGTTGAGGTTGGTAGTGAAGATACTAATCAATTATTTTTTGAGAATTTTCTAAGGGAATCTAATTGTTTCTACGCTATATCGCTTTCTACATTCAAAGAAGAAATTAAGAAACTAAGAAGAATGGTCAAGGCTAGATGTTACCTGGATGTAGTCGTGCGCACTGAAATCAGACGTTGGAAGGTACTCCTCTTTGGCTGTGGAGGAATGACACCTGCAAAGAAAAAGAGACTGAAACACGAAAAACATTAGATGAGGAGATGGTGGGCTGTCAAGCAAAAGCTTGATCCCTGAAGTATGAAGACTTCCTTAAGGGATATCAACCCACTGATTAAAAATAGAATATTTGATAGAGATAGAAATAGTGAAAGACAGAATGAAAGAAATAAAGACAAAAAACAAAAATGTGTACCTGATATGTAGCAAAATGCTCTACATAGTCGCCGGTGTCGGTCTCTGTGCCGGCGTTGGTCAGGGAAGGGTGCCGATGTCGGTTAAAGTGCCGGCATCGATAGGGGTAGTGAATGGTGTCAGTCGGGGCAGCAGCTTTTGGATGGGGTTTGGTCAGGTCTAGACAGGGTTTTTAGGATTGCATAATGGTCTGAAGTTTATGTCTGTGGGTTAGGAAGTCGGTCTGAGAGTCAGAGAGATTGTTTGGGGGGTTTGAACAGAAATCTGGGCAGAGTTACAGACTGAAAAGGGGGATGGAGGTGATACAGGAAGAAGTCCAGTCGGGTCTATAATTTAAGTCAGGGTGGTAATATTAAAAAATAATAACCAGAGAATAAAATGAAAGCATAGAGGAGATACTTACCTATTACACACTGAAGACAGAGTAGGAGACATAATTGCTATTCTCTGTGTGTTTCAAAAGTTTGATGTAGCAGACCTCCAGTGAGATGACTGAAATAGAACACCTGTATCAGAGAGAGAAAATATGAGAGATTGGATTGCAGATTGACTGAATGCAAAAGTTCCTTGATCGTTGCTTCTCGTGTTTGGATGAAATAAAATGTTTTGATGTAGAAGGTCCAATAACCGGTTGCGAAACTGATTGGCAACTGAATAACGAATAACGAATTGAGAAACAAATTAACAGACGTAGTTTAAGGTTAACCGATGCTAGCAGAACTACCGATGTCAGCCGAAAAGGTGATCGACGTCGGCGACGTCAGCCGAGTAGTGACTGGCGTCGGCAGATGCAAAATGGGGACAGAGGCTAATTTTAGCTTTTTGCTCATTTTGACATGCTACTAGGGGCAAGGCTCATGGGAAAATGGTTGATGGGGGTTAAATAGGCATGGGAGAATAAAATGGGGGTTAAGGGGATGACGACAAGGGTTAGACACAATTCCGGTGTCTACTTTTCCCCTTTTTGTCTTGTTGGTTGTTCTAGATGAACTGCAAGACAAAAATAGGAGGTGGTTGCCCCAGGTGTGGGATAAGGTCAATTTCGTCTTGTTGGTTGTTCGAATGAACTTCAAGACAAAAATAGGAGGTGGATTGCCCCAGGTGTGGGATAAGGTCAATTCTGTCTTGTTGGTTGTTCGAATGAACTGCAAGACAAAAACAAGAGATGGATTGCCCTGATTATGGATGAGGTATTCCCCCTCAAAGTAGGAGTCAAGGGAAGGGAACCAGGAATCAGGTGCTGATTTGACAAAGAGTGGATGAAAAAAAATGGGTGAGAGTGAATGTTGTAAAAGTCATGATTACGTGCATACCACTTCACGAGATGGTCAGGTCAAAGTGTTGCAGGTCGAGGGTCAAGGAGTGCCAAAATTGAAATAACCAGGCCCCAACATTTAGTCGTCTACTGATTGGGTTATTCAATCAAAGCTGAAGCTCTAATGGGTCGTCGTGTTCCAGGTATTCCAGGCTCAGGAAGTGCTCCTAAAAACATGAAAAAGTCACAAGTAGTGCAGATCAACCAGCTTGCAATCCTATACTTGTGAGGGTCCAAAATAGTCTACGCATAATTCTACTAACCAGTCATGAGGTAACATATAGGCAAAAACAACCAAGGCAACATTGCTTTGGAAGTGGTCAAAGTCAGAGGAGATAGGCATGATCTCCAATGGTCATAAGTCGAGGTGGGTGAATGGATGAAAGGATGTGGCCAAGCTAACCTCAGAAGATGTTATGTGATCTGAGTGCTACCTACATAGCCCTTGTGTGAAGGGCCTCAGGCCAATGTAGTTCTCCCTAGAAGGGAGGAAGGGTCAAAAGGATGGAATTGGTCTTGGTTGAGGGCAAGGTCATGGTCAAAAGGAGGAAAGAAGGTTTGTCCATCAGAGAGACGAACAAATGAGGGTGGTCAAGCTAACCCCAGAAGATGTCATATCATCTAAGTGTTACCTACATAGCCTAGGTCATAGGGCCTCAAACCAATGTAGTTTGGACTAATTGAGAAGATTGGTCGATGACTGGGTTGGTCATGTGTCGAAATGATGAGGAGAAAAAGATGTTACAGCCTTTTCCATATGGTGTATGCTGCAACATTGGTTGAGGGGTATTTCATCCCTAGCAATTTTCCATATTCGTGATGGATGTATGCTAAAGATGAATTGAGTTCTATTTATGCTTCAGCAAGTATTGGTTTATGCTTAACATAAATTGGGTCTGGTCGATAGTTTCCATGTGTATTGGTGTCCATAGAAACTAGTGTGAATATGCTATGGGAGTGGCCTGAAAAGAGAGTTGAGTTGAGTTGAGTGACAAGTGATGAAGTTGAATGTGACGAAAGTGTAGAAGAAGTGAAAGGCATATTGCTCTTTCATTGACAAGGACCAGAATGACATCATAGATAGGGGTTAGTAGAATGAAGAGCCCCATTCATGCATGACGTCGTTGACCATATGTTGTGTTAGAACGGTAATCGAATCACTTTGATATTAAAGTGAGCTCGAAGTCCCTTGAGCAGGTGTTATGATAGGAGGAAATAGGGTAACCCATTTTAAGAGCAAAGATAACTTTGCCCCTTTTTATGGGAGGCCCTGAGACAACTATAAGTCAAGTCCATGACTCATTTTTTTTTTTTTTTGGGTGCAGACTGATCAATGCGGGAAGCCTGCATAGAGATGTCATTTTCTTGGTGGTCAGTTGTGAAGCTGATCAATGCGGGAAGCTTCTAAGATAGTGTTGTTTATTGCCAGAGTTAGTCATAGCCATCCTTCGAGGGAGTGGTCTAGAATTTTGCTTAATATAAGGGCTTTTGAATAGTTGTCCTTCAAGAGAGCAGTCTAGTAATTACAGCAATGATAGTATAGTTGTCCTTTGAGGGAGCAGTCTGCCTTTTTAATTTGATATTGATATGGTGACCGTGGATATTTTGACATCTTGATTTGTTTTGACAGAAATGTGAGTCATGGACAAGATTATAGAAGGTCAAGGGCTCCCTTTTATTAGGACAAAGCATCCATACTGTATAAAAGGGTTAGAGGAATTGTTAAGAGGAGTAGGGTTGAAAGAAATGAGGACTAAGAGGATGGGGATTGCTCAAGGGATGAGCTCAAGTTAAATTTCAAGTGAACGAGTACTCGACTAGCAGTAGAACGGTCGTAGATGCAACGCATTAAGAAGCTCAGGTTTTGGTCGTCCATCAAGAGAGGACAGACGATAAGTCCCTGATCCATACTTGTGTGTGATAATGAAAGGTCCAAGCTAATTAGGGGAAAACTTGCCTCATTTACTTCGCTCCATATTGGTCACGTTCTGATGATGATTAAGAAGTTGGTTGATGTGGTCACTGATTTATCGAGACTGGTCGAGGGCTGGGTCGAGATTGGTGTTTGGTCATGATGAAGAGATTAAGGTTGATGATTGGTCAAGGTTTGGTTGCTTGGTTGAGGTCTGATTTAATGATTGATTGAGGTCATGGTTGATGTGTGATTGATGTTTGGTTGAGGTAATGATAGGCAATATAAATTTGAACTCCCCCAGCCATTTGGTGGTAGGAAGAATGTCTAACACCCAGTGTGGATGAGATGGAGAGAAGATGAGGGGGAGAGACCTAGGTACCCTACCTGGTTAATAGATCAGGGGTTCCCAAGTGAATGGCATTTAGGCATTGAAAAAGTTAGGAGGGATGGAAACCACCGACTCCGTAGGTGAAGGAGGAGGAATGGGTGAGCCTAGAGATTGGTCAATGGTTGGCTCGGGACAAAGGTCTGCAGGGTCTTGAGTGGGGTCATGATATCCCAAGCCATACCATTTCTTGGCATCATCATCATTGAGCAGCTCAATAGGCTGATGGGAGCCCTACTCATAGCGTCTGAAACCAAAACCCTTCCATGCACACCTATAAAGGTAAGTGTGTGCAAAGGCGGGGTTGCCAAGAAACAAGAAGTCTGATGTGAAAGGTTAAGGTGAAGAAAGAGGATTACCATCAGTAGGAGCTTGATTGAGCCCCCTATAGACAAGGTTGGTTCAGAGGTGAGGAGGACCATAAGGAACAATCATCCTGATCCGATGGTCGTAACTAGGGCTGTGATGAAGGCATCCATACTCTTGTGGAGTTTGGAACATGTCTAAAGTCAGAAAGCGATACTCCCCCAACGAAAGTCTTTGGAAGATGTCTTCCATGGGGTCTGTGGTTGTCACTTGAAGGGGAGGTGTGAGGGTGACCGTCTGTTGCAAACTGGTCGAAGCTTCCACGGATGGAGGTGGTGCCGAGATTGATGGCTTGATAGGAATGAGGATGTCATTTGGATGGTAGGTGGTGTTTCAAGTTTTGAAGGGTGAAGGGTCAGTGGGAATGGTGTGGACTTGCCCATCGTGCTCAAATTTCACATAATGGTGCAGGGTGGACGGGACACAGGCCATGACATGAATCTAGGGTCGGCCCAGCAACATGTTGTATTGAAACTCTCCTTTGATGATATAGAAGAGCTCCGAGACTGTGCATGGACCAACGCGGATGTGAAGGATGACTGTGCCAATGGTCGTGGTAGTGGTGTCATTAAAGGAGCGCAAGATTGCATCAATTTTGGAGACACAATTCTTGGGAAGAGCCAACTGATCAAAGGCATGGGTGGAGATAATGTTGATGCTGGTGCCTCCATCGATCATAATGCATTTAATGTGTGTCTGATCAACATAGGTAGTGATGAAGAGGGAGGCATCTTGATCTTCCGTGTTAGATGTGGGAATCTCAGAATCGCTGAATGTGATGGAGGCAACAAGAGCTAAAGAGTGGACAAGGGCAGCAAGTGGTTGGGGGTCTTCGGGTTGGACCTCTGATGCCTGCAGGGCTCTGATGAGGGCTTGGAAATGTTGGGGTGAGGTTTGGATGAGGTCATAGAGGGACATCTTCACGAGCGTCTGGTGAAGCTATTTCAACATGGAGTCGTGGATTGGTCCAGAAGAAGAAGAAGAGGGTTGAGGCGCGCCAAGGATAGAAATCTTAGGCTTAGGAAGTTGAGGTGGATTGACGAAAGGGTAGGTCCAAGGAATGGCAGCTTTTTCTTTTGCCTTGTCCTTTTGTGACTTAGTGGTTATGTGAATGGCATTGATTTCAAAGATAGGAGGTGAAGGAGATAAAGGGGTTGTAGCCTGTTGATGAGATGTTGATGGGTTTGAAGATGTTGGAGGGTTATGAGAAGGAGTCAGGGGTCAGTCGAGAGTGTCCTCAAAGAGAAGAGTGTCTTTCTCCAGATAGCGGCGAATGACAACTTTGAGGGCATAGCAAGTCTCGGTATCATGTCCTGGCGTACGATGGTATAAGAAAATCTTCATGTCGTTGAACCAGGAGGGCTTAGACCCAAGGGGTTGGAAAGGCCTGATGGGTGGAAGATTTATGCTGGAAGTCTAAAAAATTTGGTGCAAGATCAAAGAGTATGAGCCCACTAAAGGGTCCGTGCTCGTCGATGTGTGCGATGTTGGTGACTTTTGCTTGGGTGGAGTTGGAGGAGGCTTCCGTACCACCTTCTAGGTTGATGGTGTGGCAACAGGCAGAGATGGTACTTTCTTCATGAGAGGTACCACCCTTTTGGGAGAGGGTAGGCTAGCACTAGGCAAAGGAAGCAAATGAGGCAACTAGTTTTGATTAGAAGTCAGAGTGAGAAGGACTCTGGTCAGGGTCGAAGGATGAGGGCCCAAAATGGAGGGTAATGGTGATGGGGGAAGAGGCGTTCACCTCTGTGGTTTGGCAGTCTTCTTTGACTTGATTTGAAGACTATTATTGGTTGAAGTTTGGTCTAAGTCCACCTTCACTTGTGGATGAGTGAGGTTGGAGATAGGGCAAACGCCGAGTGACTTGATTGGTTTAGATGGGGTAGATGAGGGTTTCGGTCATGATGTAGTTGGTTGAGGTGTAGACGGTCTAGAAGTGGAAGTTTGGTTTTTGTTGAGAGTCTTAGGAGATTCTACCATGGGAGGATTAGTAGCATGAGATGAGAGGGCATAGGCATGTTGAAGAGCTGTGAGACGTTCCCACAATCCCTGATGCTCCACTTTCCTTGAAGGGAGAAGTTTGAGTTTCTCCACTAATCAGGAAAATGGCTGAGAAGATGTTGGATGAGGTTTGGGTTCTTGAGAAGATGTTGATGGTTGTGGGACCGAAGGTATGGTAGTCTCGGCCCCAAGGCATGATGAAGTCATGACAAGTTCGTCCTTGGTTGGAGACGAAGGAGAGGCAGGTTCTTCCCTAGGTGGAGAAGAAACTGGAGAATGATGCTTCTCAAGTGGGTAAAGGGCAGGGATGATTGTGCCCTCCACTTGTGGTCGAGGAGTAGGAAGGGTCAGGTCCTCCATAGGTAGCAAGAAGGAGGATGGTGAAACCGGTGGTGTTGGTAAGGTCGAGGCGTCCTCCAAGATGAGAGAGGTTGATAGAGAACTAACCGGAGAAAGAGGTTCCTCCACATGTGATGGACTGATGGATGGATTCACCTCTTGAGGTTGGTCGGAAATGAAGGGCGAGACCGTATTGACTGTTCGAATGTTGTGTTCATGAGTGTTGTCAATCAAGGTCTGGACATTGTTTTGAGTTGGTGGATGATTGGGGAATGGTTGTTTGAAGATGTTGATCCCCTGATTAGGTGGTGCATTGGGATTGTCTAGGATGAGGTCACCCTTTTCAAGCATGTCTTGGACTATGTTTTTAAGGGTTTTACAGTTGCCCGTGTCATGACCTTTAATACGGTGGTAGTTACAGAAGTCATTTTCCCTATACCACGTAGGGATGGTGTGTGAGGGATCAAATTATGGAGGTGGTCAGATCTGGGGGAGATTGAGGACCCCTTGTTTGATGAGTTTTTCCAACACAGACGCGTATGATTCTCTGAGTGGAGTATACTGTCATTGTACGTATCTCTACTGGAATTGGCGGGTGATGCTTTGGGACGTGGATGGTTCAGGCTGGTTAGTTGAAGGGGAAGAGGAGGAAGATCTAACAACCACAGTGTTTGCTGAAGCTTTAGATTTAGGATTTGATGAGGAAGGCTTAGAAGAGGGGTCATTGGTCTTGGAGTTGGGATTCTTGCTCTGCAACTTGACTTTATTCTCCTCGATGGCACATAACTCAAGTTTGCGGGCCATTGTGAAGACTTCATCAAAAGTGCGGAAGGTCTAAACCCTTAAGGTGGAAGAAATATGTTTGGCGCAGGCTTGGGAGAAAAGTTCAATAAGTTTGGGTTGGGGTAAGGAAAAGGAGAGTTGATTGATGAGGCCCCTCCATCGAGCGACGAAATCAGCAATGGATTCATCCTCAAATTGGCAGATAGAATAGAGGTCTGTGATTGAGACCTTCTTGGTGATGTTGATAGAGAAATGATCAAGGAAGAGTTGGGCCAGCTGAGTGAACGTGAAGAGGGAATGGCTGGCAAGGGAGCTGTACCAGTCAAGCACAGCACCTGAGAGAGACATAAGAAACGTGCGTAAAAGCAATGCATCATTGTGGGCGATAAGGTAATAGGCATGTCTGAATGCCCATCAGTGCTGTTGTGGGTCTTCCTTGCTTTGAAAATGAGAAAACTTAGGAAGTTCCCATTGGCTGGGATATGGTCTGATCGGGATAGAAGGATGCATGGGCTCATTGCAAATTTGTTCATATGAGAGAGTATTGCATGAGCTGAAAATGGAGGTCTCTAGGCTAGACATCTTGTCCATCAGCATTTTGATGATATCTACTGATGGATTGGCGGGTGGAGTGCCCCCTAGATTGTAAGGTGCCTGAAAGAGGCTAGAAGAGGCATATGACGTAGTCGGTTGTACAAATAAGGGCACAATGTACGGATGACTAGTCGTAGGGATAGAAGAGGAGACTAAGGATGGTTGGGTAGAAGGCATGGCTAGGTTCGATGTTGTCACGGGAGGTTGGTTAGTGGTAACATGGGCCAATGGATAAGTAGCCACCCTAGTGTTGATAGGAGCAAGGGTAGGTGGAATAGAGACGACCGGGTTCTGAAAGGGGGTAGAGAGTGGTTGAGTGGGCTGAGGTTGATAGGGGGCTGAAACCCTAGTGGAAGTGGGCCCAACGATGGAGGGAGAGGCCACACTTGGATGGTTGGTCAAAGGCTGGTCATTGGTCGAAGCAATAGCCTAGGTATCTAAAGGTTGAACTATGGATGCTATTGATACGGCCGCAGTCTCGAGAAGAGAGGTCGACATTCTATACATTGGATTGCCCAAGGAGTCTCACATTCAGCTATTCATGAGATAGTGCTGCAAGGCTTTGACGTTGAGGTCCAAGAATCATGCAAAATCTTGGTCCCCTTCTGGGATAATAGGAGTCTAGGTCAGGGATGGTATATTAGGAGTTCTTTCAGTCTTTGAGTGGAACTCCATTATAGGGCTGGTTATGGATGAGGTAGACAGAAGCAGATGATGCCTCGCGTGATCGACTAGAGCCTTGGCTTGGCTATGAGTCAGAACCATTCAAGGCAGGAAAGAACGTCCTCACAAGCTTAAATAAGCAAATAAGAATAGAAAAGATGAAGAACACAATCAGATCCTAAAAACCCTAGGAGTAAATTATTAGGATTATAGTGGCTTATGCCTTAGAATATGTGTAGAGGAAGATTGGCTTTTGAGTCGGGTCCTAGAAGAAGTAGTCTATGGATGGTTTCAGGTTAGTTATGGTGCTTAAAAGTCTGTGTTAGGTTCCGTACTTGGCCTGGTGCTAAGGAGCAAGCTCCCCTCACTTCACGAGTCCAGTGATAAGCTGGTCTCGCTTAGCCAAAATATACTTCCCATAGAGATTAGACTCCGCCAGAGAACGGAGTGGGCTTTCCCCTTGGTGATGAAATCCAAGTAAGATCGTCGGGACGGCTAAGGTATCTTCTGGGTGATGAAATCCCAATCGGGCCTTGTCTCAGGTAAGTTAAGATGTTTGTTTTATGCAAGTGGTTTGGTCGTGTAACATAAAGTGGACTAGATTAATTCATGATGCGATTATTAATTACTAGGTGTGGTCTAAGAAATGCAAGCAAGCAGAAATGAATGCAAAGTGTTTTAAGCCCCAAGTCAAAATGTGAAGTTGGAATGAAAACAAGTTGAGAATGGGTTGAAGAATATGATTTTTGACTAGTCTAGAAATGCAAGAAAAGAAAGAAAAGTTCTTTTTATTCCTGCTTATGATGTCGTTTAGAGGAGACGAAAGAGGTGAAAAGGGAGAAACCTAATCCACCTAAATGAAAAGAAAGAAAGAAAGAAAGGAACCCAAGGAAGGCCCTAGTGTCCCACCAGGCGTGCCAGAATGTTTCTACGCTATATCACTTTCTACATTCAAAGAAGAAATTAAGAAACTAAGAAGAATGGTCAAGGCTAGATGTTACCTGGATGTAGTCATGCGCACCAAAATTAGACATTGGAAGGTACTCCTCTTTGGCTGTGGAGGAATGACACCTGTAAAGAAAAAGAGATTGAAACATGAAAAACGTTAGACGAGGAGATGGTGGGCTGTCAAGCAAAAGCTTGATCCCTGAAGTATGAAGACTTCCTTAAGGGATATCAACCCACTGATTAAAAACAAAATATTTGATAGAGACAGAAATAGTGAAAGATAGAATGAAAGAAATAAAGACAAAAAACAAAAATGTGTACCTGATATGTAGCAAAATGCTCTGCACAGTCGCCAGTGTCAGTCTCTGTGCCGGTGTCGGTCAGGGAAGGGTGCCGATGTCGGTTAAAGTGCTGGCATCGGTAGGGGTAGTGATCGGCGTCGGTCAGGGCAGTAGCTTTTGGATGGGGTCTGGTCGGGTCCAGACAGGGTTTTTAGGATTGCAGAATGGTCTGAAGTCTACGTCTGTGGGTTAGGAAGCTGGTCTGAGAGTCAGAGAGATTGTTTGGGGGGTTTGAACAGAAATCTGGGTAGAGTTATAGACTGAAAAGGGGGATGGAGGTGATACGGGAAGAAGTCCAGTCGGGTCTATAATCTAATCGGGGTGGTAATATTAAAAAACAATAACCAGAGAATAAAATGAAAGCACAGAGGAGATACTTACCTTTTACATGCTGAAGACAGAGTAGGAGACATAATTGCTATTGTCCATGTGTTTCAGAAGTTTGATGTAGCAGACCTCTAGTGAGATGACTAAAACAGAACACCTGTATCGGAGAGAGAAAATATGAGAGATTGGATTGCAGATTGACTGAATGCAAAAGTTCCTTGATCATTGCTTCTCGTGTTTGGATGAAAGAAAATGTTTTGATGCAGAAGGTTCGATAACTGGTTGCAAAACTGATTGGCAACTGAATAATGAATAACAAATTGAGAAACAAATTAATGGACGCAGTTTAAGGTTAACCGACGCTGGTATAACTACCGACGTCGGCCGAAAAGGTGACCGACATCGGTGACGTCGGCCGAGTAGTGACCAGCGTCGGCAGATGCAGAATGGGGATAGAGGCTAATTTTAGCTTTCTGCTCATTTTGACATGCTGCTAGGAGCAAGGCTCATGGGAAAATGGTCGACGGGGGTTAAATAGGCGTGGGAGAATAAAATGGGGGTTAAGGGGATGAGGACAAGGGTTAGACACAATTTCGGTGTCTACACTACTAGCTACTCACCATCATTACAAGGAGGCAAATATTTTCCCATTTCTTTGTTTGGAATTGCACAAGTCTAACATTTTCATGCTCTATGTTATACTAAAAATTCTTTTAAAATATTTTAGAGAGATATGCAAAGGTAATGATGGACCCTTTGGGTAGATGCAAGAACCACTTTAGCGCTTGACTGCCTAAGCTTCAAGGGTAATGTATACATAATTATATGTCATTAAAAATAACCTATTGACATGACATAAATAATTATTTGATATGATATCAAAGGTCTCCCTTTCCTTGATACTTTTTGAACTTGAGAGGTTCAAAGTAAGAAGGAAAGGGATGTTTAACATGTCTATCAAAGGGGTAAGGGAATAAATATTTAAACTTGTATTTTTTAGTTTTGTTTTGATCTCCATATTGTAATCCTTAGATGGAATCATTAATGGTTTTCCATTCCTCGTAAAATGACGTGCCTTTGGATGGCATGGAAGGTGATTATATATAATTAGATTTGGGTACCACAAGGGTCTGATTGGAATTGATTTACTGATATCTTAATGTTTTATTTTTGGATGAAGGATTTGATATAGGAGTATTTACATAGGATTTTAGTTTTTCTAATTTTCCTAACTATTGGATTTGGTTGAACACAACTTTTTATTGGTTATGATGGATTTGTTTGACTAGAACTATTGGTTGAATCTAATTTACCTTTTTTTTTTCAATAGGGTTGATAGATATGACTTGGTCTTGATTAAGAGGGGTTTTTTCCTTCCTACTGATACTATGGCCTAAATTTTAAAGATTTAAATTTGGGGGAATCGTAGCCCCTATCTCTATAATCTCTAATAATATATTTGTAAAATAGGCATTGGATAACTTGGTGTGGCATTGGGTATATTTGAACAGATCATTAGTGGTTTCAACATTATATTCATTTTGATTGGTAGGAATATTAGTATCATCATTATGGATTTATACTTGATCATAGTCAAAGGGGCTTCAATGTTAAAATTTGGATTTGTTTTTTCTTGAGACCTAGTGGTCAGTATAATAGGTGAAGTTCAAATTTGCTCTTTGGTAGATTTAATTTTTGTTTAGGATTGACTTGGTATAAAAAATGGTTTCACACAATTGGACAATAACAATACACATGCAAAGGAAAACCCTATGTTATTCAATTAAGAGTATAACCAAGTAGTGCCCCACTAATATTAACCTAAAAGGCATATGGTGGCTGATCTTAAGGAATGTTGTGCTCTCATCACCACTACGTGCTTATGGTCAAAATGTTTTTACACTAGTTTTACCAAGATTATTTAGGGGAGTCCTCTATATACCCTTTGATATGTGAGGCACAACTTTGTTTAAGGGTGTTGTATGGGGACTAGGTATTGGTGGATGAAACCACCTCAATACATGATGCCAATCAAATAGGTGATTGATTATCCAATAAAGGTAATTCTTCCTTAATTTATATAGCATGTTAGAATATGGCTTTACTCTTAATTTTTGGTAATGAAATTCAAGTTAGAAGACCATATAAAATAAAAATAAATAAGCCATGAATTGTTTAATATTTCTAAAAACACCTTTTGATGTGATAAAATATTGTATGTAGTTCATCTAGGAAGACCCAAAAGAAAAATTATTTCTAATTCTCAAGATCACCTTATGGTGAAAGAGAAGAGCATACACAATTTATTTATTCAAGTAAGGAAAAAAAAATGAAAATAAAATTAAATAAAGTGATTTTTAATGATTAAGTTGTAGTCTAAAAATTATCTTTATCAAAAGGAAGCTACACGTTAAGGAAAATAGAGAACCAAAAAAAAGGACACATGACATAAACACTAATTAGTAGAGCACAAATGTCATTTATTATAAAAATGTAGAATAACAAAAAATGATACATGAGATGTAAATTATGAATATCAACACATAAACGCCAAAGATAAGTGTGAAAATACTAAAGATTATATTCAAACACCAAATATTAGATTGGATGCCAATGACAAATTTAGGTGTAAAAACATTATTTGTTAAGGTAGAAACATCGTTCAATAGGAAACAAATGTTGAAGATCAAAACTACATAGAAAACCCCTGTACATAGATTGAAAACTACACAAATGTTGAAGATCAACATGTAAACACCACTCTCGAGGATGGAAACTTTATTTGAAAGAGGCTAACAAATGAATGTTAAAAACAACAAAAAATAGTTATATTTAAACTCAAATAGTTAGGATCTTGAGCCAAAACATAAAAAAACCAATTACACAACATAAGCAACTTAAATACCCCTTCAAAATAAATGAAAAAGTGTTATAAATAAAAAGGGAATGAGTCCCATTAAGAGTGAAAAAATGTGAATGGCGAAACTTAAATATTCAAAATAGAAACTCATAAAAGATCATAACTCATACTCTAAGCTTAACATAGACCTCAATTCGAGCAATAAAAGAGAACAAAAAATAAAAAATTACCTCACTTGTAAAATGAAGATTTATCCTTCATTGGATAAATGTGCTTTTGATCTATGGGTTGCGATTGATCTAAATAAATTATATGCAATAATTAAAATAATGTTTCAATAGTGTGATGAATGATTGATTGAACTCAAATTCACATGATCTCTATATATTTCTAAATGTGTTATGAGGGTGGAAGAGGAATGGTAAATTTATATATTATTTAAATAGGGAATGGATAGATAGGATAAATATGTATTTATTTGATTTTTTAATTTAAATGATGGATAATTTTTCTATGGGTCATATACATTAAATTTGGAAGTTAGAAATTTATGAGCTAGTTTAGGAAGCTGATGGAATTGATGAGGTGGATGAGGAAGTTGGTTGATAACTTGATTGACTAGGTTGAATGGATTAAATGATGTGGTTGAATGTGATAAATGAGTGAATGATAATGTTGACTTGGTAAATGAGGTGGCTAAACAAATTAAATGAGTTAGATTAAGTGGGTTGATGAGGCATATAATGATTTTTTTTATTTTTTTTATTTTTATATGCATGGATTAATTAGTGACTAATTAACTAACTCATAATTGTTTAAATATAAATTAATAAAAGTGCAATATTTTCGGGAATATATGAGTTCAAGTCATAATTAGGGTAATATTGATCCATTTTTTTACAATGAATGGGTTACTTAGTATGAATGATGAATGTTGATGATATTATATTAGTGATGACATTAAGGTTATAGATTTAGGGTGTATAAAATAATGGGAGTCTATTAATAGGATAAATGTTACTTTCTTGCCTCTTTTATAACTATGTGTAGGAGTAACCTTTGATATTAACTCTTTCTTTGAAATTCCTTTATTAATAAATACTTCTATGAAAATATTTTGTATTTTATTTGGTAACTGTACCTCTGAATGTAGGTCTATGTGAGTCTTTAATTGATATTTTTAAGAATTTTACTTGGGAGATGTGATCACAATATTAGAAGTGTTAGAGTTAATTGATTATGAAATAGTATTATAACTATTTTATTAATCAACTTGATTGTAAATGGGTGATTTTCCCTTGTCTTGTATAGAAGAGATATCTCTATATTCACCCACTCCAAAAAATGTAAATAAGCAATAAGATCAATATTCATGTTCATCAATGGGATTGAAATTTAGATTGAACAATTGATCATATGTGAGTTATTATGTATCCTCATCACCCATATTTTAGTGGTATTCAATTATACAAGAATTTTCTGATTGACCAATAATGGTAGTTCTAAAATAGGTACTTATTTTCTTTTTAAACTTGGAATTTGTTTCTTTTATTCTTTGATAGGTTCTTCCATTTGTGTATACATTTGCATTTTTTGAATATATTACTTGATAGGTTCATCTATTTTCTCAAAAATTATAATAATCTATGGGATATAATGTACATGACTTGATTCACCCACTTAATAAGTATGATTTTTTTGCCATTGGAATTGGTTGTTCAGGTGGTATGATATAGGAATTATCAGATTATGATTGTGTTTCTTTGAAATTATGAAAAAGTGCATCATCAACTATAATTGTATATTCATGTGTATAGTGTAAAAAATTGATGCATATATGAAATGTATAATGTATATATTTCATCGTATGAATCCAAGGCTAACCCAAGAGTAGATTATATTATAAATAATTGAGTACGAACTGAAAAATAGTAGATAACATTTTTGGGCTTAGTAGTAAAGCCAATGTGATTATGACCAATATTTTATTTGGAGAGATATCAAATCCATGTATATGTTGCTCAGTATTTTGGAGATGATCCTTATTAAATCCCAATTTATATGTGAAGTCATAGCCATAAAAAATTATTCTAGAACCATTGTCAACTAATGCACACTTGACTAGTTTTTTGTGTATTTGAAATTGACTAAACAATGAAATATTTTCTTTAACGAAATGCTTGGGAGGTATATATTTTGTATCAAAAGTATAATTATTGTTAATATCATTTAAGGTATTCATGATATAAATAAACTAATCTATTTGTGTATCCACAGGAAGAGTGGCATCTTGCAACATTACATATAAGATATATGTGTAAGTAGGTGATTTCTTTAATAACTCTAAAATGGAAATATTGGCCAAATTATTATGTAGTTTGTCAATGAGATTATATCCCTTGAGTTGATAAATTTACCTTTAATGGGGTGGAGGAGGATGAAAATAATGATTAGAAGGATTGGGCTGGGGAGGTAAATTTGGTCATCCTCTTCTAGTTTGAACAACTTGAACATGGGAATCTATTATGAGTTATGGCTGAATAATGTGAATGGATTGATGAATATAAGTAGATTTAAGGTGAATAAGAGGAAGCATAAAATTTTGTGCACATATTATTATATCACCTATTTGTGATACAAAGTAACTCAGATTGTAAGTCATAAAAATAGGTACTAGCTATAAGTTTAATATTATGAGAGGGCATAAGTTAATTTTGTCAACATGGGGTAGACTCTTCTTTGGATCCAAGACATATTATTTAAAATGTCTATGCATTATTTTCCCCAAATGATGATAAAATATTTTTTATTTGTTTCAATCTTTTGGGAGTAACAATAAGAATTTAAAAATGCTTGAGGGTCTATAGTATACATTTTATCCTCTTGATTTGATTTATATTTTTTCCATGCTCTAACATAATGAATAACATGCTGAAATGGAATACAAGATATAACAATTAATTGAAAAATCTAATGCAACATGTGAATGAGAATTTCATTCATTAGACCCATTATGAATCAACAGATCTTTGTGAATACGAATACACTACAATTAAAAATCAACGTATAAAGGGTAATCTAGGAAAGTGTTTGAATGATTGTGAGGGTTCTAAAATATATTTTCTCAATCATAAATTAGTGTCAACCCAATATTTTATACCACTAACTACAAAATCTAAACCATGTTTGTAGCCCACTATCCTATCTCCAAGATATGGACTAAGTAACTTCCCTATGTGATATGATCCTCTCAGGTGCACAAAATATCAAATGGATAAAATAAGTTTCCTATAGTGTAAACAAGGGACCTTATGAATTTATGATATATTTTGATGTACATGGAAACTAAAATTTGTGTTTATTCAAATACAATGGCTATGAGTATTGTCATAGTACCCATCACACCATGGTGTCAACAAAATAGTCTAGTGCATACCCTATAATGATAATCACTAAGTAGCTTTACTACTGCCAAAACATAGTTTTTAAAAAAAAGTAAAAGCAAATAGAAAATAAATTGAAATATTTTTGTGTATATAGATCATAAAAATTTAACCTGAGGTTGAAATAAAGAGATTCATTATTAGATGTTTATTTGAATTGACAAGACTATTTATTTGATGTCAAATTACTCCAAGATTAAAGAAGATTGACCTATGGTTTGAGATTTATATCCAAGGTTCAACATTGTTTTATTTTAGTTTAAATAATTTAAAAAAAATTGAATGAAATCTTCAAACAAAAATCATGTAAACAACAAATGGTGTTCTAACTAAAATAAGGATTCACCAAAATGTTTAGTGTACTTTTTTATTAAACAAAAAATGCTAAGAAAAAATAAACTATTGAAAACTAATTTAAATATATATAAATATATAGATATAAATGTGAAATATAAAATTCAAAGAATTTAAAATTATCTAAAAATAGTAAATTAAACAAATTGACAAACCTATCTCAAACTGATTTTATGCTAACTATGGATAAAAATTGCGTAAAAAGACCTACAAACTATAATAAATGAAAATAGAAATTTAAAATATGTTGGGACAAGGTCATGCTAGGAGCATAGGGGTGTACTATAGCTTTTTATATTGATTGTGACCATGTCCTATTCGACTGTGTGATTGATTTTATGGTTTGGGTACATGTAGTTGTCTATGAGGGTTTATTGTTAGATTATGTATGTCAATTTGATACACAAAATAGTTATAAAATTAGAAAACCTAGATTATACACAATAAACACAATAGATATCAAATGTAAAAAGGGGGGATAGGGTTAGGGTAATAATTGATCAATCTTTAGAAAACCTCACATAATCTAAATATTACCTATATAGCCCAAAAGGGCTTCAAGCCAATGTAATTATCCCTCCTGGTGTGAGTATGTGAATCTTGAATCTTGATATATGAATGTTACTAAATAAATTTATTTAAATAATTGAAAATGTATACCCTTGACCTACAATAAAATAATTTTAAACTTTTATTAAGACTATTATAATGTTTTAAATTTGAATTAGGAAAAATAATGATCTTTTGCTCAATGTGAAATATAATTGCCAAGTGATTTATAGATGTATTTTGAATGAATTTTATGTGCTTATATCAAGGAAAATTTTAAATATTTCAATTAATCAAACTTGATATAAGAATAGGAAGGGTGAAATGTAACATCTCAAATTTAGAAATTTATTATTGGGGTGTGGGGGACAAGGCTATAATGCAACCCTGTTTGACTAGTGAAGTCTTATCCTAGAATTACAAAGACTATTGGAAATGTGTTTAAATGATCATGTTGTGACATACATGCCCCATTTTAAATAAAATAAAATAGGGACTCATTTATCCTAAAAAATTATGTTTGGTCCTTATCGAGACATGAATTGACCCTAAAATAATTTCATACTTAGGCCTAAATACTTCTATTCACTTTTGATTCTAAGAATTCTAGATAGAATCAAGATATTAGTTGGATTTTTGCCTTTATTGATAAATATTTAGCTAACTGCACTAATAATTATTTGTTAAGTTTGTCAATTTTACACCTTATAGGCCAATATATTACTAATAACTATCATTTATTTGCCCAAGTTTCATGGACTATCAATGACTATTCAAACTATTAAGTTTTATATATCCTAACTAAATGAGATCATGCCATGTGTCATGACTTTGATACATTTAAAATAATACTTAATATTGGAATTATCACAACCAAATGACTAGCCAAGAAAGAGACATCAATCCACATGTCTCAATCTCATTTGATTATAGGTATAGGGATAAAATTGTATAATGTTTGTCTAGCCAACTGAGTGAGATCATCGCATGTGTTGACATCTCCATGCATAAAATCCAACATATAAAATATGAGATATAATTTAAGTGACTCAATGGTAGAGTGCCACATGTCACCCTATATATAGTCAGTTACCATGTGTCATAATCTGATTGGGCCACATAACCATTTTAGTAGGTCAACTACCATGTTTTATCCTATCATTTCACCATACATTGATAGACTCAAAGACTCAACAATAATTGAAAAAAATCAACTAAGCAAAAGATTCCAAGCATCTCACAGAAATATAGTTAGCAAAAAATAAGCAAAAATAAAATCCATGAATCAAAGATACATTAAAAATTTTAACATAGATAAAATATACCAAAATCTAAATTAGGTGACTAATTGTCTAAAGTCAATGATGAAGTACCAAGTCTTGAGTGAACCCATGAAAGTTGACATCATAAAATTAAAATAAAATTTAATGGATGGATGATAAAAACCATTATTCTAAAATTATTTCTCATGCATGGAGGAATTGGGTAATGAATTTGAAAAATAAGTAAATTGACTATACGTTATGTTCCCAGGTCAAATCAAATTACATTTTCCAATTACTAACTAAGAACTGTTATCTAGAGCTCTATAGCAAACTAAAAGCCCTAAATTTTAAAGTTAAAGATAGAGCTCATATTATTCAACAATGGAGGCTTAAAACCAAGAACCTACTCCTTCAATGTTCTGATTTGGGACCAAACATGAATTTAAAGATATAAAATTAAACAAAAATTCTTTACTTGGAGAATTAAGGCCTTATTTTGTAATCTACATAGAATGTGAGAATACTCAATCTTAAAAATATGAAGATAACTTGTCCCTAGATCAAAAGGAGTACAGAGATTACCTATTGGAAATCAGAGCTACCAAACTCCATAAGCTATAATGAAACTAGAGGTATTCCCTTGCATTGATTTACTGTTTAGATTTTTTAGAAAATACACTTGTATAAGGGATATCTTATATAAAATCAATAGTGCATAGACTATAGCATATTTATTTGCAAAAAATTCTATCAAATACCACAACTAAACATCCCCAATAATTAGACAACATCCAACCTCTGGTTCAAAAACAATAACATCATAATCACACTGCTAGGATGGGCCCAAAAACCTAACAAATATTCCATGAAGAAGAAGGTCCCTATTTCCCAATTTAGGCTGGTGTTAGAATTGATATGGCCTTACTAAATATACTACATGGAACTTCATCTATTACTAATGTAGATGAGGTTTGGGTCCTATGATTGTCTAAAATTTTTGAATACAAGGGTATTTACCCATTTTGGGAAATCAAAAACTTCAACATAAAATACCAAAGAGACCAAATACATGACCAATTAGATGCCAAATTCTACATGCTTTCATACTTGGTAGATGTTATCTTTGAAACTATTACCCCAATTAATGTTATTCCTTGGGAGCCAAAGGGGATAAAGTAGATTTATAATGATTTTGACCATATTCATTTACTTAAATATAGGGATCATATGCAAACAATATAATACACCTTACACCTAATTATTTATAGAGAAATAAATGGATAACCTATGCTTAAGTTGCTTAATCAGATAAAAATAAACTAAGGACATTGGGTGATTATTGGTTCTATCTAAATAGCACTATCATTAGAGTTGAGGGCACATTGGTAGATCTATTCTTACTACCAATAGTTTTACCAAAAAAAATTTTAAACAAGAGATAGCTTATCAATTATCCAAGGAGGGCCAAATTGGCCAATTATCATAATATACCCCTCAACATTCAGAGCCAATAGCTCCAAAAGTAGGAGCAGTTGGAAAAAAAATTAGAACATATAGGTTCATTTAAGTTTGTACTAGTTGAGTACATATAATAAGATCCCAGGAAGGTAATAAAATAACAAATATATAAATTCTATTGATAATTCATTCAAGATTATGGATATAAATAATATGAACATGACCTAATATTTCTTAACCTTGAAGATGATTCAATAATTTATGAAAGAATAAGAAAAGCTCAGATGTCTATGAAGATTAATTAGATGATCAAATATGATTCATATATATCAAAATAATATGTAATCCAAATATAAAAAGAGGAAAATAAATTTTAATAGATGGGAAACCTCAAGTAGAGGAATAAACTGATGAGCAGTTGAGGGAAATATTTCTCATAAATGTTTTAAAGCCACAAGAGGTGAAACAACAAATTCTAGACATATGATAACCTCCAAAGACCAAAATTAATTTAAATCAAGTGGTTACAATAATATCACCCAATAAAAATTCATTTCCCTTCTCATCCTCCATTATAGGTGAAAACCACCCTTTATGTAGTGACTTATGTGAGGTGATTTCTTTCTACCTCCCTGCAAACTCCTATTATCACATTAAAAAAGGATACCAAGGAACTATTAGATGATCCTAAAGAATAATTAAATTTAGAGATAAGTAATGGTGGGAACCTAAATAAAAAATCATCATTGGATATCTTTCAAAATGTGCCTTTCTAGATCACTTTTGGGACTCAAATTCCCACTCCTCACACTCAGGGTATCCAAAAATAAAATTTTGAAGGAGAAAAACAAGCATCCACAAAAATTAGCACTATGGTGGTCACATCAACTATAATAGTTGTCCCATGGTCACATTAACTATATTAATTGTCTCACCTATGGTCACGTCAACAAATTATTTATATGTTTTGACATAGGTCACCATTTCTACTATTCTAGTAGTAGTTCTAACTAAAAACACTTCCCTAGATTCATTTGGTATGTCACATATTACACATCTATATTCTTTGAATAAAATTATTTATACCACTAAATCCATGACTATTATACATAACTCAATTAGTCTATTCATGAATATTATAACCGAAGATGATATTACATAACCAGTTATTCCCATACCTGACCTAGGCACTATAGTCATTGGTCAACATTTAGAGGGTTTAATATCCCAAGAAATGTTTTTCACACAACCCATGGAAGCCCATATCTTCACCCAATTAGGTGTTTCCATTACGTAAGGTATCCAAATATATTAAATTATTATTTCATATAAATAGTCTCTTGACCTCATTAAATATGTCTTTGGGACACCTCCTTAGACTAAGATCTCCAAGGATAGGTTATTCATCCCACCTTTCCATTCATTACCTACACTTACCCATTCCACTTATAGATATCCTTATATATTCATGCCACCTCCACATAATCCTCCATATTATTCCTCTCTAATTCCTCCACCCTAAATCACTTTAACCCTCACCTCTTAGACCTCTCTCCAAGACTTGTTAGTGACTCCTGAATTGATATATAAAATGCAAACTATACAATCAACTAGGTAAGATTTGGTGATCAATATGGATCCCAAGTTGACCATAGAGTTTGATGAGACATCAAACAAACTCAAAAGGATGAGGTTAAGGACAATTATAAATAGTGGGAATCTTACATAGTTTTAAAAAGAATAATAAATCTTTTTGTTGACAGAAAAAAGAAATAGACTTAGGGATGAAGATGAGATTCATGAAGACCTTGTTTCCATGATAGATTCTACTGGGGGAGTTTTAAAAAATATGTTTCATGGTATATAACTTACTAACATAAGACTAGAGGAATAAGGTAGAATGGAGCCTCAAAATGATATAGTAGGTAATGTACATAGTTCATCCAAAACTTTATGGCATGGTATGTTTTATTTGATAGTCAAGGGGAGAATCATAACCACAATGGAATAATGTGGTAATTTTTTATGAATCCATGAAGATCTTGGATGACAAATTTAATTTTATTGACAAGGTTACAAGGTAAAAGTGGTACCATCATATAAACTTGCTACAACTTCCACATATTTCTTTAGCTCAAAAACTTATGACTAGTATGATAAATTATTTTATGGAATGGCATTAACAAATACAGGCACGGGTTGAGAAACTAATTATCCAAGAATAAAATACCATCTAGATTATTTGAGGTATGCATATTAATGGCATATACACACTTCTATAGAAAATTGTAACCAAACCATTTTTTTAATAACTTGTTATAGACTACTACATTTAACATCAAAGTAGATGTTAAGAGCATAATTTTTGAAATCAATGACCAACTGATTAAATTGACCACTTTTTTAGGGATAAGGTGTCACAATACAAATCCTTGAGTACCTATTTTATAGCCTAAATATATTTAAATAAGAAACTAATGAACAAGACCCCAATTTTGTTTAAGCTTCCTGTCATCAATTTTGAAGTTATTGAACTCGACTTTACAACATGTATGACTAAGTATGAAAAAAAAAAAACATGGATGGTCATTTGATCATGTGAGAGCTTCATCTTCATGAGTTTGAGGTTTTATGATCATGTCTCCTTATCTTAGGTATGCCACACTCTACACTCCAATAGGGCTAGTGATGGTGACCTTAGCTTCTACTACTATTCCTTCACATGCTCATCCATGACCAATTTAGTTATAATTAAAGTGATAATTTCAATCACTTTAGTTGTTATAGATATGAAAGGATTATCTACAATAAGTTTGACATAAACATACCTTGCTTTTGATTTTTTTATTAGACGAATTTCAACTATAGTTTGGTCTAGATTCAATTAGCAATTTTACCCATGTTTAATGAACTGACTAATAGAGTCCATTTTTGGTCAATTCATTTATATTTTTGTACACAATAAAAATACCTAAAATAAGACTTTTATTTATACACATTATAAAACATGTAGAGTCTACACAATTAGATAAATATTTAGTATTATTTTAGACTTGAAAATTTTAGACAAATCTTTGAGGATGAGGTGATCCCATACAAAATATATATAGAAATTTATTTCATCTATTATAAAGTGAGGGGAATTTTATAAATTAATGTAAATAAGGAATTTTTTTATGACTATTTTTTATGTTTGTGTCAATGTGTTTTATCTTCCAATTTCCTATGTTTCATTAGGGAGTTTTGATTAAGCTGATAAATCTATAATATGTTACATGTTATATTCAAATATAATATTGAGCATTTTAGTCTTGTCAGTTATTTGGTTATAGCTCATACTTTCAACTTATTAGTGTTAATGGATATACATATAAATATGGTACTAACAATATTATTGTTTATAGTCATTGAATATTTATTTAATTACTTCCTTAGACTCTTCATTAAGTTTATCTTTATTCTATGTTTTTAGCTAATCCACAACAAACATTGGTTTGTGATGTTTGGCCTAGTATATTAAGTTAACATGGAAGGGTTTAATCTCTAATGGGATCATAGGATTCCTTCTTTTGTGCCTTGCCCTTCCCTCCTTTTATATTTTTTTGAATTTGTTCACCTTATCTCTGATCCACCCATCCACCTCAAGTATAATTTCTATTAATAATTATACATTCATCATATATAAACCATCTAAGGTAAATAACCATTCTAATCATATTTATTATACCACATGGTTATCTATAAAATTAAGACCCATAACTCGTGCCTTATATTGAATATTTTACCAATCCTAATTTTTTAGGCACCTTTTCATAAAAACCCTTGGTGTGCATACAACTCACATCAATAGTTGAGGTCACATTCATAGGTCCCTTATTATTAACAAGACATGTACTAGACAAATTGGTCAAGCAAGAGATAATTTATCAGCTATCTAATAGTGTGATGAAAACATGAGGCATAAATTAACCAAGTATCATAATACACCCCTCAGCATTGGGAGGAAATATTTCCAAAATTGGAATCAGTTAGCAAGGAATTGAAAACACAGGTTCATTTAAGTTTGGATAATTTGAGTACAAATATTGGTATCCTAAGAAGGTAATAAAACAACAAATAGAGAAATTCTATCATGATTTAGGCAACATTATGGCCATTAAGAGTATTACCATTACCTAATGTTTCTTAACCTTGAATATGATTCAAATGGTTATGTTATAATGATAAAATATTAAATGTCTATGGGTATTTCTCAGATAATCCAATATGATCCATCTATATTAGATAAAATGAAATCAGAATAAAACATTAGTAAAATAACTCTAAAAAGTTGGGAAGGCTTAAGAAGAGGAAGAAACAAAAGAACAAATTGATGAGCTAGGTGAAAACCACCCCTTCTATAATAACTTATGTGAGAAGGTTTCTTCTTATCTCCTTACAAATTCTTGTTATCACACAATAATAGGAGCCATAACAATCATCATATGAGACTGAAGAAGAATGATATCTATAACTAATCTACGATGGGAATATAGAGGCAAAAGAATCATTGGATATATTTTAGAATGTGCATTTATAGAGTGATTTTTAGGACTTCAAGTGCACTCCTCTTCACACTCATAGTATTGGATAAGAACAAGTTGAAGGAGAAGAATAAGCAACCACAAAAATTAACACTATGTTGGTCACATAAACCTACTTCAGTTTCCCTAGATATGACCACTTCAACATCTTCTCCACAAGGCTTGACACAGGTCACCATTTCCCTTATTGCAAAATTGATTCTTCCAACTACCAAAGCTTCTTTGGATTCATCAAGTATCTCACCTAATACAAATATATTATTTGACTAAAATTATTTCTACCACTAACTTGATGACTATCATACATATCTAAATTAGTCAATTCATGAAGAGTCTAACCCAACCTACTATTACACAACAAATTATTCCCACACTTGACCTAGGCACTATAGTCTCTAGTAAACATTTTGGAGATTTAATATCCCAATCATTTTTTTACATATATCCTTTTAAACCCATCTCCTCACCTAGTTGGGTTTTTCCATTACACATGGTTTCTAAATAGATCAATTCAATAAGTGTCTTAGCCCAAGAATCTCATAACCTCACTAAATATGTCCTTAGGATACCTCCTCAGACCAAGATTTCCAAGGAGAATTTTTTCATCCCACCTTTCCCTTTATTACCCACACCTCCCCATTCCACTTCTCCATCTCCTTTCCCACCTTTCCATTCATTACCTACACCTCCCCATTCCACTTATCCATCATCATGCCACCCCCCACAAATTTCTCCATCTCATTCCTCGACCCCAAATCAATTTACCCCCTCCTCTTAGAACTTTCCATAAGACTTATTAGTGACACCTACATGGATATAAAAAAATGCAAACATCACAATCAACTAGACAATGTTTGGTGATCACTAAGGAACCTAAGTTGACCATATAATTTGATGAGACATAAAAAAACTTCTAAGTGTGAGGTGAAATATAATTATAACTATTGGGAAGCCTACATAGTTTTTGAGAGAAGAATAACTCTTTTCATTGATAAATAAAAGAAAAAATAGACTTGGTGATGAATATGAGATTCATGAAGACCCCATTTCCATGGTAGATTCTACTAGGGGGTTTCAAAAAAGATTTTTCATGGTCTCAAATAGACAAAAAATATTGGAGGCACAAGGGAAAATAGAACCTCCAAAGGATACAATAGATAATGTATATAGTTTAGCCAAAAATCTGTATGACATACTATGCTTTATTTGATAGTCAAGGGGAGAATTAAAACCGTAGTTGAAAAATGTGGTAAATTTTATGAATACATGAAGATCATGGATTCTAAATTGGATTTTATTGATAAGGCATCAAGGTAAAATTAGCGTCGGCATCTTAACTTGCTATGACTTTCAGATATTGATTTAGTTTTAAATTTTATGACTAGTAAGAGAAATTAATTTATGGAATGACATAAACAAATTCAAGATCTATTTAAACATCATACAAGCCAAGAATATAATTCCATCTAGATTTTATAATATATGTGTATTAATAGTATATATACATATCTAGGTCAAGTTGTAATCAAGCCATTTTTTGATAACTTATTAGGGATTGCTTCCAATATATTCAAAGAAAATATTGAGAACATATTTTTAGAAGCAGTGACCAATTGAATTAGTTGATAACTTTTTCCAAGGATAAGGTGTCACAATCATAAGCTTTAAGTAACTCTTTTATATCCTCATTGGATTTACATAGGAAATTAATGAACATGATCCTAAATTTGTCTAAGCCTCATATCATCAACTTTGAAACTATTAAACTCAAATTTATAACATGTATGACTGAGTATGAAAACTAAAAGAATAGGTATGGTCAATCGCTTATGTAGAAGCTTCATATTCACAAACTCAAGGTTTGATGACCATGTCTCTTTCTCTTAGGTATGCCACTATTTACATTCTAATAGGGTTGGTGATGGTGACCTTATCTTCTACTAATTTTCATTATCATGCTCAACCAAGACCAACTTTAGTTAAAACTACATTAATACCTCTAAGAACTTAAATAATTGTAGCTATGTAAGGATTGTCTACAACAAGTTTAATGCCAATGTCCCCTGCTTATGGTATTTCTAGTCAACTAGTTTCAACTAGATTTCCATCAATTTTGAGTCTATTTTCAACTAAGAATACTACCCATGATCAATGCCCTGATTATTGGATTCCATTTTTGATTGAGTTATTTATATATTTTTACATGAAAAAATATCTAAAATAAGAATTTTATTTATATGCATTGTAAAACATGCAGATTTTGCATGATTAGATTACGAGTTAGTCTTATTTTAGACGTGAAAAACTTAGACAACCTTTGAGGATGATGTGGTTCCATCATAAATCTATAGAGGCATATATTTTATCTATTGTAAAGTGAGCAAATTTTTGGCAATTAATATAAGCAAGAAAATTTTATACAACTATTATGTGAGTTTGTGTCAATGTGCTTTCTCCTCCCATTTTATGTGTTTCATTAGGGAATTATAATTACATTAAGTTAATAAATATGTAATTGGATAAGTGTATGTATATGCAAATATAAGATTGCATGTTTGTTAGTATTGTCAGTTATTTGGTTATAGTTCATACTTGTAACTTGTTAAAGTGACATTAAATATGCATAGCAATATGGTACTAATAATATCCTTAACAATAGTCATTGAATATTTTTACAATTACTTCTTTAGACTCTTCATTGTGTTTGTATGTATTTTGTGCTTTTAGCGAATTGAAATCATAAATTGGTTTGTGACATGTGCTTGGCCTAGTAATGTAAGTTAGCTTTGAAGGGTTTAATCATTAATAGCATCATAGGACCCCTTCTTTTCTACCTTACCCTTCCTTTATTTTATAGTTTTTTGGACCTTTTCACCTTAGATTAGATCCACCCATCCACCTAAAGTATAAATTAAATTGATAATTAGACATCCATCATATCTAAACCATTTAAGGTAAATAACCATCCCATTCACCACTATTCCACCACATGGTTATTTACAAAACCAAGACCCACAACTTGTGCCATGGAGTGAATATTTCACCAATATTAAAACCTCAGGGACCTTTTTATAATAACATTGTTATGCATAAAACCCACATCAAGAGGTTTATCTAGGACTAAAAATAGGGCCCAATTATTTGAATTGTGTTAAAATTCACTCAAGTTGTGTACATTGGATCCACTAGTAATATTAACAAGGTCCAATTCTAGTTTTGGTCTACTTTTACTATTTCATGAAAGATATAGATTATATAGAGTTGTTCCTAAGAGAGCTATCATTCAACCAAATTCACCAACTCAAGTGAACCAACCTTAAATTTTTACTATGGCCTAATTATCTAGTTAAACCATTGTTGTAACTGGTGTAGTCCATGATTTACCTAGTAATCCAAAAAAGTACCATCCTTCATTCTCTCCTTTTGGGGAACAAATTATAGAGGAACATATGAAATCCTTCAAAACTTATATTTGATTATTGAACATAATTCATAAGGACATTGCATGAAAATTATTCCCTTTTACCCTATAAGATATTACTTATCACTGGTTCCTTAAACTTTCAAAAAAAATAATTACATCATACAACATGTGCCATGAAATATTCATTGAACAATTCATGCATATTACCAACCCTACTATGTTATACCAACATTTTTTTTGTATAAAAATAGAACCCAATGAACCAATTATAAATTTGAATGAAATACTCTAAAATATGCATGGTTGTGAGAATGATGTGTATATACATGTTACTACATTAGCCCTTAAGATGTATGAAAATTCCATGGATTTTGATTTTAGTATTCTAACACAGAGCTTAGAATATCAATAATTTTCTATATATTTATGCTAAATCCATTAACATTTATAGATAGTTGAATCTCATATCATAAGATTTGGCCATACCCAACATTGATCTAAATTTTATACCCTTAATTCATGTTCTAAATTCCAATTAGAGTGTCCTTACCAATAATCAAACCCAAGTATTTACTTATTTACCTCTATCACATGCTTTACCAAACCATAATCTAATATTTTTGAATAATCCTACACGTGTCTTATAGAAAAATCATAATCAAGATTTAGTCCCAATGACTGATTATATCACATAGGTGACAACTTCTAAATCCATCACATCTAAATTAGTCACCATCTAATGCATGGTGAAAAAACTTAGCAAAAAAATATTAGGCATGAAAAAATTGTTAGGTAATAATTAAGGGGAAACATCCAATGGGAAATTTACATTTTATAGGTATAATATACCATTAAAAAGGTCAATCAATAATTAGTATCCACATCTCAAAAAAGTACCTGAGATGAGCATTTGTGAGTTAGCCTTATCCAACTAGTGTTGAGTTAATAGTACAACTCAACATGGTGAATTGGATTACATAGAATTCTATACTACCTTTGAAATATTTTATAAAGAGATGGAAAGAAAATATTGTCCCAAATTATCCTAATCCATCCACATCTGGTGCCCTTAGTACCTCTAGTACTGTAATGGTGTTTGACACATGAATTCCCATTCCCTATTAAGGATGATAATTAACCATAAAAAAACAAATGAGATTCATGTAATTAAAAAATTCCAAATAAATAAATATAATCTAAGAAACAAGAATCAATAGTCTATCATGACTTCTACACCTCCAAACAATAATGAGGTAACTCCTCCTGATCTGAATACTAATAATAATCCAACCCATCCTAAATGAAATGATAAATAAAAATATGTTTATCCACATAATAAGAGTGGATATAACATATTGGAATACATGGATAAAATCAAGAGATGCATTACCCTTCATGATCTGGCGCAAATCACAAAGTAGAGAAAATTTTTTCTCAAAGCTTTAACTAGTAAGCCATCTACTAAAAAAATAAAGGATGCACACACAAACATGGTTGTCTATAAAGATAACCCTAAGGTCCCACCTTTCTTGTTTACTATCATAATTTTTGGAAAAAATGTGCACAAATTCCTAGTTTACTCAAGTGTTCTAGCCAATGTGATGCCCACCAAAATATGTAAGAAGCTAGGATTGACCCTAGATAAATCCAAAATATTAGTTTTACAAATAGACACATTTGTAATCCTAGTTGTTAGGGAATTATTAAATTTTCACATGTAACTTATTTTTGAATCATGTGTTTAAAAATAAAATAACATCCTTTTAGTTGACATTCTTGAGGATTATGGTCTACTAAAGCTCTGATTGGTCAAAAACACTAAATGGATAAATGACCACTAACTTTCCACACATGTGGTTATCTTTGAAAGAAGTATCCAATCAGATTAGAGTTGATAAATAACTAAATGAAACATCACATAATATAATGTTGAAAGAATAATAATAATTTTTTATTCATCACATGTATGGGTTTACACCTTCATGACTAAACCTAAGAATAATGAATGAGAATCTGAAGGTAATTCACAATTATGGACCTTATATTTTGATGGTCCTTGATCTAAACAAGGTTTAGGTGTAGGTATAAATTTGATTAATCCTGTTGGGAGGCAATACTTCATGCTTTTTTATTATAATTTCCATTCACTAACAATCATGAATAATATGAAGCCTTGATCTTGGGCCTCAAATTCACATTAAAACATAATGTTAAATAACTTGTAATGTTTAGAGATTTAGAGCTAGTTGTTAACCAAGCCAAGAGTCGATATAAGTGAAATATGTCATATTAGAAGAAATATAAGTACAAATCATGGGACCTAATTGAATCATTTTAATATTTCAATATAAAATCAATCCCTAAGTAGTAAAACTAAATAGTTGATTCCTTGGTTACTTCTATAACAAATATGACCCCACTTTAAGAATCCAAAATGCATAAATTATAAGTACAGTTAGTTCTATGTCCTTTAGTATATAATAATGTTGACCACTTTTAGGTATTTGATGATGATTAATGTATCATATAATTCATGGGAAATTATTGTGCATTTGAGTCATAAATCATTATGTATTCATCTAAATTAACCATTTATGCCTTGGATGTCCACTTGAGGTCACTTTACCCTTGGATGTCCACTTGAGGTCACTTTACCCTTATTATTACACTTGACCCATATTAGGGTCACTTTTGATCCACTTTTAGTCACATGGCAATCATAAATAGCACATGGGCCTATAGAACACCATATGAGACCCATAATGGCACAATTCCTTAGTGATTTAGGTCCCTACACCCTCCCAAAAATAACTTTGCATCAAGAGGATTAGGGTTAGCCTAGACCTATTATTAAGTCACCCTCCCAAGTTATTTTTATCAAAACACTACTTTCACATTCTTATAGCCTAGGTGAACATTATGATAGAGAAGCACACAAAAGTACCTCTTCACATTGAGGGAAATTTTCAAATTATTCTAATATTGTATTGACTTAGCCCATACACTCAATAATCTAGCCCTAGTGTGGGTAATCAGATCTCAAGTGGCCTCCAAGGCATCCTCTCATGTACTCACACCCAATCATTATAGGATTCACAAAAATTCACACATATCACATAAGTGAGAGAACTAAATCAAGCTTGATCCCTCTTAAGAGTATTGGTATGTAGGTAGCATGCCCCCATAGGGGTATAGTTTATATGGCCATCACATTAGACCCACTAATCCCCTTTCCTTATAGTGTTCATTAAATACCTTGCAATCATGAAAACCTAGGGTTTTTAGAGGAAAATAGAGCAACATGAAAAGGTATTGATTGCACAAACTTGAGATTTGTACCAGATCTAGAATAGGACATGTTCTACAAAACCCATAAATTATTTGTAGAGACTCTAAATGAGACATTAGTATATTACCTTAGACACTAGTTTACCACAATAATATTCAAAGGACCATGTTACTATCTTGGGCTAATTATGACACCTAGATTTGGTTTCTGATAATCAAAGCTATCTACTCACTAATTTTCACAATTTGATTCCTCCTAGAAGGCTTGTTTTTAGATAAGTTATTATTTCTCTCTCATCAATTCCATGTTTATCAAATCAATTAGGTTAATTATTATATGAAATAGTGGTCATATTTATTATATAATTCTCCCTTGATTTAATATTCTAGCCCTTTAATAACCTAGGGTTTACATTTTATAAATCCCTTAAAAGTTAAGTCATTTGGTGAACCCAAATTAATTTGAATAGTGCAAAAACCCCATCCCTAAATGTTATTATGGGTTATATCCTTTTGTTACCTATTTTTAGTGGTTGTGTTAATATTTTTATACTTGATATATTCTAACCTAGCATCCCTCTTCCAAGTTGTATTACCAAATTTCATGGATATAGAAAATTCTTTTCATCCTCCTCATCTCTAAGAGGGTGATAACTACTTTCCCTCTAACCAAGTCCATGTTATCACTCCTCCAAGAGGTGAGGTAACCTAAACTAATGTTTCAAAAGTCTATACTTAGTATATTCATCCTTCAAACCCTTCCATTCCCATATCTCCCATTCAAGATGTGTGATTGTATGTTCAATCAAAAGCAACTAGGGTTTACACTTGTGAGACTCTAAGGGATGAAATTATCAAAATGAGAAATATAATTTCAGAACTAAAAAATCAAAATCAACTATTATAGTAAAATATTATAGTATTTTAAAATTAGATCATAAGACAAAATCCTCTAGGGCACACTAGTGTCAATCATGTACATGAATCTTCAATTAGTCTATTTGTGGTAAATAATGTTATATAACAAAAAAATAAATCACAATAAAGTGAAATTACCACTAGTGATTTGAAAATAATTTAAATATAAAATAGAAGTCCAAGTGATATTTTAAGGAAAATGATTAAAGCTAAGTTGATCAACCTACCTCCTCTACATCTTGTGAGAGGATCCAAATATTATTGTGCATATCATAGAATGCATGGGCACCAAACTGATTCATGTTTAGCTTTGAAAAGGAAAGTATAATAATTACTTATAAAAATGACTCAAAAAATGACACATCATCTAAATAACATATATTTGCACATTGTAATCATGTAAAAATGGCACTTGAGTGTTAAGATTGCTACATGAAATCACTTATCCCTAGCCTAACCCTAGACCTATCTTAGGGCATATTTTCAAACTTATCCAACCTTTATGTGGGCCAAAAGCATCCTTAATCATCCCTAAAGTAGTCTTAGACCCTGATTCTTGCAGATTGTCCCTTCATGCCTTAGGTTTCATCACTTGGACATTAGTGTTAGTATACCAATTTTGGTGCTTTATCCTTTCCCTCCTTTTTCCACAAATGAATATCTTTTCAAATCTTAGAACTCCTAGGGTCTCCCTAGACTTAATTTAAAACCTACAAAAGCACCATAATAATATATATACATGATTTTTAGTCCTCTAACCACTGGATGGAAATGAGATGCAAATTACACATACAAATGTAGAACATGTTATGCACAATTAAGGTTATCAATCCCTATTCTTCCCTACTTATACATACAACCATATACAACATTCTTAATCTCTAATTACTTATATTTATTGTCTAAATCACATTCAAAGAACTCAATTCAACCATCATACTAGCTTCACTTTCATTTTCAATAGAACTTAGGTGGGGAGAACTATATCGGGCTTGATTCCTTTTTAGAGTATTGGTATGTAGACAAATATCATCATAGTGAGGTGTTGAGGGTGTCCAACCTACCTCACTAACAAACACACTTTTTTTCTTGTGTCAATTATATTTCCTAGTTACATGGATAATTATGGTTTTCTTATAAAATTAGTGAAAATAGGTCATCTATAGGGTTTTAGAACTTGTACATGCAAGAATAGGCTTGATAGACCCAAACACAGGTGCACCCAGAAGCTTAGAATAATTTTACATAGAGGACACTACCACCAAAACAAGGACACTAACACCACATGGTGCTACTATCCAATTAGTATGATAGTATCCAAGAGGGATTCCAACACCTATATCATATATGTGGCACTTAGTTTAGCCTCGACCTTAGTTTTTGGCCTCTAGATCATTCATATCACTCATTTACTAGCTAAGTTATCTTTCACATTATTTATTACTATTTTTAAAAAGTTCAAATTAGTCAATTCTATAAAAAAAATTATTGTCTATATTTATTGCATATTTCTACCCTAATTTACTATACTCATATTTTTAACAATGTAGCATTTACATTCACCTAAGTCCTAAAATGTTAAAACATTTGGTGAACCCAACTTAATTTGAATGTTATGCAAACCCTAACACTAGATAACCCTGGGGTTTCTATTTCCATCCTTATAGGACCCTCAACTAGATTTATACTTCATATAATCATGATAATAATGACACATGAATTTAGTTACTTTTTTATGCAAATTTTTCTAGCTTCTCTTACAAGCTTGTTTCCTTTTATTTGGAATGGATTCAAAGATGACATAAACACACATGTACATTATGCTTTAAATCAGTTCAAATATATGTCATATTTCATAGCATGTTATATTTATATTATGTGGAATTATATTAAGAAGACAAACCTTACACATATAGAGGGTTTAGTATATAATCTAGTAACTATGTTCAAGTTTCAATGTCATATCATACGTATAGGAAAGAATCTCATTTTCCTCCTCATCTCAATGAGGGTGATAGCTACTTTCCCTATAACTAGGTCCATTATATCACTCAATGAGATGGAGTGGCCTATACTCTTGTTACTAATGCACATACTCAACCTATCCACACCTCTCCCCTATAGGGTGTGTGCCTACATGTTTAATCATAAGTAATTAGGGTTTTCACTTGTGAGACTCTAAGGGATCATATTATTAGTATGAACAAGCTAATATCAAAATTACATAATCACAATTATTTATTGAGTGAAAAGGTCACATTATTAAAAAATCAAATTACATGTATAAACTCTTCAGAATATACTCATGTTCATCATGTATTTACATCTAAACATAGAAAAGTTATGTCCAACACTCTTTCATATCCAAATCTTCAAGTACAACATAATGCATCTATTATAAATATTTAAAAACTTTTACAAGGTGTTGGATGGTGGATCTTGATCTTATTATAATTCCTAGTTCCTAATAGGGGGTGTGGGGGGGAAATGTTCCCCCCCCACTAAGGTCACCATGGTGGTTCAAGGGGGTGGTTATGTAATTTCGTAGTAAATCTGGACCATTCACTATTAAGTTATAGATCTAATGATAGAAATTATGTTATATTTTTTCCCTAATATGTAACCCTCCTTTAATATGAGGGTAATTATAATCATGGAAGCACATTGTTTGTTAGTGAAGAGGAGATTGCAGTGGATGTATTACATGTTTATCCTTTCATTTGTTGGACTGAATAAGATAAGAACTAGTTATTTCTATGTGGACATAGCCCATTTTTTATGAACCACATTAAATTTATGTTTCTCATGTTGTGTTTCTATATTTTATTTCCTTCTTTATTTTTATTTTTTATTTTTTTATAAAAAGGGGTAAAAACTTTATTAAAACTTATAAAAGCATATTACAGAAACACCAAAACAACCCAAAGACAAGAAATCCATAAATAACAACCTCCCACCTCAACTCCACCAACATCTTCAACTAGAATGGGTTCCAGTACCTAACATAAATCACTGGGTAGCTGTTCCCATTCATCTACCTTATGGCCATCTCCACCTTCTAATGCCTATTTTACCAAGCAATTAGCCACCATATTCCATTCCTATGGAATGTGGGCATAAGATATGGAATCCATTAAGGAACTCACCTGTAATATCTGTTGCACTATCGTGGCCAATTGCCAACTCACATCTAGAATTTTCCTCTCTAGGAGCAAGTTAATCAAGACTTGAGAGTCAGCTTCACAAATCACCCTCCTCCACCCTAAAGCATAAGCTCTCCTCAAAGCATACAGGATAGCCAAACCTTCCATCTTATTAATAGTCTACACTCCCTAATATGCTAAGAAAATAAAAACCACAGATCTTGAAAAATCCCTAGCAATCCCACCAATGCCAGCCACCCCTAGATTGCCCCTAGATGATCCATCCATATTAATTTTCAAAAGCCCAGTGGGTGGGGGCATCCATTTCCCCAACTGTTGAACTTTCTACTTCCCCTGTATACCTCTCCTGACACATGCTGAAACTGGAGATAACTCTCGTATGCCAAATCTATCCAATAACTCAGCGTCCCCTTTCTTCAACGGCAAAGTAACCTCACTCTTTGCTTCAATAGATTCCTGGATCATTCCTTTAATTCTACTCTAGACCTGCTGAGTCACCATTTTTTCCTCCCTAAAAATCCTATGATTCCTTTCCATCCATACTTACTAGAGTAGAAAAATAGGGCCAACATACCACACATCTTGCAAGAAGGGAGTCAAAGAGGGGGTACGGCCCACTCTTGACCAAAAATCTGCTAGTGAAACTGTGTGAATGCATTGGCACCTCCACATGCTCCACCATAAAGGCCATAATTAAAGAGTGAAGGAACAGCAGAAGAATGAGTGAAGGACTAGTAGAAGAATAGGTGAGAGGAGTCTTCATCCTCGCTATTGCAAAGAACACACCTTGAAGGGCCAGCAAAGCCCCACTTTTGGATATTGTCCCATGTCAAGCATTTGTTCCACACTAAAGTCCATGTAAAGCAATTACACTTCAGCCAAGAGAATCCATTCCAGACTTTTTTCCACCATTGAACTTCCCCCCTATCCTCATATTGCTAAGAAATCAGTTCTTGATAACCATAGGACACAGTATACTTCCCCATGGGATTAGGGGACTAGGATAACACATCACTACCCATAAGTGCATTACAGCTACAACAGGACAGAATATATTGTAGCTCCATGCACTCTACCTCCAAACCAAGAATCAGCCACTCCTCTGGGGTCTTCCATCTAGCGACTATCACCTGCCTATGAAGGGAGAGGGATTTAAAGTCACACACCCTTATCCAACCAGTTTCACAAAACCCCTGGGCTAGAATACTCAACTGAGGATATTAGCAAATTATGGGAGGGTAACCATCCCAAGAGTCATGCCAAAACTATGCCTCCACCCCACTCTTGCAAATCTAGAATAGACCCCTCTTAATCAACGCTGCTCCTTTCTTGAGAGTAGTCTAAATCACCGAGCCTTTGCCTGCCAAGTCATACCATGGAATATCCCGCTAAGGGATCCCAAAAAAATAGTTGTGGGATAACACTCTAGCCCATAGCTGATCCTGTTCCACACACCAATGCTAGTATAGTTTGGCAGCCAAAGAAGTACCAGATAACATATATTGTCGTAATCCTAGCCCTCTAAACCTCTTTGGGCTAAAAATTGCCTCCCACTTAATAAGGCTCCACTTAGTTGAAGATAAATTCCCAGCCCATTAAAACTATCTTGTTAAGGAATCCAGGTCCTTAACAAAGCTCATCAGTGCCACCTAGATCATACAACTATAAATAAGAAGAGCCTGCACCACTGATTGAATTAGTTAAACCCGACCAATAAAGGATAACTAGCGATGGGTCTAATGATTCACTTTGTCATGGAGTTTAGCCAGGATCGCCAGCCATGACTCCTAAAATTGCTGACCAGTAGAGATAGGAATCCTGAGATATAGAAATGGGAGACTCCTAATTTGGAACCTGAAGATATGAGCCACTCTTCATTGTATGGAAGGTGGAGTGTTAAAGAAAAAAATAGATGACTTACCCTCATTAATTACCTATCCTAAGGTATCAAGGTAAACATCCAAGCTTTTATGAATGTTAGATGCCTCCCTAATAGTAACCATGCCCATCAAAGTTGCATCATCCATAAACTAGAGGTGAGATCATACAGGGAGTCCCCATCCCCACTGCCAGCCCTAAATAGTGCCATCATCCACATTCCTTTTGATCAATCAACCCAAGCCTTCCACCAATAGAAGAAACAAATAGGGAGAGAGAGGGTCACCTTGCCGCAGTCTGCGAGAAGTCCCAAAGAGATTAGAGTGCTCACCATTAATCAAAACTGAAAAGGAGGTCAAGTTCACACAACTCATAACCCAGTGTATCCAATCCTCTTCAAAACCAAAAGTTCCCAAGACCTTCTAAATGAAGGACCACCAAACTCTATCATAGGCCTTTGACATGTCCAGCTTGATAAACATTACCTTATCATTGGACTGGGTCATGGAGTGTATAGTCTCTGTAGCAATCACCACCCCATCCAAAATCTATCGACCCTCCACAAAGCCACCTTACTCCTCAGAAATAAGTGTTGGTAGCCATTTTTTTAACCTCTCAATAATCAGCTTAGATATAATTTTATAAGTGACATTGCAGAGGGAAATGGGTCAAAAAAGACTCAATCGATTAGCTCCTTCTCCCTTGGGAATGAGAGCCAGGAAGGTAGAGTTTAGAGCCTAAAGCATTTGCTTGTTCCTCTAAGATTCTCATACAACTACCAGTAGGTCTAATTTGATAATTTCCCAAAATTCCTAGAAGAACTCAATCGGGAAGCCATCTGGACTAGGCGCCTTTCCCTTCTGCATCATAAAAACAATCCTCTTTAATTCCTTCAAGGATATATCTCTCATTAGATGCGCTTTCATATCCATGGTCACCAATGAAGGAATATAGGAAATGATTTGAACCTCTTCAGCCAAGTCCCCCTGTGCTTCCTCCTTAAATAATGAAGCAAAATACTGCACTACTCCATTAGTGATACCCTGTGTAAAAGAAATAGTCTCCTTGTTGTCCAACACCAAAGAAGTTATCCCATTGCCATGTTGTCTGGCTTGGACCGAGTTGAAGAAGAAGGAAGTGTTCTTATCCTCCTCTTGGAGCCATTCAATCCAGGCCTTTTGTTTCCAAAATATTTCCTCCCTTATTTCCCATTCCTCCAATGCTTTTAAAGCCCTGGCTTCCTCCATCAGCAAAAACTCAGTCATCCTCTCCTCCCTAATGAATCTGGTAATGTTGTTCAACTCCATTTGAGCCTCATTTTTCCTTTGGAAGATGTTCCCAAAACTTTGTCAATTCCACCTTTTGAGTTGGTACTTGATGAATTGGAGAAGCTTAACAAAAGTATACATTGCTATTCCAACAGCAGGCCTGCCCATCCTCCACCATTCCGCCACACATCCAAACAGGTCCGGGTCCCTGAACCACATGAGCTAAAACTTGAACGATAGCTTCTGAGGCATATGGGCTAAAGAGATTACCAATTTTATGGGCCAATGGTCTGAACCCCTCCAATCAAGTATCTCTAAGCTAGAAGACCACAACCCCCCACCCAATAATAGGAGGTCATGAAACAATCTATACGCTCAGCAATGCACCTATCCCCCACCCTTCTGTTGTTCCAGGTAAAGCATCCATTATCGGGTTTGATATCCACTAAATTGAGTGCCAAAATATTATCTTGAATTAGTAGAGAAGATGGTTCCAGCCTTGCATTACCTCCTCTTTTCTCTATTAAATCAATAATAACATTAAAGTCTCCAGCAATAATCCAAGGCAAGTAAGGAAATAATCGATGAACAAAGTGGATATTTTTCCAAACAAGAAGTTTACCTTGGAAATCTATAGGAGTGTAGATATTAGAAAAAATGACTGATTCACCCAACTCAATACACGATGTAACCATAGATAAAGAGGACTTAAAGGAAATCCAAGACACAATTTTGATCTTTTGTGGATTCCAGAAACATGCCATGCCCCCTGAAGACCCCTAAGCTCCAATGCACTGACATGAACCTTGCCTCCATAAAAAACTTTCATCTCTTGAAGAAAAAGAACATCAGGTACTTGACATCTAACTAGTTCCCTAACAGCCTTTTGTCTAGGGCCGTTGTTTAGGCCCCTTACATTCCATGAAATAATGATCATTTTGGAGGAGTTAAAAAGTGGGAGTCTAAGGTCTTAACCGCACCTGACTCCACCAAGGTCTCCCCAATCATCTTAATTATCTCTATGTCCTTCATGTGCCCTAATTTAACACTTTTTTCTGACATCCCCTTTTTCCCCTCCTTTTGAATAATGCCCAAGTGAGGAGGAGATTTACCTCTCTTATCTACTTCTGCCACTGCAATCCTAGCTAGAAGGTTTGCATCCTCTACGTTTTATTTTGGATCACCATTTGTTGCCACCACCATCTGTTCTCCTCTCTACCTCTCTAAAACCATGGGTAATACCAACTCCTCTTGAAGAATCAAAGAAAGATTAGCTAAATTAATCTCTGATCTTGAACCTCCCACAAGCTGCTCCACACTCATTAATCCCAGGTTAACTTTTTGCTGACCTAATTCATCCAAGATTTCAAACTTTTTGAAGGAGTTTTCATCCTGCCACTCCTTAAGGGTCCTCTTCTAGCCTCTATTTTGGCTTTGAGCCTTCACTTTCACAAAACCTTCAGCATCCTTGCCCTCACCGACCCCAGACTTCTTCCCTTTATCAGCACTTGGAGTGCTGCTAGGGGGCGGTTGAGGTTGTTGCTCCAATGACTTAGCCTTCGGGCATCTACGCACCAAGTGTCCATATTCATGGCATAGGTGACACCTAAAGGGAAGGGTCTCATAGTCTAGTTGTTGTACCCAAGAATATGAACCTGCACTCATCTCCATCGCATCAGGTAGTGGTTTGATCAAATCAATTTCCACACAAATTCGAGCAAAAGTCATAACTTTCTTACCTAAAGACTATGTTGAAGACCCCATCAGCCTTCCAAGCATCAAAGCTAGCATCTAGAGAACATCCTCTCAACAACATTATATAGGAAATCTAGGTATCCTAACCCATAACAGAACCCAATTTGGTAGTTCCTCAGAAGGATTAAACCCTGCATGTAAAAAGTCCAACCTGATTGTAAAAATAAGGTCCTCCCTCAAAAACCCTATTGCGGTCAGCCAAGCATAGAAACATCACCATGAAGTAGTTATTTTCCAATAACATGACCTCTATTTCTCCCTCTGGTTCCCACACTCTCTTGGCCCAACTCTCCATAAATTGGAGGGAGACTCTCAAACCCAAAAACTTGCAATACAATGAGTGCTTAGAATAATATTCCACATCCTCAAAAATCATATCAAAAGGTATTACCAGTTTAGGTCGCTCCTTGCACCACTCCAGGAAATCATTAACCTTCATGATCTGGGATCCCCCAGGTAAGCTCTAGTCCATAGCTCATGTAGTCTAGAAAGAAAACTCATTACCTAATGTTTTTACTTGTTGCTCTTGCCTGTTCAAGCCCACGTCTTCACTAAATCTCCTCCCAGGCGTAGTCTTTAAAGGCTCTTGCTGAGCCATAACCATGCCCACCTTGGTCCTTCTTGAACATTGTACACCTCAGTCTCTCCCCATGCACCTGACCCCCCCTCTTGTCCTGCGCAATCCTAACTATAGCCTGAGCAAGCTAGGGCACAACTGCCCTAGCTCGGCTTTGACTTGTAGAGCCTGAAACACGTCATTTTTCACATCATCCATTTCCATATTTATTTCATTAATATTGATCTATGTTATATATTCCTAACACAAAGGTCCAATAATATTTTATGTGAGATATTGTTGGTTTTGTATTTTTTCCTATTGGGTTTTGCCTACACGGCCTTATGGCCATTCTATGTCAATTAGGCTTCCTTAGGTTAGTAATAAAAGGGTCACATAGGCTAATTATATTTTATTTTAATTATCTAATTAGGAAAATTATAGGTTTCCTTATGTTGCTTGAATTTTCTCTATATGTACCTCACTTTTCTTTTTTGAAAGGTTAGACAAGTTAATGTGATTATATGTAAGCAGGCAATTTTTGCAATATTGTCATGTGAAGATAAGTTTCTTCCTCCTTTGTAATTTATCTATGATTTTATTACTACATACATATATTTTCTCAATATTCTATGTAATGATCCCATATCATGGCCTATCCAATATGGTATCAGAGCCATTTTTGTCAGTGTTACAGCAATCTTTGTGGTGAAATCTTGCTACATTCATCATTCCAACAAAATGAAGGGTTTGGTGGGATTATTTAGAGAATTCATGTAAAACTTTCTAATGAAGCTTCAGATCTCAAAATTTGATTGTGCCATTGGTTTTATAAGGTGATAAAACCTTAGGATCGACTGTAAACTTGACTTAGCTATGGAATAGTCAAAATTCTCTCTTTTTTAGCATCTGAAGGCCCCATTTTTTTAGAAAAAAATTAACTTCCTATGTTCTTGTACAAAAACACCTTCTGGGTTTTATTCCTTGGGTCGAATCTCAAATGGGTCTCTAAAAATTTTCATTGCTAAAGTATTTTAGACATTTTTGCTTACTTTAGTTTACATGTTGTCAAACCTCTATGCTACTTAGATCCATAAGTGCTTATTACTTCAGCATAGCAATTGATCAACTTCAAGTTACATAATTTTGAGAGCCTACTGACCAATCCAAACTTTTAGAGGGTTATTACTTAGGTAGTAGACCAAATCAAGGTTGTGATGTTGCTTTACTTGCAAATCTATGAAGTCAAGTAAAGTAGGTCCAAAAACCCAGATTACTCTTCCCATACCAACTCAAAGTTGTGAAGTTACTTTAATTGAAAATCTATGAAGTTAAGTAAATCAAGGTCAAAAACCCAATTTACACTATTATAGACCAACTTAGGTTTTTAAAGGGTCAGTACTGCATTACTTGAGTTCTCAAAGGCTGACTACTTCTAGAAGTAAAGCAGTCGAAGAAACCCAAATTGCTCCTCTGAGACCAACTCAGGTTTTCAAAGTGTCTCTACTGCTCTACTTGGGTTATTAAAGGTTAACTGCTTCTAGAAGTAAAGTAGTCTAATAAACCTAAATTAATCTTCATGGACTGACTCAGACTTTTGGAGGGTCTCTGCTACTCTACTCAAGTTCTCAAAGGCTGACTACTTCTAGAAGTAAAGTATTCCAAGAAACATGAATTACTCTTCATGAACCGACTCAAACTTTTGAAGGGTCTTTACTACTCAAATTTACAGTGTAGCATTACTTGATTTTTTTGTCATTTTTGTCTTTTTTAGGAAAAAAATCACAAGTTTGGAAAAAAAATTGATTTTTGGAAAGGGTTGAGGAATATGTGGGAGTGAGAACTTGTAAGTGCTATAACTTCTAATCCATAGCTCCATTTTGGGTTCTATTTTTTTTTAAGTGTATATTTTTTCAAGATATATGCATTGGTAATATTGTTTTATGATATTTGTTACATCTATTTTTTCCATGGTGTAATGGCTTAAAATTCAAATCAAACTTTTTTTACCTTTCTTCTTGGATGCATTATCAATTGTTCTTGATGTCTCTCTTGTACTCTCTCACACTAAGTATTCATAGACACATTCTCGGTGGTGCCTGACATCCAATATTGAGTGTGTGTTGCATTCTAACTTAAGGGGGGGTCTTGTTATTAGTTCAAGGAGGTACTTGTACTATGTGCAATATGTTATTTGCTTTCATCTCAATTCTATAAATTGTCTCAATATAATCTACACTAATAGATCTAAACATTGAACCACTCACACCATTTAACTATCTTGATAATAATTCTAAAATATAGCTCACCTTGAGAGGTAAAGGACTCTATCAGATCACTATGGGTGAGGAATCTGAGCCATATATAGATGTAGAAAAGGTTAAGTGGTATAATAGATGTGATGATGCCTATGGGTTCTTATGCCTATCAATTTCTCCCAACCTCTTATTCCATTTTGAATTTTTTAAAACTCTCAATGAAGTTTGGACCATCCTAGACAAGCTTTTTGGAGTGCAGGACATCATGAGGGGTCATGAGCTAGAGAATGAGCTCGTCACATTGATCCCAAATGACTATGACACCATACAAGACTTCTTTACAAATTTTAAATCATTGAGACCACATTTGAAAAAATGTGTCATTGAGAAAATATATGACCAATTGATTCTTTATGTGCTTGAAAAATTGGGTCATGACTATTCAGTTTTCATCTCTACATTTTATTCTACCAAACGTGCACTTAGATCCACTTGGAAAATTCCATCATTCAATGAGTTTATTTTTAGTCTAACTCAGGAGCAAGATAAGTTGGTTCAAATGGGTACAATGAAGTCTTCAAAATCACATGCATTGATTATCAATTAGGATAAGAAGAAGCTTTCTAATAGTGGAAAATAGGAGAAAAAATAGTCCAAATAAGATTATGAGCATTAAAAAAATCAGAAATTAGATGCCAAGCCTAAGGCATCATCAAATGAGTCATCTTCAAGTAGAAAACCTAAGAAGAACAAACTCAAATGCAAATTTTTCAAGAAACTTGGGCATGATGAATCTCAATGCATGAAAAATAAGATTGACACCTTGAATAAGATGCTTGAGAAGAATAACATCAATGTTCCTAAATCTTCAACTCAAAACATGTCTACACAATATTTTGCAAAGGCTAAAGATAGAAAAAAGGGTAAAAATAAGGGCAAGGCACTTGTTTTAGTAGCATCTCAGCCTTTAACTTGGGTTATTGAATCGAGTGTTTCCTATCATATGGTCTCCTCAAAGGATCTATTTTCATAAATAGATCCATGTTTTGTACCTTCAATTCTTATGGGTGATGACACTTTGATAGAAGTCAGTGGTAAAATATCAGTTGAAGTAAGTGATGGGACCTTTAATGATGTTTTGTTTTTTCTTTCACTATCTACCAATATTATACTGGTGTACCAAATCATTCACATAGGTACAGGGAAGTGATTTGAGTTCACACCTGATTCAATGGTTATCAAGGAGCTACATAGTGACACCATAGTGGCTTATGGGAAGCCCAATCATCATTCTAGGCTGTATACCTTCTCAAAATTTGTCTAAAATCAGTCCTTAACTACATTGCTTACTCATGTAGATGGAGTGAGAAAACTATGGCATGAACGGTTTGGCCATTTAAACTATCATTACCTAAAGCAACTAAGTTGTCAAGACATGGTTTTAGGGTTGCCTAAAGTCAAATTCTTAGATGGCCTATGCAATGATTGTATTCTTGGCAAACATCCAGAAGAGAGAAATATGATAAGGGTAAATCAAGGAGATATGAACAAAATATATAAATTATCCACAGTGACATAGCAGGTCCATTTCCAAAACCTTCAATCAAAAGGACTAGATACATGCTTACATTCATCGATGACTTTTTGAGGTACACCTGGGTGTTTTCTCTCAAAAAGAAGTCTAAGGTATTTTATCACTTCAAGGACTTCAAGGCACTTTTGGAGAAGTAGTTAGACTATTCCATCATAATATTAAGGACTGATAATGGTGGGGAGTATGTCAACAATAGCTTTGAGTAGTTTTGCACATCAAAGGGGATTTAAATGCAACACATAGTTCCATATAGTCCTTAATAGAATGGTTGGCCAAATATAAGAATTGTACCTTAAATTAAATGGCCAACTAAATGTTGTAATCAAAGTCTCTTACTCCTTAGTTTTGGCCCAAAGCAATCAATTATGCATGTTATATTCAAAACCATATTCCACAGAAAGCCTTGAAAGGAATCACTCCTTTTGAAGCTTGGGACGGTCATAAGCCCACAGTGGATCACTTTTGAGTGTTTAGATCACCATGAATGGCTCCTACATCCTAAAAATCATTAGTTGTTCATTTAAAGGAGTATTAAATTTCATGAGGGCCCACTTGAACTCACTATTGGTATTCCAGACTCTTGAAAATTCTCACTAGACATTGATTCCACCTCAAACAGTGACTTAGATCCACCTCAAAATCCTCCTAATGATTAGGATGAATCTTCTTCTTCAAATTTAAGTGATGAGATCAATGATGAGGATTCTTATCCTCCATATCACACTCACACTTTAGATGATGATGACTCACCTCTTGATTCTCCAATCTCATATAATTTTGGTCCCACTTGGGCTAGATAAACACTTCAAAGTGCTAAGAAGTGGGTTAGAAATCCATCGAATACAAGGTGGACATGTTCATAGTTTTAGGGGACTTCACATTCATGCTTGGCGATTGCCTTAGATCTAAAAACCTTTTAGGAGGCATCTAGAATTCTAGAATGGGCATTTGTTATGCAGGAGGAATATAGTTTCCTAATTAGGAATGAAGCATGGGACTTGGTCCCTCTTCCTAAAGGAAGATAATTAGTCTATTGAAAATGGGTTTATTAGATTACGTATGGTGCAAATGGATTTGTTGATAATTACAAAGCTCATATAGTTTCAAAGGGGTTTTATTAAGTGTCTGGCATAGACTACACTAAGACATTTACTCATATAGCTAAGATGACGTCTATTAGACTCACTCTAGCCATTATAGCCACACATCGGTGGGATGTTCACCAAATGGATGTCAAGAGTGATTTTATACATGGTAACCTCAAAGAAGAGATCTAAATTGAGAAACCATAAGGCTTTGTGGAAGATTCCTCCTTGGTCTACAGACTCAAAAAATATATCTAATATCTATAAACTCAAATAGGCCTCTCACACATGGTATGCCAAATGGACTCTTTTCTCATCATAGTTGGGTTTACCAGATGCCTCTTAGATATTAATGTCTACATATTGAAATAGGATGATTCTTTATTTATCCTATTTATCTATATGTATGACTTGATAATTATAGAAACCTCATAATCATCCATATTAGTAGTGAAAACTGCACTTTCAAATATATTTTCAATGACATACATGGGATTGTTGCATTACTTTCTTGGGATTGAAATCATTCAATCAGATTTTGATATAACTTTATCATAATACAAGTATTCTCTTGATTTGATTGTGAGGTTTAACATGGTTGATTGTGATCTCACTCCTACTCCCTTCTTGTCTAGTATGAAGCTTGAGGCTGATTGTCTTACACCATTGGTTGATGAAACTCCATATCAATAAATTGTGGGTAGTATTATCTATCTCAAACACAATAGAATTGACATATCTTATGCATTTGGCATGGTCTTTCATTTTATGCAAGAGCCACATGAATTGCATTGGAAAGCGTGAAGTAGATTTTGTACTACATTCATGATTTGCACAACTATGGGATACACTATAGAGTAGGAATAGAGGTTGATTTAATTAGGATACATAGATTTAGACTGGGTTTGAGATATTTAGATTTAAAAGTCCACTTTAGGCTATAGTTTCTCATTTGTTTTGAGTCCAATAAGTTATTCAAGCAAGAAGTAGCATGTAATTGCTTTATCATCTATAGAGGTCAAATACATAGTGGTTGTCAATTCCACCACTAAGACAATATAGATTTATGGAATTCTCATTGAGTTTGGCATCTAGTTTCATAAGACAATAATCATCTAATGTGATAACTAAATCACTATCTAGATCTGTAGGAATCTAGTTCTCTATCAAAAGACCAAAGTCATAGAGATTCACATGCATTTCATTAGGGATATTATCAACAAGCAAGTCATTGATATTCAATATTGTCTAACATCAAAGCAAATTATAGATATTCTAGCCAAGCCCTTCTTAGAGAGTAAATTTATTCATCTACAAGATCTGATTAGGGTTAGGGCTGATCCACCTTCTTCTTCCTCCTATGGAGGTCCTTCACTATATACTTGGGTACCTCATTAGGCTTTCAATGTCAAGACCCAATTCTCATCTCACCTAATCTATGCTTAAGGGGGGGTGTTGGTGTAGTGCCTTTTCCCATTGGGTTTTACCTATTAGGGACTTATGGCCATTCTATGTCAATTAAGCTTCCTTAGGTTAGTTATAAAAGGGTCACATAGGCTAATTATATTTTAATGTTATTATCTAATTAGGAAAATTAGAGGCTTCCTTATGTTTCCATAATTATCTCTATATGTACCTCACTTTTATTTTTTGGAAGGTTAGACAGGTTAATGTGATTATATGCAAGTAGACCTTATTTGCAATATTGTCATGTGAAGACAAGCTTCTTCCTCCTTTGCAATTTATCTATGATTTCATTGCTACATACATATATTTGCTCAATCTTATATGAAAAGATCCAAGATCATGGCCATTATAATAATACTAAGGTAAATTATTAAATCTAAGTTGATCAACCTACCTCCTTTATACCCAATGAGGATATCCATATATTATTATGCATATCATAGAATCATGAGAACCACACCAATTCATGGTTGACATTGAAAAGGAATATACAATAGATAATGGATAAATATGAATCTAAAAATGAAATTTCATTCAAACAACAAATAATGGCACATCTAAAAATTTAAAAATTGTCAAATTCAAAAATAGTAGAAAAATGGTTACTAAAGCATAACTCAGAATAATAAAAGGTTCATAAATCACAATTAGAAAAATAAATAATACAAAAAGCATAGGTAAAGTAAGTAAAATATGTAAATACACCTCTCTAAAATGAGGCTCAACTTTGAAATCAATATGGATCTGGTAAAAAATATCTACAATAGTTTGATTATCATGGTCAAGTTTTAAGCAAGCAGGGCCAAGGCATCACTACTCTATTCTAGCAGTTGATAATGTTGTTCAACAAGGTTTGGGGTTTAATGAACATCCTAAGGAAAATCATTCATAGATACAGTTTATCAAGTAAACAAGTATAGATACATAGAAAATTTTATAAATATCAAAAACTTAAATTTCAAAGTAAAAAATCATGCTAAGCCAACAATCACTCTCAAAAAAGGCTTTCTAATAAAATATCCTCCTCAGTACCATATGTCTACAACAAGCACAGTTTCAAAGGAAAAAATCAAAATTAATATTCCAAATCACAATTTAGAAAGGTCAACTCGATAGTATGAGGTAATTCCCTCTAGCATTCTAGGTTATTATGATTATTAAGGTTTCGATGATGAAAAATACCTAGATTCATATGACAACACCATTCAACTCTAGCATACCAATCACACTACATGAGAAATTACCATTCCTATTTTTGACATAGGTCATAATGATAGTGAGTCTCCCATGAGACTCATTAGTTAGTATTGTTCCTCCCTTTTAGTATAAAATTTCCTTATTTCTCGCTCCTTATACATAGTTTCATTTTCATGTAACTTGTACATAGATTATATCTAAAAAATACAAAAATAATTTAATATTTCAAAAAAAAAACATTCAAATATTTACTTATAAAACATAAAATTATAGATTGTATGCATTTCCATGTTTACATTTCTTATATGTTCCAGACCCTAAATATGTTAACTATCTTAGTATAGTCAATTTTATCATACATATATGATCCGCTTATTCTTGTCAAGTGCTTGCAAATTCTTATAGGACTTAGGTCCTCTACACCAATCTAGATTTGATATTATCTCCCCATTAGGGGCATTAACACATACATAGGTTCTTCATTTGACACATTCTCCCATTTGGGGACACCTTATACATAGTTTCAATTACTAGGTTACATCTTTCTAAAGTCTACATCTCAAATTTAACATTGTTATATATTTATATTGATCATGTTCCACTTACTTGAATTTTTTTATAGCTATCACTACTTTAGACTTAGTATATGTACATATTGGATATTACGCAATTTATATTACATGTCCATGCATACTTTCATTTCTAGCTTTCCTAGTTTAGATTTGATTGTATCTCTATGCTTCTTTTATTTGAGGGAATTTGAATATGATATTCTTATTTGGCTATAGACCACTTATTTTCATAGTATGTATGATTTGGACATGTGCCCGTGTCTTTGTGTGTGATTTCCTAATTGTGTATGCAAACATTTGAAAATGTCCTTTCATGTGGCTCTAAGCCAACTTGCTTGTTATTTATGTATGTAGACATTTAAACATGTCCTTATATGTTTTTTTTTTTAGATTTAGTGACATATGCCCATGTCCCTTGTATTTTCACCACCTGGGTCTATTTTTCATGCCTCATGTGTGTTGTATATATTATTTCTTATATGCATCATGACCAGGACACTTATCTCTTGCTTATTACATACACTAGTTTTAGATGCCATGATGGACCTCATGCATCTCCCCTTTCTACTTGGGTGCCATGATGGACATCATTCCCCATCCCCCTAGGTAACTACTTAGTTATTACGTAGATTTATAGTTACATATATTATTATATTTATCTTGATATCCTTGTGAATGATATACATAACATACATGCACATTAAAAATGTAGACTCAAATTATCTTACATTTCGATGTTATGTATGCATATTATATTGGATTATTATGCAAATAATATATATGCTCTAGCTAACACAGATCTTGTAAATATTTTTATTTCGAGGATAGTTATTTCATAAGTTCAATAACTTCCCTCAAAAGAAGGGTTATTAATAGGGGTTTGTCACAAAAAACAAGCTATTAGAATGCACTCATAGTATAATTTTCAGCACATAGGTTCATATTACAAAAATTAGACTCAAGTAAACACAATGGGAAATAATGACATAGAGATCAATATAGTTGCATAGAAATCAAAATAGTTAGACATTAGCACACAAATTGAGACACTATCACCACATGGCACTACTATCAAGATATGGTGCTACTATATAGTATCCATAGCTTTAGAAAAATCTAGATTGGCTAGAAAATTACATTAGGTATAGTCCAAGTTTGCACATGTTTAGTTATAGATTTACTAGTTTAGCTTAGATTCATACCAGTTTAGCTTAAATTCATACTAATTTTCTTAGATTTGGGGCATGTTGAATATCATGACCATTCCCATTTTCAGTTCAAAAACTCAAATATAGATTATTATAACTGAGTCCAAAATCCATATGTTCAGATATAAGATTTGGGGGTATGTGTTCAACACATTGTTTATGTATGCTCACTTACAGACCAATTGATCATATGGAATGACAAATTATATGTAATTATTTATATTGTACACATCATACATCATATTCTAGGTTGCATAATAGTCTCATGCCTTACTCCATCTGCAGTGGTTGGCATACCCAAGTTACCTGGAACCACCTAATATACCCAAGTAGCTATAGAACCAACATCTCCATTTAGATATATCTAGTTAGACATTTACAGTTACATCACATGGTTTTAGTTTCATATGCATCTACTACACATGGGTAGGAAATGATGGAGTCATAGTATACTTGAGTTATTGATCCACCTACATGAGAGGGTTGAACACACCATCATTATAATCGATGTTATTAATAGGTCATGATCCACCAAGCAAGGGTGGGAAATGATGGAGTCAAAATCATATTAAATTCTTGAGCCAACCACACATGAGGATTGATCAATCCATCATCTTAGTCCAAGATATTCACTGATTGATCACTATACCCACACATAGATGTTATCATCAAGTTTATACATTGGTTCACTTACCCAGTGAGGTGTATCCATTCCTTTCCTCTATCTTTATTCAATTTTATCTCTTCACTCAGTTTTAATTCTTTACTCAGTTTTATATTTGATTTTGATATCTCTTAAGTAAGGACTGATTTTGCCATGTTCCACTTGTAGGACATGCAATGAAGCATACTTCACATACTCAAATGAAGACTCATGCGTTTCACCTCTTAGGTAACTCTAGTTATTCTTTTTTTCATTTATCCTAGTCATTTTGCTTTGTTGCATTTCTAGAATAAAGGGGGGCAAATGTATTCACTTAAAAATGACACTTGAGTTCTAAGAGTGTTACTTGAGACCACCTATCCCTAGCTTAGCCCTAGACCTATCTTAATACTTATTTTCATAATTATCCATCTTTTGTGTGGGCCATAGGCATCCCTAGTCATCCCTAATATAGTCTCAGACCCTCATTTTTATATCCTGGCCCTTCGTGACTTAGGTTATGTCACCCAGACACTAGCACTATAATAGGGATAGTAACACCACATGGCACTAGTGTCCCAATTTTGACACTATTATCCTTTCCCTCCTTTTTCCACAAATAGATATATTTTAAAATCTTAGACCTACTAAGGTCAACCTAGACTTATTTTATCACCCTCACAAGCACTAGAATAGTATATATTCATGAGTTTTATCCCTCTAACCACTGGATGGAAATGAGATGAAAACTACACATAAAAACTCAAAATAAGTCATGTAGAATTAAGGTTATCAATACCTATTATACCCTACATATGCATACAACCATATAGAACATTTCCAAGCCTAGATTACTTAGATTTCTAGTCTCAATCACATTCAAATCACTCAAGTCAACCATAACAATAGCTTCACTTGTACGTGTACCAAAACTTAGGTGGGTAGAACTACATCAAGATTGATCCCTCTTTAGAGTATTGGCATGTAGGAAAATCTCATCATAATGGGGTGTTGATGATGTCTAGCCTATCCCATTAATAAACACATTTTTATGCTTATATCAACCAAATGACCTAGATACATAGAGGATTAGGGTTTGCTTATAATATTAGTCAAAATAGGTCATCTATAAGGTTTCATAACTCATGCATGTAGAAACATGATTGCTAGACCTAGACATAAGTGCACCTAGAAGCTAAGAATAGTTCTACACATAGGACACTACCATTAAAAAAGGACACTAACACCACATGGCACTACAATGTAATTAGGGTGCTACCATCTAGGAAGGATTTTGATACCTGGATCCTATTTGCAACACTTAGACCAACCTATACCTCAATTTTAAGCATTTAGATCATCTATCTTAGTAATTTTCTAACTAAGTTCTCATTTACATTATTTATTGTTATTTTTAGAAAGGTTAAATTTAGTAAATTTTATAACAAATTAGTGGTTATATTTATTGCATATTTTTACCCTGATTTACTACACTTAATTTTTTAACAACATAATATTTACATTCATCTAAGCCCTATAAGGTTAAAACACATATGTAAAAATTCAAAAAGGGTCAAATTTATAAATAGTATAAAAATTGTTACCAAATTATAACTTAAAACAATAGAAGATTCACAAAGCAAAATCAAAGCAAGAAACAATATAACTAGTATAAGTAGAGCAAGTGAAGGATACAGATGTATTTCTCCAAATAAGGTCTGACTTTTAAAATAGTATGGGTTTGGTCAAAAATATCTACAATAGGTTTATTATCAAGGTCAAGGGTTGGGTAAACATACCTAAGGCATCACTACTCATATTCTAGCAGTTGATAATATTGGTCAACAAGGATTGGGGTTTATGGAACATACTAATGTAAACCATTCGTAGATACAATTTATCAAGGCAAAAGATCTAGATACACAATTAATGTTATAAAAAGAAAAATAACTTAAGTTATACATTCAAAATCAGACTAAGTAAACAACCATTCTCAAAATAGGGTTTCTAACAATACAATCTTTAACGAAATATTTACCTATAGTGGATATAGTTTCACATGGCAAGATCCCAATCAATAATCCATACATTGCTAATAAAAATGAAGGAGATGATTGGAACAACCAAATTATTATGATATAGGCCATTCAAAAAGAGAATATGCCACTTATGTTACATAGAGGCATCCCATCGATGACATGTTGGTATTTTAGCACCATTCCTTACCAACACACATATTCTTATCCATAACACTCTCCTTGTACATATTTTCACTCATTTCTAGCCTACTTGTACACATTTTCATTTACCCCTAGTTTTTTTGTACATAGTTTCATTTATCATGCTTCTTGTACATAGTTTCTTTTGTCTTGCTTCTTGTACCTAGTTTCATTTTCATGTTACTTTTACATAGATTATAATCATAAAATATAAAAATAATTTAACATATTTAGAAATAAAAAAACATTCAAATATTTGTTCAAAACATACAAATTTTAGATTGTGTGCATTTCCATGTTTACATTCCTTATATTTTTCAAATACTACATATGTTATATATGCTAGTTTAGTTGGTTTTATCATGCATAAATGTTTCACTTGTTATCTTCAAATGTTTTTAGATCACTATAGGACCTAGGTCCTCTACACAAATATAGATTTTCTACTATCTACCCATTGGGGGAAAATACATAGATTCGTCATTGATACATTCACCCATTGGGGACATCCTATACACAACTTTTGATTTACTAAGTTATATCATTTTATACTCCTTATCATATAATTAGCATTAATTATATATTTATATTGATCATCATATACTACTCATATTTTTTTTGACTACCACTAATATAGACTTAGCTTATGTACATCTTTGCTCTTACACAGAGTTATACCACATGTTTATGCATACTTTCATCTCTAGCTTTACTAGTTTAGATCTGATTATATCTTATTGCTTCTACATATACTTAAGGGCATTTAAATATGCCATTATTCTATAGATCTACTCTAATTCCCTTCATTGTGTGTATGCTTTGTGCATGTGCCCATGTCCTTATGTGTGCCTTCTTGATTATGTATGGACATTTGAACATGTCATTTCATGTGGCTCTAATCCAACCTTGATTTTTGTATGCGTATGTGGACATTTTAACATGTCATTGTATGTTTGATCTTTCTTAGACTTAGTGGCATGCCCATGTCCCTTGTATTGTGGCCCCTTAATGTACTTTGCATGCCTCATGTGTTTATATGTATTCTCTCATGTATGCATCATGGCCATGACACTTATCTCTTATTTGATATGCTTACACTCAATTTTAAATTATATTATGGACCTTATATACATACCCTTTCTCCTTGGGTGCCTTGATGGACATCGTGCCCCATCCCATAGGTAGTTTACATACATCATTAATCATACTTACTATTCATACACATGCATGTATTCATATATATATATATATATATATATATCTTGAAAGCTTTGTGAATGCTAGATTTAACATACATCATACATTAACAACTTATTCTTAGATTATCTCACATTATGATGTCATGCATACACATTATATTGGTTTATTACACATATATCATATATGTTTTCAGTCTAACATACAGGATATAGATCTTTTATTTTAAGGATAGTTGTTACAAAGGTTCAACAACTCCCCTCAAAAGAGGGGCCATTTATATGGGTTTGTCACAAATATCAAGCCATCTAGGTATACTCATATCATAATTTTAAGCACACAGACATAAGATTACAGAGCTTAGAATCAAGAAAACATAGTGAAAAATTATAAGATACAGATCAATTTTAGTTTAGGATAGGACACTATAATGGCATAAAATACACTAGCATAGTATAATGCTACTATCTAAGGGATATCTCTACTATCCACTATCCCCAAAAATAGGAAAATCTAGATTTTCTAGAAAGATACAATATTTTTAATTTAGGTTTACACAATATTAGTCATAAATTATTAGTTATGCTCAATTTATTCTTAGTTTTTCAAAGAATCATACCATTTTAATCATATTAGGCTAATCATGCATGGCATGATCACTCCCATTTTAGTTTTAGATATGCTTAAATATAAATTACTATAACTCAGTCTAGAATCCATATGCATAGATATCAGAAGTGAGGGCATGTGCAAGGTATATTGTTTTTGTTTGCTCACTTATACACTAATACTAGATGGAATAGAAAACTCCATTAATTATACATGTTTTATACTCCTTACACCATTTGCACTAGGTTCACACCAAATTGATTATTTATACCATTTCTAGTGGTTAGAATTATCAAGTAGTCCCTAAGCCACATACATGAGTTTTTGAGTGGCCCCTGAGTTGTTTTACATTTCAAAGTTTCTAAGTGAACCCAAAGCCATCATATACATTTTCAATTACACCAAACAACTTCAATTACACATTACAGTTCTAGTATAGATGCATTTACTACACATGGGTAGGAAATGATGGAATCATGGCTGACTTGAGTTCTTGAGCCACCTACATAAGAGGGTTGGATAAGACATATATACAGTCCAAGTTATTAACAAATTATGATCCACTGAATAGGGGTGATAAATGATGGACTCAAAACTACATTGAATTCTTGAACCACCCAAACATAAGGATTGATCAATCCATTAACCCAATACAAGTTATTAACCATTTGATCACCATTTACATGCACACAAATGATGTCACTAGGTTTTAGCATTGGTTCACTTACCCAATGAGGTGTATTCTTCATTTCCTCTTTCTCTCATATATTTTCTTTTTATGTTTATTAAGGATTTATTCATACATGTTTCATTTATAGGACATGAAATAGATAAAAATTCATAGACTCAAATCCACATTCATAAGCTTTACCTCTTAGGTAAGCCCAGGTATGTCTATCTTTCATTTATCCTAGTCATTTTGCTTTGATGCATATCTAGAATAAATGGGGGGGAGATGTATTCATCCAAATAAACCATTTATGCCTTAGATGTCTACTTGAGGTCAATTTACCCTTAAGATAGCATTTGACCTATCTTAGGGGCCCTTTTGATTCATTTTTAAGTCACATGGCATTCATAACTAGCACCCAGGCCTATAGAACACCACATGAGACCCATATGGAAAAATTGCTTAGTGATTTAGGTCCCTACACCCTTTAAAAAGTAATTTTTCATCTCCCTGATAATATTAGGGTCATACTAGACCTGTTCTTAAGTCACCCTCCCAAATCATTTTTATTAGAACACTTTATAAATAATACTTTCACACTCTTACACCATAGGTGGACATTATCACAAAGAAGCACACAAAAGTACCAATTCACATTGAGGTAAAGCTCCCAATTATTAAAATATTATATTGACTCATCCCATACACTCAATAATCCATCCTTAGCATTGATATTCATATCTCAAGTGGCCTCTAAGGTATCCTCTCATGCATTCACACTCAAGCATTCTAGCATTCACAAACATTCACACAAATCACATAAGTGGGATAACTACATCAAGCTTGACCCTCTTCATAGTGTTGATGTGTAATTATTATTCCCACATAAGTGTGTGGATCACATGTCCAACACATTAGACCCACTAACCCATTTTTATCATGGTGTTCATTCAATCCCTTACAATCACGAAAACCTAAGGTTTTTGGACAAAAATAGAGTTGTATAATAAATTATTAATCACACAAACTTGAAATTTGGACTAGATATATAACATGGCATTTTATGCAAAACCCAAAAACTATTTTTAGAGATTATGAGTGTAATATAGTGTACTACCTTAGACACTAGCACACCACAGTACTATCCAAAGGACCACACTATTATACAAGGCTAGTTCTAACACCAAGATTTGGATTTTGGCAGTCAAACCTATATGCTCACCAATTTTCATAGTCCAATTCTTTTTGAAAGGCATGTTTCTAGATAAGTTATTATTTCTCTCTCATCCTTTCCACATTTAGCAAATTAGTTAAGTCAATTATTGTATAAATTAGTGGTTATATTTATTGTATATTTATCCCCTAATTTAATATTTCATCCCTTTAACAATATAGGGTTTACATTCCATAAATTTCTTAAAATTTAAATCACATTGATGAGAGATATTTTAACCCAATCAACAAATAATAAAATAAAGATGATGGGATCATCCAACTAAAAGAGAACATTATACCCAAAGGTATGGTCTCCTTGAAATGGTTCTTTGACCTTGATCACCAAGCTAGAAAATAAAAAAAGTCTAAGAACAAATAATTCAACTTTGCCAAGGTAAATTTAGGAATAAATGAACATCCCCAACCAATTAACATTGGATTGAGCTATACCAAATAATAAAAATAGAAGCTTAAATAATTACTGAATGAATACAAGTATGTGATTTATTAGAATTATGATGACCTAAAATTTTTTGATTCCATATTTATCACACATACCATACCACTAAAATAAGAACACAAACCTTTTAGTCAGAGATAAAGACCAGTTAATCCCATTTTGGAGACTCTCATTTAGAAAAAAGTCTAAAAAAAATTAGAGGCTAAAATTATATTTCCTATCATACATTCTAATTGGGTGGCTAATATATTTCATGTACAAAATAAAAATGGTGAAATCAGACTATGTGTGGATTTAAAGAACCTTTACTGAGCTTCAGAAAAGGATAGTTATCATTTTCCCTCCCTAGATAAAGTAATTCATATAATTAGTAGATCAAAAATGATGTCTTTTCTAGACAGATTATTAGGTTACTAAATGGAAAATGTTTACATATTAGAGAATACCTTTTAGACTAATTAATGTAAGTGATACCTTCCAACGTACTATGTATTTTACTTTTCAATGGCTCATTAGTAAGTACATCATTATTTACATGGATTATTTAACTATATTTTATAAAGATAAAGTGGATCATGTTATGCACTTAAAAAGAGTATTTGATTGATGCATAAGGTATGAAATCTCATTTAACCCAAAGAAAAGAATTTTCAATCACAGAAGGTATAGAATATCATTAAACCCAAAGAAAATAATTTCAGTGTCACAAAAGATAAGTTAGTAAGTAACATTATCACCAAAGAAGGTATTTCAATCGACCCAAATAGATTTCAAGCTATTTCAAGAATTTTGTATCTTAATATCACAAAGGAAAGTCCTTAGGCAAGATAAATTTCATTCAAAAATTCATTTCAATATTTGTAGATATTTTAAAACCATTAAATGATAAGTCAAATCAATATGTAAAGGTGGAATGGAAACCAAAGGAAAATAAAGATTTACATGATGTCAAAAGTGCTATTACCCAAGCCCCAATTCTAATCAATCTAGATTTTAATAAGGATTTCTTCTTATATTTATTTGCATTAAAACATACTATAGTAGTCATGTTTACTTAGAAGGTTGAGATAGTGACCACCCTATAGCCTTCATGAGCACCAATATAAAAGAATCTTAATTGAATTTTTTTGTAAACAACAAAAAATATTTATGCCTTGGTCAAGGTGGTGAAGAAATTTATGCATTGTATTCTATGAAATAAGGCATACACTAGTGTCCTAGACCCAAATGTGAAACTTACACTTTATAAAAATTAATTAAGGTAATTAAGAGGAAAATGGATGAAAAATAGTAATATTTGTATTAGGAAATTAGGCATGCCATAAAGGTATGAGGCCAAGGTATTATTCAACTAATGGTAGAGATTGGCCCACACATATCCATTGAGAAAATTAACTAGTCTTCGATAGTTGGAGGTGACTGTTATGATCATATCATTCAATACTTACACACATGCCCTCCTAAATTAAATAGATAATAGAGATGATCACTCAAAATAAAATCAATGCACTCTATGAAATAGAAAGGGGTTATTTATTTGAGATTTATTTCTATAAAAGAAACTGTAGACATCCTTGATAATTTTCACCAAACAATAGGTAACATACATCCTTTAGGGAACCGTACAACACATAATATTCTAATAGGAAATGAACATACTTTAAGTAACCTAAAACACATAATATTTTAATTCTATTAGTGGCCTACCATTTTAAGGACACACAATCATGTCAAAAATTGTCATGAATGTTAAGTATTTGGGAAGAGGGGAATTCACCCTGCCATGTTGTTACATCATGTGATTAAAAGACACCCTTTTTCATGATGGGGTATAGATTTTGTAGGAGTTATTAGAACAAACTCATTAGTTATGAATAAGTTAATATTAAAAACTACATAGTAATACATATTATGGACTGAAGATATGCTAACAAATAATTCTAAAGTGTAAGACATGATCAAATTCCTCAAAGAAAACATTATGTCAAGGTTTGGAACTCCAATCTCCTTAGTGTGTGATAATGGTTTTATTTTTTAATATACAAATTGAGATTAAAATAATCAAATTAATATTACATTTTATTCAAATTGTTATATTTAAGGATATAGAGTTGTTAAATCTATCAACAAGAATTTGATTGGTTCTATAAATAGATCAGTAGAAGATAAACCAAAAGAATGACATTTATTGTTGAAATATACATTATGGGCACATAAAAATAGATAAAATTATGCTCTTAAAGCTTCAAATTTTATGTTAGTGTATGTAAAATAACCTATTTTACTCATTACTCTTAGGTTTACAATGTACCAATTTATGCAAGAATACATGGAAGATGATGACATAATTTGATCCAAACTGCTAGACAAAGTTCAAATGGAAGATGCACAAACAAAATATCTACATAATTTTAGTAAGTATTAGGACATTTTTAAGAGGTTTATTGATAAAATATCAAAGATAAAAGTTTTTACGATTCTAGATTTAGTCCTCATATGGGATAAAACACACTAAAATAAAGGATAACATTGTAATTTCTCTCCATTATGGATTGGGCCATTCTAGATCACTAAAATCCTTGGTAATAATGTGTTTTATTTGAAGGATATCCATGGTAATTATTTGACTTTTATAGTTAATGGATAATTGTTGAAGCATTATTTCATGCTTGTTCCAACTAGGAGTATCTCATAATGACTATGAGTTGTAATTTAGTAGTAGGAGAAGATTAGATTTCCTACTCTACTAGATTAGATTTCCCACTTCCCTAAATTAAAGTTCCTAATTTCCTAGATTAAATTTATTGCTTTCTTAGATTAGTAAATAAGGTTATTTATACCATTTGTATACACATTTCCAAGCTTCTTCTAGAAGGTTGTTAGTCACACCCTGAGGTATTCATGAGATTACTCATGATGTATTTGCATATCTAAATTAAGGTATGTATCATGACTAAATGGAAATATTTATCTAGGTTTAATAAATTTATTAGATTATTGGAAGTTACTTTGATATTTTCATGTAAAATTTATAAATACTTCTCATTTCAAAATATCAATTGCACATTTATATGCTTAAAACTTTTTTTAGAGATAATAAACATTGAGAAAGATAAAATATGAGTGAAATATCTTATTCATAATGAATTTTATTCCTATACACCTAACCAATGGTGGTTCCCAACCCCACTTTTAGGAAAGTTTAAAATAAATCATGGAAGAGAAATGATTCAAGTAATCTCTATCAGGGCTATAGACAAATAACTTACAGTATATTAATGATTAAAGTGGAATCAAATGTATATCTATCCATATTATAGATGATTGGATGGAAATAGATCAATTCTAAAATTCCCATACACATGAGTGTAAAATTTCAAATAATATAAAAGAAGATAACACAAAGAAAACTCAACTTTTGTTTAACGCTTTGTTAAAACTCTCATAACAAGGAAAACAATATTCACAAAATCACATGTGATTTAAAATTTGAGAAGGGTTATTATGTTGCATGACTATGTTTAAGGATCTTTCAGTTTTATAATTTATTTATTTTATCTTTATAAAGTTTAAATTTATGAATGATGATTAAATTAGTAATTGTAGGTTCTCAAATACTCAAGTATTTCTGTGTTGAGTTGCTATTTATTATTATCAACACACTCCATTTTAAATAAAATTAAAGATAGACCTAATTATCCTAAAAATCATATGTTTGGTCCCTATTAAGACATGAATAAATCCTAAAATGGTTTTATAATTGAGCCTAAATACTTCTATTTCATTTTTATTCTATGAATCCTAGCTTGAAATAAAGATATTAGTTGGGTTTTGGTCTTTATTGATATGTTTGACTAACCAAGATAATTGTTATTTGTTAAGTTTATAAATTTTACACTTTACAAGTCAAAATATTACTAAAAATTTTCATTCCTTCAACCAAGTTTCATGGAGTATAGATGAATATTAAAACTATTAAGTTTTGGATATATCGATTAAATGAGATCATGTCATATGTCATAAATTTGGTACATCTAAAATAAAACTTAATATTACAAGTCTCACAACCAAGTGACCAACTGAGTAAGTTATATTAATATGCATGTCACAGTATCATTTGATAATAGGTATAGGGATAAAATTATAGAATGGTCTACTAGCTAACTGAGTGAGATCATCCCATGTGTCCACATCTAACTACATAAAATCCAACATACAAAAGATGAGATATAAGTTAAGTAATTCAATGATAGAGTGACACATGGCACCCTTTATACATTAAACTATCATGTGTGATAATATAATTGGGTAATATGGTCATTTTGTCATGTCAAATTCCATGTGTCATCCTCTCATTTCTCTATAAATTGATAAACCCAAAGACTCAGTGACAGGTGAAAATAAAGTGACTAAGTGAAAGATGCCACACATATCATAGAAACACAATTATTTGTAGATAAGGAATATTAAAGGCCACAAGTCAATAACACATTAAAAAATATAAGAGAGATAAATTATACCAAAAGCTAAATCAGGTGACTAAGCATCTAAACAAAGCAACAAATCACCACATGTCAAGTAAACCTATGAAAGATGATGTCATAAAATCATATTCAAATTTGATGGATGGATGTCAAAAACTATTATTGTATAATAAATTCTAATACATGGAAGATTCGAGTAATGAATTCATAAAATAAGTAAATTGAATATATGTTATATTCCTAAGCAAATAAAATTACATTTTCTAATTTCTAACTTTGAACTATTATCCGTAGCTCCATAGCGAACTAAAAGCCCAGAATTTCAAAATTTAACTTAGAGATCAAATTATTTAACAATGGAGGCACATACTAAGGAACCTACTCCTTTGATGTTCTACTTTGGGACCAAATAGGAATTTAAAGATACAAAATTTGAGAAAATTGCTTTACTTAGAGCATTCAAACATTATTCAATAATCTATGTAGAATTTGAGAATGTTTGACCTTATAAAAAGAAGATGACTTATCTTTGGATCAAAGGGAGTACATAGATGACTTAATGGAAATTAGAGATACCAAATAAAAAAATAAAAAATAAAACCATAGTTATTCCCTTGAATAATTTAATATTTAATTTATTTACAATAGGTGTTTGTACAAAGGATATATTTCGTAAAAATATTAGTGTGTAACCTGTAATATATGTAATTAGCTTAACATTTGAAAAATTATTTCAATTACCACAACCAAACATCCCCTATAGTTAGACAATAGACAGTAACTACTTCAAAAAAAATAACATCAAAATCACCCTATTAGGATGGGCCTAAAAACCTAATGAATTTTCCATGAAGAATAGGGTCCCCATTGCCCAATTTAGGCATGGTGTTAGAATTTCTATGGCCTTATTAAATAGACTACATGGAGATTCATTTATCACTCAAGTAGATGAGGTTTGGGTCCAATTATTGTTCATAAATTTTTAAGACAAGGGCATTCCCCCAATGGTGGAAATAATAAGATTCAACCTAAAATCCCAAATAGACCAAATGCATGGTCAAGTAGATGCCAAATTTTTCATGATTTCATACTTAGTGGATGTTATATGTGGAACAATTACCCCAACCAACATTATTCCTTGGTATCCAATGGGGAAAAATTAAATTTATGACTATTTCAACCATATTCATATACATAAATATAGGGATCATATGCAAATAATAATAGACACCTTATACCTAATGGTTTATAAAGACCTATGCCTAGGTTGCTTGATCAGATAAAAAGACCACTAAGGACATTGGGCACCTTTTCACTCCTTCAGTTGTTTGAATTTCCCATCACCACTAGGGCCATATTATTGAGAGATATTTGATCTATATCTTTGGCACTTATTTGATATTTGACAGTCTCCTTCAGATTTATTATGGATCTTGATCTCCTTCTGAAGAGTAGCTATTTTGGTGAATATAGTGTCAGTGTGTTAGTGTTCAAGTTGTGGATTCAACCCACTCATACAGATTTTTTTTACATCATTCCACCCCATCAACAATATGGGGGGAGGGGGGGTGGGGTTTATGGTGTGGATATTTATTATTTGGTTTTCATGTTCCTTGTTAACCATTGGCACACTATATCTTCTAGAAGTAGACCGAATTCAATTAGTGAGCCTTTTTTGCACTATCAACACCTCTGATAGTATTTTTTTGTGAGAGCTATTTTGGTGAATTCCATTGTTAGTTTTTTTTTTGATTGAGTAATGGTTATAGACCACTCGTGTATATTTGAGTTATATTGATACTTTTGAGTCCATAGAGTGCATTTTTACTTAATGGCCTTCATTTCATCAAGTGTACCTACTACATCATTATGTGATATTTTGAGTCATGCTTATTGGGATGCCTTTCAGCATATGTTCTCTTATCCACTTGTGTTGTGGTTCAAAAAATGGTGATACATTTCATCCTTGGTAACTCTTTCTCCCTAAAATTTTGTGATCATTTTTTTATAGAGTGAGTCGTATATAGAGTACCAGTTATTATTTGATTTGGTAGTTATAGAGACTCAACATCCATGTATTTTTACATGGGTACCTAATCAACCCTTGTTTCCAGGACCCATTCAGTCTCTTTTCTTTTAATTTTTTCACTCCCTATTCTATAATTAAGGAAGGTTGTTCAATTTATCATATAAACTTGATTTGGGAGTTTTTTGTTTTACTGTTGCAGATGTTATTCTATCTTGTGCAAGTATTTGTTGAGTTCACATTAATATTAGATACTCCTATTTTATAGGTTATTCATGTAATAATAATTTTTCATATGAGATAACCTATATTATTTATTTAATAGGCACTCCCATGTATTTTGACTTGGTCAGTTGTGGAGACCCACATGGATGATGTGAATACATTTTCATAGACTTTATTGTATATCTTTTCAATGTGTGTGCTATTTTAACCATGGTAATGGTGTATAAGAGTGATATTTCAATTTCATGAGTGCATATATCACTCTGATAGATTAAATTTATTGCTTTATTAGATTGGTAAATAAGGTCATTTAGACCACTTGTATACACATTTCTGAGCTTCTTCCAAAAGGTTTTTAGTCATACCCTAAGGTATTCATGAGATTACTCATAATGTATTTTCATATCCAAATTAAGGAATGTATCATGATTGAATGGAAATAATTATCTGGGTTGAATAAATTTATTAGATTATTAGAAGTTACTTTGATAGTTTCATGCAAAATTTAGAAAGACTTCTCATTTCAAAATATCAATTAAAAATTTGCATGCTTAAAACTTGTTTGAGAGATAATAAACATTGAGAAAGATAAAATATGAATGAAATATCTTATTCATAATGAATTTCATTCCTATACACCTATCCAATAGTGGTTCCTAATTCCACTTATAGGAGATTAAAAAAACTCATGGAAGAGGGGTGATTTAAGTAATTTCTATTAAGGTTATGGATAGCTAACTAGTATTAGATCAATGATTAGATTGGAATCAATTATATTTTTTTCAGTATTATATATGCTTAGTTGACAATAGATTAATTCTCGAATTCCCATACACGTGTGTAAAACTTAAAATAATATAAATGAAGAGAAGGCAAAAAAACCTCAACTTTTATTTAACACTTTGTTAAAATTCTCATAACAAGGAAAAAATATTCACAAAATCACACACGATCTAAAATTTGAGAAAGGTCAGTATGTTTCACAACTATGTTGAAGTCTCTTTTAGTTCTCTAGTTTATTTATTTTATCTTTATAAATTTTAAAGTTCTACGTGATGATCAAATCATAAATTATGGGTTCTCAAATACTCAATTATTACCCCATTGAGTTTCTATTTATTATGGTCAACATGCCCCATTTTAAATAAAATCAAATAAAGACCCATCTTTCCTAAAAATATTATTTTTGGTCCCTATCAAGACATGAATTAACCCTAAAATGGTTTCATACTTAATCTTAAATAATTTTTTTAGATTTTGATTCTACAAATTCTATCTTGAAATCAAGATATTAGTTAGGTTTCGATATCTATTGCTACATTATTTGACTAACTAAGCTAGTTTTTATTTGTTAAGTTTGTTAGTTTTACACTTTACAATTCAAGATATTTCTAACAATTGTCATTCATTTGACCAAGTTTCATGGATTATCAATGACTATTAAAACTATTAAGTTTTGGATATATTGACTAAATGAGATCATGCCATGTGATATAAATTTGGTACATCTAAAAGATAACTTAATATTACAAGTCCCATAACCAATGACCAATCGAGCAAACAAGATTGAGCTACATGTCATAATCTCATTTTACCATAGGTATAGGGATAGAATAATAGAATGGTCAACCAACCAATTTATTGGGATCATGCCTTGTGTCAACATCTCACTAGATAAAATTTAACATAAAAAATATGAGATACAGGTTAACAGATCCAATTATAGAGTGGCATGTGGCACCATTTATATAGTCAGCTACCATGAGTCATAATATGATTAGGAAACATGGTCATTTTAGCATGCCGATTACCATGTGTCATGATGTGTGTCATCCTTTCACTGCTCTATACATAAACAACCCCAAAGACTCAACAATAAGTGAAAATAAAGTGACTAAGTGAAAGTTGACACACATATTTAAAAACATAATTAGCTATGGATAATCAATAGTAAAGGCCAAAAATTAATAACACATCAAAATTTTAAGAGCGTTAAAGTATAAAAAAAGCTAAAGCAAGTAACTAATCATGTCACATCAAAATTTTAAGAGCATTAAAGTATAACAAAAGCTAAAGCAAGTAACTAATCATGTAAAATAAAGTGACAAAGAACTACGTGTAAAATTAACCTATGAAATTTGATGTCATAAAATCAAATTCAAATTTGATGTAAGGATGACAAAAATTATTATTATATAATAAATTATTTGCATGGAGGATTCAAGTAATGAATTCATAAAATAAGTAAATGGAATATATGTTATATTACCAAGTCAAATAAAATTACATTTTCTAATTTCTTACTTCAAACTCTTATCGACAGTTCCATAGTGAATTAAAAGCCCTAAATTTCAAATTTTAACACAAAACTCAAATTATTCAATAACGGAGGCTCAGAACTAGGAACATGCTCCTTTGATGTTCTATTATATGACCAAATAGGAATTTAAAGATACAAAATTTGAAAAAAATGCTTTACTTAGAGCATTCAAACATTATTTGATAATCTACACATAAGTTGAGAATGGTTGGCCTTACAAAGAAGAAGACAAATTATTGTTAAATTAAAGGGAGTATATAGATGACCTATTGGAAATCAAATCTACCAACTCATTAAAGCCAAAATGAAACTATATATATTCCCTTGTACCAATTTAATATTTAATTTATTTACAATAGGTGATTGTATAAGGAATATATTCTATAAGAATAATAGTGCATAACTTGTAGCATGCATAGCTCTCTTAACATTTGAAAAATTCTATCAACTACCAAAACCAAACATCTTATATAATTCAAGAATAGTTGATAACTAGTTAAAAAAATAACATCAAAATCACCCTATTAGGATGGGCCTAGAAACCTAATGAATTTTCCATGAAGAATATGGTCCTTATTTCCTAATTTAGGCATGGTATTATAATTGTTGTGGCCTTATTGAATAGACTACATGGAGATTCATCTATCACTCAATTAGATGAGGTTTGAGTACAATTATTGTCCATAATTTTGGAAGGCAAAGCCATTCTTCCATTGGGGGAAATAATACACTTCAACCTAAAATCTCAAAGAGACTGAATGCATGATCAAGTAGATGCCAAATTTTACATGTTATCTATGGAATAATTACGTAAACCAATATTATTCCTTGGGAACTATTGTCACTTAGATTTTCACCCTGGGAGAGGTAGTTCAAGCCTACTCCAATTGAGTGAAAAAATGGGATTACCCCTAGACTTGTGAGTTGTCTATAGTGAGGGTAAACCTCTAGTTGATAGGGCTAACTCCATATATTTGTCTTAGTTATCCTCTTAGTAATTAGTTGGTGTATGAAAAGGGATAAGAAAATATCTAATTTCAATAAAATTAGAACAAAGTGGTGATACACCAAAATATTTGATCCAAAACTATCCTACACTTAAAAGAAAGAAAACTACAATCTGGTATATGCTTCAAGAAGAATCTTCTAATATAAATATTTCAACCTATAGACTATGTAAATATAGTAAGTAAGGTGAGACATTCAAAGGACTGAGAAGACACTAGTGAAACTCCAAAAACTTATCTAAAATACCACACTTCAATGTACTCTAGGTGACCTATAACAAAATAATGTATTCATACCTAGGTGTACCTATTAGGCCTCGTTGCACCTCTTAGTCTTTATAAATGGCCATGAAAACTAAATAGATCCTTAGAAAAAGGCCTAAAGTCATGGTATTAGACCAAACAAGCACTTCATTATATGAACAAGGCTTTCAAGGTATCATAAACTATTATTCTTATCAATCTAGGTACTTAGGTCTCTCATTCCTAGTACACCTCAAACTGTCAATTTTATGCAATCCTATAGGAAAAGTTTCACGAGAAAATGAAAGGATTTTGTGACTTGAGAAGTTATAAAACATCCCATAGTACCTCCTTCAATTATAATCAATCATTCATCCATCTTTGTACCCCTCAATCTCATCAAAACCAATAAAATGGAGGGCATTTAGTGTGTCCATATAGGTGACATCAACATCTAATTTCATGGTGAGGAGTATCAAAGAGTTGTTGATAAGGTCTAAGTGTTTTTAGATATGACACAATTCATTTGGAGACATTATAAGGAAAATCTCCCATACTTCATTCACCCAAGGGTTTTATTAGGGTTTGAGACCTGTTGGGCTCTTAACGATCATTTATAAAGTACAAGCCACCAATTGGCCTCCTTAAATTTATATAACCTTATTTATTTACCCCCACCTATTCCAACTGGCTCAAATTCCCATTCCAAGTGTGAGATATGGTGTGAACATGTGAAACTTCTCCTTGGGTGGTATAGTTACCTTTATTGAACTTAAAAGAGGTCTAATTTGGGTTTTAGGCCTCAAAAATCAATCCCATTACTAGGAGAGATTCAAACACCTCCAAAATAATCTTCTTCATGTTTTTACATGTTTTGTTAATGATTATTGTAGACACTATAAAACCATACACTACGGTTCTAGATGTCATACTAACCCTTAGACCATCCCTTGACCCCCTTGAGATCATTTCCTAATCATTTACACCACCAATCTTACTGAAAATGGATAAATCTAGCCAATTTTGACTATGTCCCCTTGACCACATGCAATGGTCAGTGCTCAACAATGTACAATCATCAATCCTCAACCACCATCAATGGTCACCTATCATCCACCAATGATCAACCCTCAACCATGTGTGATAGTTAGCACTTGACTGCCATTGATGGTCACCTATTAACCACCAATAGTTAGCCCTCAACCATGTGCGATGGTCAGCCCTCAACTATCAATGATCAACCCTCAACCATTAATGATTATCCCTCGACCATTGATGGTTTGACCCTAACCACCTTAGGAGTTAACTATAACTCAAACTTTAGCTCACTTTTTTATTATAGCTATTTGATTCATCATTTGCATGATTAGGCTAATTTTAGACAGCTTGTTAGATAGCTTGTTGAAATATTTGTTTCACCACTCCCTTTTCTCTATATTAAGAGAGCAAGAGGAGGTTTAAAGGGAGAACTTCTAATGGGAATTAGAGGAAAGAAAAAAAAGGATTTAGGTGTAGGATATCAAAAAGCTTCCCAGATCCAAGACTTCTTCAAGCCATCAACTATCAACCACAAGTTAATTACATTATTCTTTTTTTAAGTTTCAGTTATTTAGTTTTAATAGTTCTACAAATCCATACATTACCTCTTATACTAGAACAATTTCTAACCATTCTCAACCACCTAAGTACCAAACCTTTACCCTTGATACATCTAAGTCTCTCTCTTGATCTCACAACCATTAACCAACCTACATAACCTTTTTGCAACCAACCCATAACCTATTCTATTCGAAACCAATAATTTGTCCAAACCCATCATGACTACCAATGGTCACCCTTAACCAGAGCAGTCATCTTTTGACCGATGATAGTCATCCATTGACTATGTGTGATGATCATCCCTCAATTGATATTGATGGTCACCTATCAACCACCAATAGTCACTTATTGACTATTGATGTTCACCTATTAACCACTGACAGTCAGCCCTCGACCACATGTGATATTCAGTGATCAACCACCACTGATGATCACCTATCAACCACTGATGGTCATTGTGTAAATAGTTTTAATCAGAACCGCAATCCTAAAACACCTACCAACCTCAACCAAAAACCCTTTTTCTTCATCCCTATCACTATACAGATTTAAGAACAACAACCTAAACCACACCTTGATATTTTATCATTTATTTTAATGTTATTTTATTAAAATGCATTATTTTTGGAAAAGTATTTATTTATTTTGATCAAGTACTTTCATTTTCATTATGTAACCTCTCTTATCAGAAACTTTATTAATATTAACTTGTCCAAAAGGTGGATTGACAGCCTCCAAGGAAGTCATGTACTTAGATCTATCTTACTAGGCAATCCACCCACCTACCTAGCTAATTAACCATTTTCTAGTGTTTTTATTATGTGCAGGTTATCCTCCCAAGACAAAGAGGAGTATTTACAACTGTATGGATTATGGAGTGCAAACCAAATCCATGTTCTACTAACCTCACCCTTATTTCAAGTTTTACATTTTTCTTCTTAAAAATAAAAGAAAAATTTACATGAAACATTTTGGCATGCTTGGTGGGACCCTTGAGTCTTCTTGGGTTCATTATTTGCATTTAAGTGATTTTTCTTCTTATTTTATACTCATTTAAATTAAATCTAATTTTCTTTTGGGCTTAAAATTAACCTTTCATACATTTCTTGCTTACATAATTAGCTCACATAGCTTAATTAATCAAGTAAATTAGTCATAGCCTCACTTCTTCACACACAATACCAAGCCACTTACACCAAATCGAACATCATAACACTCAACATAAGGCCCAACTAGGGTTTCATCTCCTAGAGGTAACCTTCACCCATTGGCTATCCCACTTGGATGTCATTACCAAGGGGAGAAACCAAAACTTAGCTCTTTGGTTGAGTATAATATTTGGCAATTGGTATATCTTGGCTAAACATCCAACACCCTTATCACTGTGGTGTATAAAGTGAGGGGGTAAGCCCCAATATCAAGCCATGTACTAATTTCCAATATAGCCCTTTTGAGAGCCTAAACACAACTTTAAACCAATTATAGACTTCTTTTCTAGTACCCACTCTACAAGCCAAGTTGAGTCACATAATTTTAACTTAGGCATAAGCCACAAGAGAGACAAAAATAACCTTAGGATTTAACGTGCTTTAGTATTTTTTGTATCTTCTTTGACTTTTTTTCTTTTCTTCTCTTTATTTGAGTTTTGAGGAATCTACCCTGGTTGGAAAAACCTTCTACCATCTTGCCTTCACCCACCTCATCTCCATTCCTTATTCAATGGGGAGCACTCATATATTTTCTCTAGGAGATCTCAAATTTTTTAAACTCTTAGAAGACAACCAACTTGCTTTAGGGTGTTACCCTACATCAAGATCCACTTTTGTTCCCAAACTTACTTATAACCAACCCAACCATACCTATAACCAACCCATCCTTACCTATAATCAATCCAACCTCACCTACAATCAACTCAACCTCACCTATGATCAACCTAACTTCACCTATAACCAACCCAGCCTCACCCATAATCAACCCACCCTTACCTACCATCAACCCAACCTCACCCTCAATCAACCCAAACTTACCTACTGTTAACCCAATCTCACCTATAACTAACCTAATCTCACCTACAACCAACCCAAGCTTTCATGTAATCAATTCAACCTCAATTACAACCAATTAACAGCCTTTCAATAGACACTTGATCATCACCTCAACCAAATAATAACCTTTCAAACCTTATTTGACCCTTGTCATAACCCACCTCAACTATCTCAACCTCACCAATATTTGGGTTACCTATCCCAACCATCATATCAATTACCTCAACTGCATCAAAATTTTGATTACCTACCTCAACCATCATATCAATCACCTATAACCCCTTTTTGGCAACCTTCTTTATCTTAAAACCAAGACTTGGTCTATCCCCCAGTCATACCACCCACAACTATCAACCCAACCACTATTAACCTACTTTATCAACCTCATCAAATCAAACCAACAATCATCCAACCAACAACTATCAAACAAACTTTTATAACCATTCAATTTTATCACCCTTACCAACATTATCAAACTTATCAAGCCAACATACCTTACCCACCTTTTCAACCTTATCAACCCCATCAAATCCAACCAATAACTATTAACCTACCCTATTGAACCAACCAAACTTTTTTAAACCACCCAACCATATCAAACCTACCCACCATATCAACCATGTCAAAACTATCAAATACCTTAACCTTACCAAACCCGTCAAACAAACCTACCTTATCAAACCAACCAAACTTTTCAAACCCATCGATCTTATTAAACCAACCAACCTCATCAAATCAAACAAATAGCTATCAAACAAATTTTTCCAACCCACCAACCTTATCAAGCATACCCAACCCATCAAATCACTCAAACTTCTCAAATCAACCAAACTTATTTAACCAACTAACTTCATCAAACCAACCAATTAGCTTACAACCTCAAGATCTATTTGTGCACTCTATTCTTAGGTAGTATACCCTACTAGGGGAATCATGCCTCAATCTTTAACAAAATCTAGGAGGCTTCTATCATTAGACCTCCTCCAATCAAACCCATCAATCATTCTCTTCCAAATTCCATTTGGTTTATGGAGAATGAGTTGTGTGCATACCATCATACAAAAATTCATATGGTATAGAGATGTCAGTCTTTTAAGATGATCATAAAAAACTTTATTGACCAAAAGGAGTTCCCAAAGCATAGGCTCCATATTCTTCCCAACTTATCCTTGAATGTCTTCAAACAATCAATCATTAAACCTCTTTCTGCACCCATTATTTTACAAACTAATAACCAAATACCTCAAAGTAATGAGGCCCATCTATTAGATTAGGTCCTTAGAAAACATATAACTAAATAAACTATAATCAAAACCCCAACCAATTTATCTGTTGACCAAGTGTAACCATCCCAGCTTTCGTTAGTAACCATCATCACTAAAGAATCTACTTGTTTACCAAGTGGACCCTTCTCAACTTTCCTTTGAAACCACAATTAAGGAAACCAACCTGCCTCTTCCACTTCATCTTTTAGTGGATTAACCTCCAACCAACCTACCTCTTCCACTTTCTCAAAATTTGGAGTCACCCCTAACAACCATACCTATTCCACCTACCCTTTTGGTGGAACCAATAAAATCTACCTTACCTCTTCCACCTACCCTATTAGTGGAGCCAACCCAAGCTCAAAATGCCTTGCTTATAACTAATCCAAAATCACCTCAAACTAACCTAACCCCAACCTTAACTAAAACCAAACCCATTCAATTCCTCTATAATTTACTCATTTTCATCTATCTAATGACATTGTCTTTAGTTTGATTCCTTTTTAAACAGTGTCAAATCTTTGTCACATTACCTTACCAAACAAACCAAACAAACAAGGAAACCCAACCAACAAGATGAATCAACCACCCATCCTACCTCCCTCAACCAATCAAACCAACCTACAAACCAAATCAATCAACCATGATTAACCCAACTTTTGATCCAACCATAAGCAACATATCTATTAACCCAAACTAACATCAACCCTTAATTCAAGATTTTTTGAATCTTGGCTACCCTTTTATCCAAGCTACCCACACCTCACCTAAGCTCCCTCATTGGGAAAATCTAAAAATATTGTCTAAGCCACCTTTATTTTAGGATGGTGTTCCCAACATCATTTCTAGACCCCAACCCTACCCAAATCCAACCTAATAATGTTTCCCTCGCCATAGCACCATAAGGGAGATCCTATCTAAACCACTACTTACAACATGAACTTCACACCAACTAACAACGAAAAACCTTTAAGAGGTGGATAAAGTCATCTTCATCCCTCCTAAACCCTTTTTATTAACCAGCATCCTCACCATACATGGAAAAAGTAACTGGGAGAACTCTCCTTCCAAAGGGCTTTGACCATTTGTCATTTTCCAATGTCACCTTCAGCAACTTCACCCATAACTTCGGCCTTAAAATTTTTTCCTCAACCTAATCTAACCTATGATCAACCCAACCTCACCTATGATCAATCCAACCTCACATATGACCAAACAAACCATTGGCACCTATGATAAACTCAACCTTACTTATAACCAAACTAACCTCACCTATAACCAATTAAATCTCAATTACCACCAAACTAACCTTAAACTTAAACCAACCTTGACCTTAACCTAACCTTTAATCTCAAACCTAAGCAAGCCTTCAACATAAATCACACCTTTTAGACCTTTATTGCTCAAAATCTTGACTGGTGGTAGTCTCTATTGAACCATCATTGATCTACCCTTAGACCTCTTTTACCTTTCAAATCTCGATCATCACCAATCTTTGGTGAACCATCACTAGTCTACTAATAAACACTGATAGTCACTATTATAACCAAAGCCTTACTCAAAACCTTGCCTTTTCACTACCTTACCTATACCACCTAGCAAACCAACCCAAACCAACACTTAAACCTACCTAACTAACCAATATTGTTGCTAACCAAAGTCTAGCCACCATCACCTAACTAACCTTGAATTTTTACTCTATTCATCCAACATCTTTTCTAAGCCTAATCAAGTGCCAAAAAGTAGTTAGGAGACCTCTTCTCTCTTGATTAGCTCAAACCATTTACATATAAGTGTGGATATGAAGCATATCATAACCTAAACCCCTCACTGCTTTGATTTCATGACCATTTTTTTGTTAAACCAAGTTCTTAGTCATCTTATGTCTAACTTAAGCTCATCCCTTATTTTCAACCACCTTCATATCCTTATTTTAAGGAAAACTAATTAAAATAGGATCATGTGATTATCCATCACAACCTTAGCCTAATCTTAAGCATGGGTACGATGGCTCTACCTATGGCATGATTCTCATTGACACTTTTCATCCCTTATAGGATGAATTCCCACAGTCCTTGTCACTTAAACCTCTTTTTCTCATCATTAACCTTCTTGTGTTATGGTTTTGCCTCCATAAAGGAAAGCCTTTCAGCCTATATAGAATATTCCATGTCTGAACCACCATAATATTAAAATTTGGGATATCAAATATCACTTGGGTCAAATATCTCTAGCTTTTCAGAATATTCCCTTGAAGGACAACTACCAAAAATTACTTAAAATGGTAGACTGCTCCTTTGAAGGATATCTATCAACATAAACAAATCCAATTATTAGACCACTCCCTTAAAGGATGAAAAGGTCAAAATTTGTCAAGAAATCATGTGGAATCTTCTTGCATCGATCAACTTCCTGAACCCATCAAATAAAAATAGCAAAAGACCCAAAGTCAAAATTCAAAAACCAAAGAAATCCCAAGAAAGCTTCAACTTGCTTTCACACAACATTTGTAGACTTCCCACTTTGATTATTCTACACCAAACTTAGAGCATGGACTTGTCTATAATGTTTCATAGGTTACCTACAGAAGGGGCAAGTCCTCCTCACAATAAGGTCACTGTAGACACCGAAATCGTGTCTACCCCCTAGGTTGTCCTACCCCCTTGACCCCCTTGGTCTATTTCCTAACACTTGTCCTAAGTCCCCTCAATTTTAAATTAAAATAAACAAATATTTTAATTTATTGGCCCCCTTTCCACCTCACCCATGCCACCTTGGATCCCCTCCTTGGATGCCCCCACCTCTCTCCTAGCCTTTATTACCCAAATCCTCTCTTAATCCTTCCTCCCGCATCCATTTATGCCCTCCTCGACCATTTTCCCATGATTGTTTTGACCCCAGCAGTGTGTAAGAATGGACAGAGACTAATTTTAGCCTCTGTCCCCATTCTTCTATCGCTGACATCGGTCATTATGCAGCCGATGTCAGTGGTTTTGTCGACATCGATTGCCTTCAAAACCATTTTCTACAACTATTCTCCCCCTGTGAACGTGAACTCTCTTTGGCACTTTGGCATTCTGTTCCTCTCTCTCTCCCTCTCGCATAGCAACACCAGCAGCTATAGGTACCCTACAGAGATAGTCCTAGGCTCTTGGCATTTGCAGGACCGTTAACAGCTCCAACAACAAGGTTCCTCCATTCTCCCTTCAGCAAGCAAGAGGTAAGTACTTTCTTGTTTTCATTTCATTTCTTATTTGAATTTACTTGCTAATCTAGCCCACTATCCACAACCTTCCTTGTCCTTCCCTGAGAGGCTGAAAAGCCTTCTCGGATCCCTGTCTCCCATTCATCCTCCTTTTGCCTCTGTCACCCATCCAGTCCATTCCCAAACAATATTCTCAGTCCCTTAGACCCCAAAATAGTCCCTCAGACCCCCAAACAATCCCTCTGACTCTCAAATAGGCTCCCTGACCCTCAGATGAAACCATAGTGCACCCTGCAGACCAAAAATTGAAACCTAAACTTGTCCCTAGCCATCACCCCGACCGACCTCAATCATTGCCCCTACCGACATTGACAGCCTAACCGATGTCGGCGACCTTCCTTGACCGATGCCGATAAAACCCCCGACGTCGGTGACTATGCAAAGCAAATTTCTACATACCAAGTACGCATTTGCTTTTTATTTCCTTCATTTAGTCTTTCATCATTTCTATTTCTATCAAATATTCTATTTTTAACAGTGGACTGTCATCCTCTGAGAAGCCTTTGCGCTTCTAGGACCAAGCCTTCGCTTGGCAGTCCACTTTCTTGTCATCTAACGATTTTCATGTTTTAGTCTCTTTCTCTTTCAGGTGTCATCCTCCACAACCAAAGAGGAATTCCTGCTATCGTCTGAATTTGGTGTGTAAGTCCACAATCTGGGTATGTACAAACCCTCGTCCATTCTTCTTAGTTTCTCATTTTTCCTTTATTGAATGTGAAAATCAAAATCTCGTATAGAAACATTCTGGCATGCCTGGTGGGACCTTAGGGTCTTCCTTGGGTTTCTTTCTTTCTTTTCATATAAGGTGCATTAGGATTCTCCTTTTCATCTCTTTCTTCTATCTTCCAAAATACATCATAAGCAGGATTAAAAAGAACTCTTCTTTCTTTTCTTGCATCATAGACTAGTCAAAAGTCATACTCTTCAACCCTTTCTCCATTTGTCTTCATACGAACTAACATTTTGACTTGGGCTTAAAACACATTGCATTTCATTTCTGCTTGCTTGCATTTCGTAGTCCACACCTAGTAATTAATAAACCGCATCATGAATTAATCGTAGATCACTTTATGTTACACAACCAAATCACTTGCACAAATCAAACATCAAAACTTACCTGAGACAAGGCCCAACTGGGATTTCATCACCCAGCAGATACCTTACCCGTCTCAGCAATCCCACTTGGATTTCATCACCAAGGGGAAAGCCCACTCTATTCTCTGGCAGAGGATAATCTCTAGGGAAAGTATATTTTGGCTAAGCGAGACCAGCTTATCACTGGGCTCGTGAAGTGAGGGGAGCTTGTTCCTTAGCACCAGGCCATGTACAGAACCTAACCCAGACTCTTGAGCACCTAAACAAACCTGAAACCATCCATAGACTACCTCTTCTAGGACCTGTCTCAAAATCCAATCTTCCTAAATACATTCTAAGGCATAAACCACCACGAGCTTAATAATTTATTCCTAGGGATTTAACGCTTAGGATCTGCTTGTGTTCTTCATCTTTTCTGTTCTTATCTGCTTGTTTGAGCTAGTGAGGATGTTCTTCTTCCTTTTTTTCAAAAACTCTCAAATCTTTTGGGTTTCTAGAAAACACAGTCACCGGCATCGATTCTACCACTGACATTAGAAACATTCCTCGCTGGCATCGGTTATCTGATCGACATCGGCCATCTGTTCTCACCGACATCAGTTTTTCAACCGACGTTGGTCACTGTCACAGTCCTTTTTTTTCAAAACAACAGCCTTAAAACTCGACCCCTTTTTCTGCCAAAACTCCATTTTGAGTTTCTAAAACTGAAAAAACACAGTTTTTGAAACCTGACCCTTCTTGCCTTAAATGGTTTTGACACAAAGTCAAACCAAGGCTCTTCTTGACCAAGCGAGGCATTAACCGCTTCTGCCTTCCCCGTCCATAACCAGTCTTATAATGGAGTTCCACTCAGAGACTGAAAGAACTCCTACTCGACTGACCCCAACTCAGTCTCCCATTGTCCCCGAAGGGGACCAAGATTTTTAAAGATTCTTGGACCTCAATGGAAGAGCCCTTCAACATTATCTCGCGTGAAGCTGAATGCGAGACTCCTTAGGCAACCCAATCTATGGGATGCCAACTTCCTTAGTCGAGACAATGATCACATCAACAGCGTCCACAATTCAACCTATAGACAATCAAGCCAACTCCTCGACTAATAACCCAACCATGTCTTACCTTCAAATTTTAGCCTCTCCTTCTAGACCTACCTCCATGGGGGTTTCGGCACCCCCTCAACCTCAAACTACTCAACCAAATCCTACACCTTTCCAAAACCTAGTAGTCTCTATCCCCCCTACTCTTGCACCTATCAACACAAGAGTAACTATCTACCCTTCAACAAGTGGGGCCACCCCTCAACCATCTTTGATGGCCCCTATCCAATTTGTGCCTACCAACCCCATAACACAAGTGCCCTTGGCTTCAACATCCGCCCTGATGACTAGCTACCCATATGTTGCGTCTACACAAGCACAACCGACCATGTCATATGCCCCTCTCAATACCTTCCAAGCGCCTTATAATCTAGGGGGCACTCCACCCGCCAATCCATCAGCAGACATCATCAAAATGCTGATGGACAAAATGTCCAGTCTCGAAACCTCTATTTTTGGTTCACATAATGCCCTCTCATATGAGCAAATTTGTAACGAACCCATCCATCCTTCCGTCTCAATCAGACCATATCCCAACCAGTGGGAGCTTCTTAAATTTTATCATTTCTAGAGCAAGGAAGACCTGCAATAGCACCTACAGGCATTCAGACATGCCTGCTATCTCATTGCCCATGACGATGCATTACTTTTACGCACGTTTCCTATGTCACTCTCTGGTGCTGCCCTTAACTAGTACAACTCTCTTACCAGCCATTCTCTCTTCACATTCACCTAGCTGGCACAACTCTTCCTTGATCACTTCTCCATCAACATCACCAAAAAGGTCTCAATCATAGACCTCTATTCTATTCGGCAGTTCGAGGATGAATCCATAGCCGATTTTGTTGCTCATTGGAGAGGCTTCATCAATCAGCTTTCATTTTGCTTACCCCAACCCGAACTTATCAAACTTTTCTCTCAAGCCTGCGCCAAGCATATTTCTTCTACCTTATAGGTTCAGACCTTCCACACCTTCGATGAAGCCTTCATGATGGCCCACAAGCTTGAATTATGTGTCATCGAGGAAAACAAAGTCAAGTTGCGGAGTAAGAACCCCAACTCCAAGACCAATGACTCCTCTTCTTCTAAACCTTCTTCATCTAATCCTAAGTCTAAGGCATCAGTGAATGCTATAGTCGTTAGACCTTCATCCTCTTCACCCTCAACCAACCAGCCTGAGCCATCCACGTCCCAAAGCATCACCCACCAATTCCAGCAGAGATACATACAACGACAATATACTCCACTCAGAGAGTCATACGTATCTATGCTGGAAAAACATGTCAAACAAGGGGTTCTCAATCTCCCCCAAATCTAACCACCTCCACAATTTGATCCCTCATGCGCCATCCCTACGTGGTATAGGGAAAATGATTTTTGCAACTACCACCATGTTAAAGGCCATGACATGGGAAATTGTAAGACCCTTAAAAACATCATCCAAGACATGCTTGAAAAGGGTGACTCATCCTCGACAATCCCAATGTGTCACCCAATCAAGGCATCAACATTTTCAAGCAACCATTTCCTAATCATCCTCTGACCCAAAACAATGTCCAGACCATGACTGACGACACTCACGAACATAACATATGAACAGTCAATACGGTCTCGCCCTTCATCCCCGACCAACCTCTCTCACAAACTCAAGAGGTTAGTCCACCCATTAGTCCATCACATGTGGACGAACCTTCTTCTTCGGTTAGCTCTCTGTCAACCTCACTTATATTGGAGGATGCCTCAACCATACCAGCACCACCGGTCTCACCATCCTCCTTCTTGCTACCCATGGAGGACCCGACCCTTCCTACTCCTCAATTGTAAGTGGAGGGTGCAATCATTCCTGCCCTTTACCCTCTTAAGGAGCCTCATTCTCTAATTTCTTCTCCACCCAGGGAAGAACTTGTCTCTCCTTCATCCCCAACCAAAGACGAACCTGTCACGACTTCATCATGCCTTGGGTCTGAGACTGCTACATCATCTTCAGCCCCATACCCGTCAACATCTTCTCAAGGACCCAAATCTCATCCAATGTCTTCTCAGCCATTTTCCTGATTAGTAGAGAAACTCGAACTTCTCCCTTCAAGGAAAGTGGAGCATCAGGTATTGTGGGAGCATCTCAAAGCTCTTCAACATGCCCATGCCCTCTCATCTCACGCTGCCAATCCTCCCATGGCAGAATCTCCTAAGACTCTCAATAAAAACTAGACTTCCACTTCTAGACCTTCTAAACCTCAACCAACCACATCAAGACCGAAACCCTCATCTAACCCATCAAAACCTATCAAGTCACTCGGCGTTCGCCTTGTCTCTAACCTCACTCATCTGCAAGTGAAGGTGGACTTAGACCAAACCCTGACCAATAGTAGTCTTCAAACTAGATCAAAGAAGACTGCTAAACCATAGACGTGAATTCCTCCTCCCCTGTCGCCATTGCCCTCCATTTTGGGCCCTCATCCTTCGACCCTGATAGGAGTCCTTCCCACTCCAACCCCTAACCAAATCAAATTGCCTCCACTGCTTCCTTTGCCTACCACAAGCCTACCCTCTCCAAAAAAGTTAGCACCTCTCACCAAGAAAGTGTCGTCTCCTCATGTGGCCACACCATCAACCTAAAAGGTGGTACGGAAGCCTCATTCAATGTTGCCCAAGCAAAAGTCACTAGCATCGCACACATCAATGAGCATGGACCCTTTAGTGGGCTCATACTCTTTGATATTGCATCAGCTTTTGCAGACCTCCAGTATAACCCTTCCGCCCATCAGACCCTTCCAACCTCTCAGGTCTAAGCCCTCCTGGTTCGATGATACGAAGATTTGCAAATATCATCATACGCCAGGCCATGACACCAAGACTTGCTATGCCCTCAAGGCCGTCATTCACCGCTATATGGAGAAAGACACTCTTCTCCTTGATGACACTGTCGACCGACCCCCGACACCTTCTCATATCCTTCCAACCTCTTCAACCACATCAACATCTCATCAGCAGGCCATGACCCCTTCATCTCCTTCACCCCCTATCTTCGAAATCAATGCTATCCATATAACCACTAGGTCACAAAAGGACAAGGCGAAAGAAAAAGCCTCCATTCCTTAGACCTACCCTTTCATCAAGCCACCTTTACCACCCAAGCCTAAAATTTCTATCCTTGGTGCATCTCAACCCTCTTCTTCTTCCTCTTCAGGGGCGATCCACGACTCCATGATAAAACAGCTTCACCAGATGCCTGTGAAGATGACCCTCTATGACCTTATCCAAACCTCACCCCAGCATCATCAAGCCCTCATCAGAGCCCTACAGGCAGCAGAGGTCCAACCCAAAGACCCCCAACCACTCGCTGCCCTTGTCCACTCTTTGTCTCCTGTTGCCTCCATCACATTTAGTGACTCTGAGATTCCTACATCTAACACGGAAGATCAGGATGCTGCTCTCTTCATCACTACCTATGTTGATCAGACATGTATTAAGCGCATTATGATTGATGGAGGCACCACCATCAACATTATCTCTACCCATGCCTTTGATCAATTACCTCTTCCCAAGAATTGTGTATCCAAAACTGATGCAATCTTACGCTCCTTCAATGACACCACTGCCACAACCATTGGCACAGTCATCCTTCACATTTGCATTGGCCCACGCACAGTCCTGGAGCTCTTTTATATCATCAAAGGAGAGTTTCAATATAACATGTTGCTGGGCCGACCTTGGATCCACACCATGGCTTGTGTTCCCCCTACCCTGCACCATTGTGTGAAATTTGAGCACGACGAGCAAGTCCACACTATTCCCGCTGACCCATCACCTTTCAAAACTTGTAATACAACCTATCGGCCAAATGACGTCCTCATTCCTATCAAGCCATCAACCCCGGTGCCACCTCCATCCACAGAAGCTTCGACTAGTTTGCAAACGGCGATCGCCCTCACCCCTCCTCTTCAAGCGGTAACCAAAGACCCCATGGAAGACATCTTCCAATGACTTTCACTTGGGGAATATCACTTGCTGGCCTTAGACATGTTCCAAACTCTATAAGAGTATGCACGCCTTCACCATAGCCCCAATTATGATCACTAGATCAAGATGGTCGTGCCTTATGGTCCTCCTCACCTCTGAACCAACCTTATCTATGGAGGGCTCAATCAAGCTCCTACTGATGGCAACCCTCTCTCTTCACCCCAACCATTCACATCAAACTTCTCATTTCTTGGCAACCCCACCTTTGCACACACTTACCTTTACAGGTGTGCATGGAAGGGTTTTGGTTTCAGACGCTATGAGCAAGGCTCCCATCAGTCTATTGAGCCTCTCAACGATGATGATGCCAAGAAATGGTATGGCCTAGGATACTAAGACCCCACTCAGCCTCTTGCAGACCTTTGCCCCATCGACCAATCTCCTCCTAGCTCACCTATTTCTCCCCCTTCACCTATGGAGTCAGTGGTTTCCATCCCTCCTAGTTTTTTTTTGCATAAACACCATCCACCTGGAACCCCTGACCTATTAGCTAAATGGGGTGTCTAGGTCTCTCCCTCTCATTTTTCCTAGCATGATAGAGGATGAGTCGGCGACCATTCACACTATCCACTGCATAGACGATGACGACATTCTATCTTACATGGGTGTCGATGACTCTTTCATCCAGTGCTCCCTCCCTTCTGAGACCTAGGTTATGTTAAATGAATCAACCATTGACATCAACCTCCCTTCTTCCGATGTTCCTCATGTCTTAAAGATTGGCCAATCTTTAGATGCTCAAGAGCAGCTAGACTACACCCAGTTCCTCTCAGACCATAGCAAGGCCTTTGCCTGGACCTACAGTGACATGCCTGGCATTGACCCCACCATTGCTACCCATAACATCGTCACCAAACCAGAGGCTAAGCCTATTAGGCAAAAGCTTTGAAATATGCATCCTCACGTTGCACTCCTTGTTAAAGAGGAGCTTCAGCGCCTTCTTTTCGTCTCTTTCATCCAACACATCGATTATCTACAGTGGGTTTCTAACATCATCCCTGTCACCAAGGTGACTGGGGGGATCTAGATCTGCACGGGCTATCGTGACCTTAACCTAGCCTGTCCCAAAGATGACTTTCCTCTTCCCAACATTGACCAACTTGTTGATCTCACAACCGCTCATGAGATGCTATCTCTCATGGATGGGTTTTCAAGATACAACCAGATCCTGATTGCACTAGAAGATCAGCACAAGACTACCTTCATCACCCCATGGGGGACTTTCTATTATTGAGTAATGCCTTTCAGCTTGAAGAATGTAGGTGCCACTTATCAGTGCGCCATGACTTACATTTTCCATGATCTCCTCCATAAAATCATGGAAGACTATGTGGATGACCTACTCGACAAATCCAAGCTTCGTCGTGACCATTTGACCATTCTCAAGATCATCTTCTCTCACCTTCTTCAATACAATGTCCACCTTAACCCCAAGAAATGCATCTTTGGGGACCTCTCAGGCAAGCTCCTAGGTTTCATCATTTCTTTTTGTGGCATCGAGATAGATCCCACCAAGATCCGTGTTATCCTCGAGATGCCACCTCTGACCAATCTCAAGCAGCTTTGCAGTCTACAAGGGAAGCTCTAGTCCATTCACTGTTTCATCTCACAACTTTCTGATCGCTGCCAACTGTTTCATCATATCCTTAAGAAGGATGTCTCCTTTAAATGGAATAAGGACTGCCAAGAGGCTTTTGAAGCCCTCAAACGCTATCTGGTCTCTCCACCAGTACTCATTCCACATAAAGATGACCAACCCTTCTACCTTTACATCTCAGCAACCAACCATTTGTTAGGTGCCATGATCGCGCACTGAGACGAGCATCACCGTGAGCAAGCAATTTACTATATCAGCCGAACACTGGTCAACTATGAAACTCAGTATACTCATACCAAGAAACTCTATTTGGCGTTAGTCTTTTCCGCTACTAAGCTCCGCCATTATCTTCTTAACCATAAGACTTTTGTCATCACTCATACTGACCCTCTTAAATACATGCATTCCAAGCCATATCAAAATCAACGTATGGCTTGGTGGCTCATGCTGCTTGCTGAGTTTGACCTCGAGTTCATCCAGCAGAAATCCATCAAGGGGCAAACCATCACTGACCAACTGGAAGATGCCCCTCTTCCCAACAATCAACCTTCACACTGCGAGTTTCCCGACGAATCTATCACCGCACTTTCCACCGACGACACTGTCTATCAAATGACCATGTTCTTCGACGGCTCCAAATGTCAACTCGATGGGGGTGCAGGAGTCATTCTCATCCCACTCGAAGGTGAGCCCATGCCTCTGTCTTTCAAGCTTGACTTTGATTATACCAATAATATGGTTGAATATGAAGCCTTAATTTTGGGACTTCAAACCACCCTTTCTCTCAGCATCCATCAACATCTTCAGTGACTCACAACTTATCGTCAATCAAATCAATGGTTCATACCTCTGTAAAAACAAAATTTTGCAAAGGTATAAAAACCATGTTGACACTCTTCTAGCCTCTTTTGACCATTACCTCTTGTAGACTATTCCTCGATCCACGAACAAGTTTGCAGACACCATGGCTTCTCTCGCCTCACATATCCCATCTTTGTCATCCTCATCTAGACTCTTTGTCACAGTGCATTATGTGTCATTGCCTTCATACATTTCTACTAACATTAACCATGTCAACACCATAGACTCTAGTCCATAGGATGTTTGGTATAAACAACTTGTGGACTACTTGACTCATTCCATTATTCCTCCCAACCTGTCTAGCAATGTGTGGCAGGATTTCATCAAGCGCACGGCTCACTATACCATGCTAGGGGGTCTTCTCTATAAACGAGGCTTCGACGGCCTCCTTCTTCACTATCTAACCTCCACTGAAGCCTCTCATGCCATTAAACAATTCCATGACAGGATTTGTGGTGGACACTTCAGTGGGAACTCAGTTTCCAAGCACATCCTTCGCATGGGCTACTATTGGCCCACTCTTCATCAAGACTGTAGCGACTATGTCCAGCATTGCATCAATGTCAGCAACACTCTAACTTGCTTCATCTCCCCAGCCATGCCTTATAAGTTGCTCAAGATTTTTGGCCTTTTTCTCAGTGGGGCTTAGATCTCATCAGTGAGATTAACCCTCACTCGTCTCTTCATCATCAGTCCATCATCACCGCCACTGAGTATTTCACTAAATGGGTGGAAGCCATTCCTCTTGTCTCCACAAAAGCTGACAAGATTGTCGACTTCATCAGCACCCACATCATCTATTATTTTGGTGTTCTTCACAAAATCATCACCGACAACGGCAAGTCCTTCAAAAATAAGACCATCTAGAAACTCTGACTCATTTGGCATCAAGCTCAGTTTCTCTTCACCTTACTACCCATAAGCAAATGGGCAGGCCGAGGATTCCAACAATATTTTGACTAAAATTCTCATGAAGGTGGTCAACGATACTGGGAGGGATTGGCACGTTCACATTCCCTTCACTTTATGGGCCTACTGCACTAGCATCTGAACCTCTACAGGTGCTACCCCTTTCTCTCTAGTGTACAGAACAGAGGCTGTCCTACCTCTCAAAGTACAAATCCCATCTCTCTGCATCTCTCTACATGACATTCTCTCCAATGATGACTTTCATCAAGATCACTTAGCTCAACTTGAGTTACTTGACGAACGTCATCTTGCTGCCCTCAACCATCTCCATGTCTATCAAAATCGCATCAAGCGAGCCTATGACAAAAATCTGTGAGAACAATATTTCAACATCGGAGACCTCATCCTCAAAGAGAATCAGCATGTGACCAATATGGATCAAAGTAAACAAGGCAAATTCACCCCTAATTGGCTCAGACCTTTCATCATCATGCACAAGTATGGGTCAGGAACTTATCATCTGTCCTCTCTCGATGGACGGCCAAAACCTGAGCCTCTTAATGCCTTGCATCTGTGACCATTCTACTGTTAGTCGAGTACTTGTCTTCTTGACATTTAACTTGAGCTCATCCCTTGAGCAATCCCCATCCTCTTAATCCTTATTCCTTTTAACCCTATTCCCTTAAACAAATCCTCTATAATCCTTTTATGAAGTATGGATGCTTTATCCTAATAAAAGGGACCCTTGAACTTTTATAGTCTTGTCCATGACTCAAAATTCTATCAAAAAAAAAATAAAGATGTCAAAATATCCAAGGTCACCAAATCAGAATCAAAAGGTAGACTGCTCCCTTGAAGGACAGTTGTACTATCATTGCTATAGCTAATAGACTGCTCCCTCGAAAGACAGCTATTCAAAAGACCTCAAATATATAAAGCAAAATATAGACCACTCCCTCGAAGGATGGCTATGACTAAATCTTGCTACAAAAAACAATCTTTTAGAAGCTTCCCACATTGATTAGCTTCACAAATGACCACAAAGCAAAATGACATCTCTATGTAGACTTCCCGCATTGATCAGTCTACACCAAAAAAAAAATGGGTCATGGACTTGGCTTATACTTGTCTCAGGGTCTCCTATAAAAAAGGGCAAGGTTATCTCTGCTCTAAAATGGGTTACCCTATCCTCACCTATCATAACACCTACTCAAGGGACTTCAAGCTCATCTTAATGTCAAATTGATTTGATTACCATTCTAACACAACCATGGTCAATGACGCAATGCATGAATGGGGCTCTTGGTTCTAACAACCCCTATATATGCTATCATTCTGGTCCTTGTCAATGAAAGGGTGATTATGCCTTTTGCTTTCTACTTACACTTTGGTCACATTTGAAATTCATCATTTATCGAACCAACTCAACCCAATTTCTTTTTAGACCACTCACATAGCCTATTCACACTAGTTTCTATGGACACCAATACACATGGAAACTATGGACTACACAATTTATGTTAAGCATAAACCAATACTTGTTGAAGCATAAATAGACCTCAATTCATTTTTAGCATACATCCATCACAAATATGGAAAATTGCTAGGGATGAAAGACCCCTCAACCAATGTTACAGCATACACCATTTTGAAAATGTTGTAACATCTTTTTCTCCTCATCATTTCGACACATGACCAAACCAATCATCGACCAATCTTCTCAACTAGTCTGAACTACATTGGTCTGAGGCCCTAAGACTGGGGCTATGTAGGCAGCACTTAGATGACATGACGTCTCTAGGGTTAGCTCAACCACCCTCGTTTGTTCATCTCTTTGATGGACAAACCATTCCTCCCTTTGACCAATCTTTTGACCATGACTTGACCTCGACCAAGACCATCGACCACTTCGACCCTCTTCTTCCCTTTAGGGAGAACTACATAGGCCTGAGGCCCTAACAATAGGGGATATGTAGGTAGCACTCAGTTGACATGGGGTCTTCTAGGGTTAGCTCGGCCATTCCTTCATCACATTTCTTCTATCACATTCTTTCGTCACCTGCCAATCACATCACAGCTAGTCACATATTCTCATAATCATTTTCGTCATGCCCATCCATAGTCATTAAGCATCACCATCTAATCTAAAAATCATAACCATTCACATCGAAGTACCATCATCAATATCATTAATCATCATCATATAACCATTTCATTAAACATCACATTAGTCATCATAATCACAAACATAGCATCATAACATTATCATCATACACATCATATCAAAACATGCATCAAATCCAAGTGCCATAAACATTAAACACATCCATACAATTTCTCATAACTCATGTCAATAATCCAACATAATCTCATCATATATATCAAAATAGTTTTATACAATGGCATAATATGTGCCTCTTTCTCTCTCAAAAAAAAATCAAGTACATCTCGCATCATCGACACGCAAGCCGTTATATACATCATGTCAAAAATCTGCCCTCAATGCTGTGGTTGTGGTGGTGGTGGTGGTGGCTATGAAGATGCTGTATCATCCCCACCCTCTGATCATCGCTGTCTATGGGAACCTGAGGTAGTTGCACGAGACATCGATCTCTAACGGCTCTACTCCTCTCTCATCTCTGAATACCACTGTATTTGAGGGAACTCCATAATAGCACCCTCATAGTAGGCAATCTCAACCAAAGCAGTCCTATACCTAGATATAGGCACAGTCTACGGTGGACCCATCAATCCTAATGATGTGCCCTAAATTGACCCTTGTGGCTGTGGTTGAGCTGGCTGCACTGATGCTGACTGTGCTAGCTGTTGAACTGGCTACTAAGGTGGATGTTGAATTAGACCCTATCCTCTAAAAACCTATCCTACCAATGCCTGTGTTGTGGCCAACTGACCCTACAAAATGGTCACCTGTCCTCGTGCTGCATCCCTCTCCTGGATGGTAGCATCTCTCTCCTATTTGGCAGCATCCTTCTCCTACCTCGTCGTATCCCTGTCCCTGATCACGGTCTATAAATCAAGCTGGGGACCCACCTATATACCTTTGTACTACCTTGTCCACCATGCTGTGTAGGCCTCTGTACACCCAGGGTTAGCTACCCCAGGTCCTATCGGCAACTCCTCAAAATTGGCTCCTCTATCTCCTCTGGCAGTGGGAGTGGCACCTCAATGTCATCCCACCTGTACTATGGAAATGCAGGTGACACATCCTGTAACAGCCCATACTAGTGCCGCACTCTCTCTACTAGTATCCTCTCAAGCTCACTAGCTCGCCTTCCCCTGACCCATCACATGCTCTGAGTCTCGACCATCTGCTCTCCCTATTCTTTGAAAGCTGGATATACTAGGTATGGTCTCCAGATAATGTCTTCAGGGATCAGGGCCTCCAGTACCCGTCTGTAGTGGTCAATATCTCTGACCACTCCATCCATCTGTGCCTGTGCCATCATCTCACACCATCACCTAAATTTGACCCTGAGGCTAGCCTGAATGGCCACTAAAAGGTTGAGAGGATGTGTCACTGTGATATGCTCATAGGCCTAGCAGTGTAGCAGGTGGCCCATGCACAAGTTGTACCGCTGCCATCGGCTAATCCCCCATAGCTCCCTATAAACCTGAGCCAAAAAGACTGGTGCCCAAGTGAACACTGTCTGCTACTCAATCATCTCCATCAAAACTCTAGTCATGGTGACTGGAAACCTGCCTCCCTCTACATCTGGAAATGCGTACACTGTAATCCCAATCATCATCAGAACAGCCAGCCAATGTGTGTCCTCACCGACCACGTACAGAGGCTCATAAGCAAAACTTGCTGAGTGGTAGCTCGTCTCAGTGACGTGCTCCCCAAATAGCATGACCATGTGGATGTCATGTGCCTCTCTTGAGCATGCATATATGTCCTCTCTATGTACCAGTAGCCACAAAATCTGGTACACGTCCTCAACCGTGACCATCATCTCACCCGTGGGTAGGTGGAAGGTGTTGGTGGCATGGTCCCACCGCTCAATCAATGCCACCATGAGGCTCACATCTCATGCCACTCTATAGTAGTGTTGCAGTATGCCTAATCCCACTACGCTCATCTACACCCACTCCTCTCCAGTCACACCTCCCTGCATTTGCATCATCAAAGTCAGGAGGTGATCCCGTAGCATCAGAGTCTGCCTCGCTTGCATCCACCCAAAATTCATGTCAACCAACTTGACCATCTACCTGACTATCTCTAGCTATCTTGACACCTGAGAAGCCCTTGGCGTGGCTTCACCCTTTGGACTTGGCAATTTTCAACCTCTCTCTGACCATGCATCCATTGACATCAATTTGTGTGTTGATGACAGCACTTACCTAATCGACGTCGGTCACATAGTGAATGACGTCGGAAGGGAAGTGACCAATGCCAGTCACTGGTCGGCTGACGCTGGCGAACCCACCGACATCGGTGACTGGTTTGGCCCTAGAGTTAAATGGGGCGAGCCCTAAAAATTAGGGCTTCCCCATTTTAGCCCTCCTTTCACCCCCAATCCCTCCTAAATGCCTCCTAACCTATTCTATACCCCCCACCCACCTTCCTAGCTACCCTCCCCCCTCAATTTCTACCTAAAACAACTAAAATTTCAAAAACCAAATCAAAAATAAAATCAAAGCAATTGAGCTCATTAGGGGCCTCCTACCTCATCTCAACATCGTCGGCGTGGTGGCACGATGGGTGTCACTGGTGGTGGACCTCCCACAGGTCCTCTACTCCCCTCCGCCATCTCTGATGTGTCTCTCTACCCTCACACTTCCCCTGGCCCACAAACACCTCTATAGCCTCCAACCACTCTCCAACTCGCTCCCTCTCTCCACCAATGCCTATCTGCCACCTCACCCCGCTCACTTGCTCAACTCTGGGTCACTTTCACTCAATCAACTCTAGAGCTCTTTTTTCTCTCAGTCAACAAGTAGCAAATGACTTTTGGTGGGCTGCCAATCCAATTTTGTTAGATTTGGTGGGCTGTCGACGTTGGCATCTTCTTACCCTAGGCCACCAATGTCGATTGATTTGTGTCCATGTCGGTCCCTTTTTACCACCGATGATGGTTCCATCACCAGCATCGACAGCCTTCAAACCTCCTCATTACCTAACATCATGCCCCCAATTAGTCAGCTTTCCCGTAGAAGCCATCTTAGCCTCCTGGGGCACACTTGAGATCACTTTTACCTCTGTCCCTCGACCACCAGACCTTAGAGATCACACCTATCTCCTCAGAATCTGACCACTTCCAAGACAAATTTTGCCTTGGTTATTTTTGCATGTATGCTACCTCATGAATGGTTAGCAAAATTGTGCGCAGACTATTTATGACCCTCACAAGTATTGGATCGCAAGCTGGTTGATCCCCACTACTTGTGACATTTTTGTGTTTTCAAGAGCACTTCTTGAGCCTGGAATACCTAGAACATGATGACCATTGGAGCTTCAGCTTAGATTGAATAACCTGATTAGCTATGACCAAATGCGGGGGCCCAGTTATTTCAATTTTGGCACTCCTCGACCCTCATCCTATGACAATTTGCCTTGACCATCCTGTGAAGTGGTATACGCGCAATCACGACTATTGCAGCATTCACACTCACCCTCTCTATCCATCTCTCTGTCAAATTGACACTCGATCTCAGGTTCCCTTCCCTTGACTCCCACTTTGAGGGGGGAACACCTCATCCCATATCTGGGGCAACCAACTCCTATTTTTGTCTTGCAGTTCGTCAAGAATAACCAACAAGACAAAAAGGAGCAAATGTAGACATTGAAATCATGTCTACCCCCTAGGTTGTCCTACCCCCTTGACCCCCTTGTTCTATTTCCTAACACTTGTCCTAAGTCCCCTCAATTTTAAATTAAAATAAACAAATATTTTAATTTATTGGCCCCCTTTCCACCTTACCCATGCCACCTTGGATCCCCTCCTTAGATGCCCCCACCTCTCTCCTACCCTTTATTACCCAAATCCTCTCTTAATCCTTCCTCTCGCATCCATTTATGCCCTCCTCAACCATTTTCCCACGACTGTTTTGACCCCGACAGCGTGCAAGAATGGACAGAGGCTAATTTTAGCCTCTGTCCCCATTCTTCTGCCGCCGATGTCGGTCATTATGCGGCCGACGTCGGTGGTTCTACCGGCATCAATTGCCTTCAAAACCATTTTCTACAACTATTCTCCCCCCACGAATGTGAACTCTCTTTGGCACTTTGGCATTTTGTTCCTCTCTCTCTCCCTCTCGCACAGTAACACTAGCAGCTACAGGTACCCTACAGAGATAGTCCCAGGCTCTTGGCATTTGCAGGACCGTTAAAAGCTCCAACAATAGGGTTCCTCCATTCTTCCTTCAGCAAGCAAGAGGTAAGTACTTTCTTGTTTTCATTTCTTATTTGAATTTACTTGCTAATCCAGCGCACTGTCCACAACCTTCCTTATCCTTCCCTGAGAGGCTAAAAAGCCTTCTCAAATCCCTGTCTCCTGTTCATCCTCCTTTTGCCTCTGTCACCCATCCAGTCCATTTCCAGACAATATTCTCAGTCCCTCAGACCCCAAAACAGTCCTTCAGACCCCCAAATGATCCCTTTGACTCTCAAACAAGCTCCCTGACCCTCAGACGAACCACAGTCCACCCTGCAGACCAAAAACTGAGACCTAAACTTGTCCCTGGCCATCACCCCAACCGACCTCGACCATTGCCCCTACCGACGTCATCAGCCTAACCGACGTCGGTGACCTTCCTTGATTGATGCTGGTAAAACCCTTGATGTCAGTGACTATGCAAAGCAGATTGCTACATACCAGGTACACATTTACTTTTTATTTCCTTCATTTATTCTTTCATCATTTATATTTCTATCAAATATTCTATTTTTAACAGTGGACTGTCATCCTCCAAGAAGCCTTTGCGCTTCTAGGACCAAGCCTTCGCTTGGCAGTCCACTTTCTTGTCATCTAACAATTTTTTTGTTTTAGTCTCTTTCTCTTTCAGGTCGCATCCTCCACAACCAAAGAGGAGCTCCTGCTATCATCTGAATTTGGTGCGCAAGTCCACAATCTGGGTACGTACAAACCCTCGTCCATTCTTCTTAGTTTCTCATTTTTCCTTTCTTGAATGTGAAAAGTGAAATCTCGTATAGAAATAATTACACTACCATTCATCCACCTACCATTCATCTCCACCTTTTACCCTCTACCAAATCAAGGTATTTTGAGCTTACTTCACACTACATGATCAAGCTACTTCTTTTAACCAATGAACTAACACTAATGCAACACATTAAATGGGCTTATGCTCTTAAGACCACCCATCTTGCCATTATGGTCTTTGTCAATCAGAGCATTTCAACCTCTTTCTACTTTCATGACCACTTTAGAAGACATATGTCTTCCATCTTTGAGTCATTGAAACCCTAACCACCTAATTTTCACCCTTCCACCAAATGTGGCAACCAATTTGAATATCACCCAACCAAACCTTTTCAAATAAATACAACATTACCATAACTATACACCTATCAAAGAGCACCTTTTTATCCACACATGCACTTATCAAAAAGCACCTTAGTCTCCACCAAATAACCAACCAAACCAATTAGCCTCAACTTGGTCATTTTGGCCCACCTTTCATACTTTTTGCAACCAAACCTTACCTTGGTCATTTTGATTTTATACCTACCTTGCCATATTTGACAACTTTGTGCTACCTTTAAAACCCAACTATTTAGGTACCTCAGAGCATGACCCTTTATATTCCTGACACCTATGACTATTTTGTCTTTTCAAGACCACATCCTAACTTGGATACCTAAGAACACATTTACCTTGTTTAGGAGACTTGTGTTTACAAGTGTAACCATAACCTCCATGCCTAAATATGGTCACCTATTCTACTTATCACTTTCCTTATAGTACCCAACTTGTTTTACCACCTACCTCAACTATGGAAACTTAGTCTATGTGTGATCTATGATATCACACTTAGTCACATTTTATGCACTTGTTTGTGATTAAATACCCAACCAACCAAACCAACCTTATCACCCACCTATCCAACTTATCAAACCTATGACCTAATCTATGTTCTTAGGATCACCTAAGTTTTGGACCCTTGATAACACATCAACCTTTTACACAGTAACTTGAGTTTATAAGTGCATGCATATTAGTTATGCCTAACATTGTGGCCTAGTTCACTTGTCACTTGTCCTCCTCGTAGTGACTTATTTTACCAATCCATCCATATTACCCATTTTATCATCTACTTATCCACTTATCAAACCCACACCCAACTCTATTTTACCTCATCAATTCCTAGTTTGATGGGGAACACCTCTTCCCATACTTGGGGCAATCAACCTTCTACCACCCTTCCATTTTTGCTTTATAGCTTGCTGATACAAACTATGCAACAAAAAGGGGGAAAATGTAGACATTATAAAACCATACATTACAGTTCCAAATGTTGTATTGACCCTTAAACCACCCCTTAACCCCCTTGGGACCATTTCCTAATCATTTACCCCACCAGTCATTAGTGGAAATGGCTAAATCTAGCTAATTTTAAATGTCTCTTTGATTGTGTGTGATGATCAACCCTCAACCATATACGATGATCAGCCCTTGACCACCACTGATGGTCACCTATCAACTATTGATGGTCAACCCTTGACCAAATGTGATAGTCAGCACTTGACTACTATTGATGGTTACTTATCAATCACCAATGGTTATCCATCAATCACATGTGATGGTTAGCACTCAACTGCCACCAATGATCACTTATTGACCATCAACTATCATCCCTCAACCATTAATGGTTTGACCCCAACCACCTTAGGAGTTAACTACAACTCACTTTTTTATTTATAGCTATTTTATCTACTATTTGCATGATCAATACATGATTAGGCTAAATTTAGATAGAATATTGAAATCTTTGTTTCACCACTCCATTTCCTCTATAATAAGAGAAGAAAAGGAGGTGCAAAGGGATAACTTCTAGGGGGCATTAGAGGAAAGAAGAAAAATGAGGTAGGTGCAAGATATCGAAAAGCTTCCCAACTCTAAGACTTCTTAAAGCCATCAAATATTAACCACAAGCTAAACATATTATTCTTGTTTTAAGTTTTAGCTATTCAATTTCAATAATTATTCAACTCCATACATTACCTCTTCCACTAGAACACCCTCTAACCATTCTCAACCACCTGAGTACCAAACCTTTACACTTGATACCTCTAAGACTCTCTCTTGCCCTCATGACCACTAACCAAACTCTAGTAACCTACATAACCTTTCTATAACCAACACATAACCTATTATGTCTAGAACCAATAATCTATCCAAACCCATAGTGACTATCAATGGTCACCCTCAACCGTAGTAGTCACCTATCGATCAATGACAATCAGCCCTCAACTATGTGTGATGCTCATCCCTCAACCACCATTGATGATCACTTATCAATCATCAATGATCACTTGTTGACTATCGATGATCAGCCCTTGAATACTACTAACAGTCACCTATTGATCACTGATGGTTAGCCTTGACTACCATCAATGATCACTTGTCAACCATTAATGGTCAGCCTTAACCATTGATGATCATTATGTGAATTATTTTAATCAAAATTGTAAGCTTAAAAAACCTTCTAACCTCAGCTAAAAACCTTGTTTCTTCATCCCTATCACTATACAGAGTTAAGAATAGCAACCTAACCACACCTAAACCACACCTTGATAGTTTAGCATTTCTTTTAATGTTATTTTTCTAAAATTCATTATTTTTTGAAAAAAAAAAATTGATTGATTACTTTCATTTATGTTATGAAACATCTCTTATCATCAACTTTCTTAATATTAACTTGTCTAAAATCTGGTTTGATAGCCTTCAAGGAATTCATGTACTTCTTGGATATAGCTTACTAGGCAATCCACACACCTACCTAATTAATCAACCATTTTCTAGTGTATTTCATATCTATAGGTCATCCTCCCAAGATAAAAAGTAGTATCTACAACCATCTAGATCATGAAGTACAAACCAAATCTAGGTTCTACTAACCTCACCCTTCTTTTAAGTTTTACATCTTTCTTCTCAGAAATAAAAGTAAAATTTATGTGAAACAATTATTACTTCACTATATGCATTTGGTGCACTAGTCAGAGGGCTGGAGTTTAAGGTTTGTCACTCCTTGTTATCTAACAAAGGAATTTGGATTGAAAAAAGAGATTTTATGCAAATTTAAAGTGTATTGATAGCTATGTTTATGTATCACCTCAAGGGCCCTCCATAGGGGTTTGACATTCTTATCTTGTGTTTTGGGTTCAAATTGATCCCTTGGTCTCAAGATTTCCCCTTGCCAATAGAGTAAGCAAAGTCTGAGACAAAATAACGAGTATATTTTATGCTTGTATTACTTTGAGGTAACTATAAATATTTTGGTCCAATCATAACCAACCTATGTATCCATTCATAAAGTGTAAGTAATGCCTATGAGGCTTCAAAACTCCATCTCTCTCATGACTAGATAATCTAGGCCATTGGTCTACAAATAGGTATTATGACTTATGATGGGGTCCTTGATTATGTATATGACAATATCATCCTATCACCTTGAGAAATTTAGATGATTATTATGTCTTTTGGGTATTCTTACCCATTCTAAATTCAAACCTCAAAACTTCTACATGACCTACAATGTATGAGATATTGAGCTTACAATACTAAGTGTTTTGCTTAGTCAAATAATGGCTCTCAATCCATGGCATCAATATCCCTTTCTCAATTAATGGTATCATAAGCACCTCCTTCTCATTTATGCACTTGAATATCTATAATGTTTAACAGTGTGTTTATCCCATCTCCTACATTTATCATTCATATGTCTATCAAAAGGGCTAATTGTAGGTGTGCTCACCCTTAACCACTAATTCATTAGGAAAATTTACATCATGAGACCTTATTGAGAACTTATATGTATTATATGAGGCATTTAGGAGGTGTGTTCATGTTCCAAGACCATAGAGGGTCTAACAATGCTCACTAGTCACATTGATGACTACCACCCAATGAGAAAAATATGTAACCATGAAGAATTATGGAGGTCTCCTACATTTTCATGTACTATATGAGGTGATATGATGGCACTATATTACCTCTCAAATTATTTATAATATCCTATGAAATTTATTCTATAGTAATGAGTTCATATTGTAATTTGATTACAAAGAAATTAGGGTGGTAGGGTTTAGAGCCTTCTCCAAGCACTTTACTTTCTTAGAATTTATTCATAAATAATATAATCCTAACCCAAAGACCAATTTCATGAATCTCATTCCCATTGGGTGCCCTATATATGGTGAATAACTTAGATCCATCTCTCTATATTATGTGCAAAACAAGCATTTAGACATGAACCTTGAAAGGCTGCCAAGGGACCCGATGAAGTAGAAACTAAATATCTTGCCATTTTGGACCTATGAAAACTCTCTAAATGTTGATAAGCCCTGAATAGGGTGGGGAGTTACTTATCATATGTTCACTCTTGAATATGACCATACAAGTGATCAAAAATGCCTCTTTTATCTTGATTTCTCTTTTTTTGAGCGTTGAACCTACAAGGTCTAACTAACCTCTAACTTGATCTAACATTAGAAATGTTAGAAAACATATTTACATGATTTAAAAATATCACTTGTATGTACCATATCTCATACTCATCTTGGAAATGGTTCTAGAATCCTTAAGAAGCAGTTTTTAAGTGTAGATAAGGCTAGTAAAACTAGATGATCTCATGGAGTGAACACTTCATTTGACCAAGACCCTACAAGACTTCATATGGACTCTTGTTTACCTCTTATAATAACCATGCATTAAATATTATTTGAAAATACCCCCATTATCCATAATATAAATCTTAATATCCCCAAATACCTTATTTTTTTGTTAAGAAACCTTAACTTCTTTGAGGTGATTAGAAATGGGTTTGAAGTCATGATTTAGAAATGTAAGGTTATGGGTAAGTTATGAAAACCCATAGACACTTATAAGAAAAATAAAAATGAAAAAAACTAAACTCATAAAGGTCAAAATGATGTCATATTTTGATAACATTCTTGTAACTCTTTGGGGTAGCTTGTCTACTAGGATGTGAGACCAGTAGCCTTTCCTCAGCCATTGGGAAATGGAGTCATGGTATATAATATTTTAAACTAAACTATATCAATCTAAAATATAACCTAAACACACCAGATTACACCAAGATAACAACCATCCAAAATAGATGGGAAAACCCATGAAACAAGAAGAAAATAAGCAAATGTGCATAAGCACTTATTCAATACACACCACACACCTACTTATGTACATGACTAACCTTCATATCATCAATAGCATAGATTCAAATGGATTCCATTTATAGGTATAAATAAATCATCCCCATATATTTTTGTCAATTAGAAGTAATTTTTTTCTTGCATTTGATGATGATGTATGGCCCACTCTATAAAGTGTCAAACCTAGTGTGTCTCCTAGGCTTTGTTGTGTCCTCATCCCACTTCAGTAATATTTCACCCTCTTGGAAGACTCATGGAGTTAATTTATTATTAAAATGATTATTCATTATCACATGATGATGTTCCATGGCTTTGTGATCATTTTCTCTAGTCTTTTGCAACTCCATCAATTATATCAACCTCACCTCTATTGGAGTGTTTTCAAGAAGTTCCAACTGATGTGTCATCTCTAAGGTAGGTAGCTCATGGGATATGGATATTCTATCCTCCCTTCCATAAATAATAAAAAAATGGAAGCTATAGATGGACCTTTTAGGTGTGATCCTATTAGCCCATAGGGTTATCTTAAACTTAGTATGCCAAGCTCTTTGGTTGTTTTCCAAAGTCCTCTTAATGATCCTAATTAGGTTCTTATTAGTAGACTTAGCTAACCCATTACCTTGAGGGTGATATTTGGATTATTTAATTAGATATATACCATTTCTATTTGCCTAATCAATTATCTTAGCACCCATGAAAGCAAGTGTATTATCTGAAATGATGGTATAGGGAGTTCCAAACCTTGTAGTAATACCTTCATACAAATCCAAAATGGAACTCTCATTAGCCTCTTTTAATGCAACTACCTCAACCCATATTTTAAAGTAATTAATTATTGTAAGGATTGACTTGTGGCCAACACTTGATGGAGTATTAATCATACCAATGAAGTCAAGACCCCATTGCATGAAGGGATAATCCACTTGAATGGGCCTCAATGGGAGAGTTGCAAGATTTTATTTGCCTATAAATAAATCACATTGAGGACACTTCTTACCCAATCATAGTAATATTTTAAGAGGTTAGGAAAATAATATCCTACCCTGAAAATATTTTTAGCTATGGTCCTTAGAGAGAAATGACCCCCTACTACTCCATTATAAAAAAAAATTCAAGCAATACACCAAATTGATCACTATTAAAGCATCTCAATAATACACCATTTATATCTCTTCTAAAAATCACACCATTTACAAGATAATAATGAATATTTTGAAAGTTGAAATACGTTATTTTGGACCTGATCAAGCCATTAGGATGCTCACCATTTTAGATGAATCTGATGGTGTCTTATGTGTAACTTTGTAGGGTGCAAGATCAGCTAGTTAAGGGTAGTCTTTATTAGCCAAAACTTCATCTTTTAGTTCATGGACATCTAGATCCAAGTGCTCACATAAACCCTTTCCCCTTACCAAGTTAGTCACTTTGATTTCAACATCATACTCCATCACCTTTGTAATCCACCTTATCCTCTTTTCATTGAGGTCTTTACTCAAGAGAAACTCTTTGGTGCTATGATGAGAGACCATGAGGTGAATTTTTTTATTTGAAACCATGTGTCTAAAATTCTTCATATCTCTTATGATAGAAAGGACTTGTTTCTCCACAAATGTGTATTTGGCTTCATAATCTTCCAAACCTTGACTAAATAATGTAATAGGTTGTTCAACACCCTAATCATTATTTTGCATAGGCATAGTTGAACTAGTGTCAAGGTTAGAAAATATATATAACATGAATTCCTTATCAAAATCAACATTTAAAAGAGTGGGACTTGGGTAATTACTTCCTTAATTAATTTGAAACTATTTTTACCTTCCTTAGCCCAAGTAAAAACCTGATTCTTCTTGAGCATGGATGTGATAGGCTTCACTAAAGATTAAAAACCATGTATGAATATTCTCACAAAGTTTATCTTACCCAAGAATATTTGGAGTCCTTTCTTGTGCATGGGTAATTATAGGCCTATAATAACCTCTAACCTCTCAAGGTCAATGGTTAGGCCATCCTTTTAAATAATGTGTTCTATAAGCTTACCTTCATGGATATAAAGAATGCACTTCTTTAAGTTAATGGATACCTCATATTATCTACATTTCTCAAACACCTACCTAATATTTTTGATGTGGTCATTTTCATCCTTTTAAAAAATATTTATATCATCAAGGTACACTAGAAATATCTCATTGATTAAGCCTTTGAAATCCATGTCCATTACCCTTTAAAAATTGGCACCAGCATGTGACAAACCAAAGGGAATTTTCCTATAGTCAAAGGTCCCCCATTTTTTAGTAAAGGCTATCTTAAATTGATCATCCTCACTCACCAAAATTTTATTGTAAATATAATACCCATAGGAGTGAGAAGCGTTGGGAACTTATAAAAACTTTCAAGATCTACTCCATAGGGGGTAAGGGATAATGATCTTTGAATGACACCCTATTCAGGTCCCTAAAGTCCACACAAATTCTTATTTCCCCAATCTTATTTACAAAATTCACAATATTATCTATCCAAGTGAGTTATTGATAGGTAAAATTATCTTAGACTTAATTAGTTTTGTGAGTTCCATTCTCATGAGTTGCTCAATTTTTGGGTTAATAGGCCTTTACTTTTGTCTAACTAGTTTGTCTCTGGGCTCTAATTCAATAGTATGGTGGGATAGGCTAGGGTAAAACACCTTTATATCACTATAATCCCAAGAAAACATATCATGGAATTCTCTACACAAATCAGTGAATGCTTGTTTTTCATATGGAGAGCATACCTTGCATAGTTTAAGGAGCTTACCCTTGAAGATTAAGGCCCTTTCATAGTTTTATTCCTTTGTGGACATACCCACCTTATATTTCCTAATTTGATCATCCTCATTGAATATTATCTCTAGATTAACCAATCCCCTAGGCATATTGTTTATTCTCAGCTGTACAATCTGATTTTCATACTGATAATGGAGCTTCTTCTGATTTCTTGAAGAGAACTCATCCTCCTCTTGCAATAATTTTACTTTATGTTGGTCACTATCAAATACTTTATAAATTACTTAATTATAAAGAAAAAAATGCCTCAAAATGACCTTGATATGTGACTAATTTACTCATTTCTATATATTAGTAGGTGTGTCAAACTATGCCCCTATTACAGCCAACCTATTATCATGTTTATTTGTTCTCTTGCGATCGGTTGTATGTTGAATGCACTAAAGTCTTCAAGTAAATCCCACACCATATGATTATAATAATTAATAAAATGGTTCTTGGTGACACTTATATTCCTTAGTTTATGTACAATTAGCTCACCATCCCCATACACTTGTAAATTCTTAATTGCCTTCCTCTTTTCCCATTGAAGACCATGAACAAGGCCTTCATACCCAGCCACATTATAGGTACAACTAAAATGGAATATATATGAGGATTAATATTAACTCTTAGATGGAGAAACCAACATAACACTATCTCTTGCACCAATCTTTCTCCTTAAACCATCAAAGAAGATCTTCAAATCCTCCTCCTTGGTAAGTGAAGGTATAGGTGTTCCTTCTTCATGTAGGTAATACACCCCCAAATCATTATATTTCATGAAATCATAGGGATCATAATCATATGTCTCAAAAAAATATTCATATAAGAATATATTATAAATACCTCCAAGAGGGTAAGATTCTCCATCACCTATGACATGCTCATCTTGCTCATTAATAGTGCAATTTAGATTGGAACTAGTTTCCACATACGGTTTAATGTGGAGATTGGCCAATGGTTGTGTTTTTATTTTATATTAATTACTATAAATCATATAAAATCCAATAAATAATAATCATCATCAACATACCCTCATATCTTGGAAGTGAAGTCTCTTGATAGGCAAATTGCAAAGTGTGCAGGTAGATCCACCACCACTATGTCTTGTAGAATTGAAAAACTTGGGTAGTCATGCAAGAAAATTTTTAAACTTTTAATGAGACATATAGAATTTTTTGGTATTCCATCAAGTTACAAAACTCCATTTTTATAAGGATATTACTTCAAGCCCAACTTGTCTACAACTAGTTTAGGAATAATTGAAGTGTTTTCCCCACTATCCACAATGTATTTGTGGACTAGTTTATCTCCCACAATGAGGGTAAGATACAAAGGTGGGGTTTTATATACTTTATATAAGGTTAAACAATATTAGTAAGTGTGTTTTTGATGGATACACCAATATGATTTTTTATTTGGGTGAAATATGGAGTTGGGACATTTGCTCTTGGAGTAACTCTTTTTATGTTCTTAAAGGAGTTAATAATATTCAAAGGGGATACACTATCCTTTGCTTGAATCCTTATAGGAAATATAGTACCTTAAGTTTGAGGCAATGAAGGTTTGACCACCTTTTCAAAGTTCTAATTTTTAAGGGGTGCAAGACTCATGGAGGCTATCATATTTATATCCATAACTTGATGCCTTGAATGGGGGTTGTTTGGAGGTTTATCCATATATTGAGAATATAAAAATCTATCCTCTTTGACCTTATGTTGGCTACAACTGAGGTGCTCTGATTTAGGACAAATATATTTACCATTTGGTAGTTTACAAAGCTTGCTCCTAAATTACTACACTTTCCAATTGGTACTGCTTGCATGGAACTATCATCCTCTGATGTGAATTAAGGATTAGTCCCTCCTTGATCCACTAATGCTTGACCTCCCCACTCATTATCATTCATATACTGACCTTGAGGTTTCCCCCAAGAATTTGGCCATTCTTCTTCTTGAACTAGGTTGTTATAGACTGAAACCATGGCTCTTGAGGTGGGAGTAGAATTTGGATTGTAGGCATTAGGTGACCTATTAAAATTTGGTTGACTTTGTCCCCTCCCTTAACCATTATTCTGAGGTGTAAATTTTTTTTATTGTGGATGCTAAAAGTAGGAGTTTTGGTAAGCTTCAATATATTTATTTGATTACCTACTTGAAGTTGTATACACTTAATATTTTTAAACTCTATCAAGTATTAATGTTTTCTATCTTGTAGGAACCCATCAAGTCTCAATCTCTCTGAGTGCATGCCCTAAGGGGTGCACTAAGAAATGGGTGGGCATACCATTGGTTCTTCATGGATTGTTTTCCCTTATTACCACTTATTACCAATCTAACTAGCTTCTAAAAACATTACCTTAAGCTATTACTCCTCTTTTGCACACTCCTCTAGTATTTTACCACCTTATGTACCCCTTTTTCTAAACTAAAACCCCTTTCAAAAATTTACATGACTACGTCAACCTTGTACTCTTATTGGAGAAACTCATTTAGGGTATAGGTCAGCTCTTGGTTGGCTTATCCCATGACCTATTGAGTTTTTGTCAATAATAATAGTAGGTTGATTGGGTCGACCCTTTTAGCCAAAACTTTTGGAAGGGTTTATGGTTAGATCTACCTATATAAACACATCCATTTTTCCATAATTCAAGAGACATAAATAGTTATTATTCATTTTCACTTTTTTACAATTTGCTCTTCCACCATTCTACTTGAGGAGTCACTTCTACTTAGGGAATCTAGTCTTGTGGAGAAGTCTTGGATGCTTTGTCCTTTATTATTGATCCTTAAAAACCATAAAACCCTCTTTTGAATCCTTTTTGGCCAAGGGAGAGATTGAGTCTCAATGGGTTTATCTTCCAAGTAAGTATCTCTAACTTTGCTCCTCTTTCTAGTAGATAGATTAGTATAAGTATTGGATTTTGAATAATATTACTCGTTTTCTCCATGCATTAGGATCTCACCTAAAAATAAATTAATTAGGATTATCTTATGCATGCTTACTTTTGTTTATTTACTAGCCCCCATATTATGTCACAAGATTTGGTGAGCACTAGATTAGATTTCTTCGCTTTACTTGTTGTTAGTATAGTGAATATGAAAACATAAGACTTAATTAGAGTTATTCTATGGTTTTTATTGATTGGAGGATTTGAAACACTTCCTAATGATATTTTTGGGGTAAAAGATCCCCTAATTAGGTCTATTGGATCTGCATATTGGTCATATTCTTGATTATCTAATATATCCCTAATTAAAATTGTAAGTAGGATCTAGATTCTCTAAACTAGGATTGATTTATGGATCTAATACATTTTTGATTGCATACATTCTAATGAACCTGATGTGAATATTACCCTTGTAGGTTTTCTTTCACATTTTTCATTTATATCATTTTATTTATTATTATTTTCTATTTTCAATACAAAGTCGATAGGTTTGGTATAGTTTCTAACTTTTTTGCACAAGTTTAACACACAGTCGCATCAAAAATTAATTTGTTCTTTCTATGCAAGTATTTACCAAATACAAGTTACTAGATTGAAAAAGTCAACATTGTATTCTTATTCACTTCTAGATATCAAACTATGTCAAATAGGTCAACATAGTATTCCAAACAGCTTCTAGATAATAAACTAGGTTGACCAGGCTAGTATAGTCATCTTAATAGGCTTCAATAAATAAAGAATTATAGAACCAAGTCGGCCCAGTTGACGTAGTTGGTATAACTTGAAAGCAACATTAAAGGTACTTCAATAGAACTTTAATAGTCATCAACATCTTCCAACCCACCAAAGTTCCTTTCTTTCTCTCTCTTTCAATTCAGTTCTTCCTTATAGTTTTATTTTACAAAGTTTGTAGTCTTAAAAATTACAACCATATAGCAAACTAGGTTGACCTAGTCGACCTAGTTCTATATTTTATCTTCTATCTAAAAGACTAGGTTGACCTGGTTGACTTAGTTCTTAAGGACTCTTGCTTCTACATTATAGTAGTGACGCTATCGACTCTATTTTGTAATTTTTGCATACACTATCATCTAAACCAACTATGTACTTTATTTCAAATTGGGAATTAACAACTATATTCTAGTAATTAATTCACACTTCCACTTTTAATTATTTACATGCTTAGAATAGCTCACATAGTCTAAGTAGGTGGTTTTTAAATATACCATTTAGTTGCACTATTTTTATCTTTCTTGCACATACTAACAAATCACAAAATTTCAAAATGCATTTAAATATTTGTCTACCCAAGGCATACCTACTTGGATTTCATCACCAAGGGGGAAGCTGATTTTGGTTTTTTGGCCAAATATAAACATGTGATTAATGGTATATATTTGCAAAGCACTTGACACCCTTATCAATGTGGGATTATGAAGTGAGGGGGTAGGCCCCAATACCAAGCTATTACCATTACCAACACATATCCCTTTCAACCTAAACATCTTTAAACCATCCATAGATTTATTTTTAGTTCCCTATTTTTAGCCAACTTCCCTATCACACTTAAAATAACACTTTATAATAATAATAAAATTTAAGATGACCACTTAGTTAGCATTTGATTTTTAGTTGATTGCTTTCTCTTTACACATTATATGTTGTATTGTAAAAACTTACATTGGATAGTATTGGTGTAAGGTTTTGTGGTATGTGCCTCAATTTGATCATTCTCATTAACCCAATTGATTGTGTATTTACTTATATTTGTTGTTCTTAAGTACATTATAAAATCTCTCCCTATTCTTTGTATATTGTTGATCTATTATACATAGTCTCTTATAGACTTTTTTCTTCCTACCTACCATACTAAGTTGACCCAACAAAATCTATATATATTTTCCCAATCATATTATGATATTAGGTCGACCTGTTCGACCCTACACCCTTATCAAGTTGTGTTTTTCCTAGTTTGTAGTACTAGGTTGACCTAGTCAACTTTGTAGTCATATTATTGTCCTATCTATTTGACTCGGTACTTTTTTTATCTTTCTTTAGCATTCTAATCATTTTCATTAAATCATCATTAAATCCCCTATCAAAATCTTCTTGGACAATCTGAATCCATTTAGACACTATATGGGATTCTCTTTGCTTCTTATATTTTCTTCCTCTTTTTAGATGTTGGGGCATCACTACGATTCCTCCTCTTATTCTCCATTACATGTTACTAAACTAATTCAACTTCAAGAAACCTATAGAGACACATGGGGTTATCTCTCACATGTTCATCCTTGATATAGACATTAGTGTAGAATCCTTGTCTTCTTTTCATGCTTTTTACATCTTATCTATCTAACACTTTTGGTAGGTTACTTACATGGGTCTCACCCTCTACAATATCTCTCTCTTTTTCACAAACCTTAGTCCTTCCTTTTGTTCTTTTGGTTTCCTTGTTTCTCATTAGTTTCATTTTAAAACTATGGACGGGACTCGATCTTCGTCATGATATAATTTTGTCTCATTTATTTTTCAAACTTTTTACACACTTTTTGGCACCCCTTGGGTTTCTCATTTGTGAGTTAAATTTTAATACCATGGATAGGACCTGGCCTTCCTAATAAATACCATCTTTTTCTTATCTCATTTATTTTTCCTATATTTTTTGGCACCCTCGTGGGTTTTTCTTTTGTGAGTTACAGTGTAAGAGCACGGATAGGACCTGGCCTTCCTCATAAAATCCCCATATTTTCATTCCTTTTCTAGAATGTGTTTATAAAATGGTTACAAGTTCTTTATCTTTTTTCTCAACTTTAGTTTTTTCTTATTTTGTAGATTAAATTTGCATAACAAATTATGCTAGCATGTTTTCCTCCATTTTCCTCATTTTTATGATAAGGAATCACACTTTTCTATCATTGAATCCTTTTTCACCCTTTGTCACATTTTTTATGATTTGAATTAATTCAAATTATTTCATGTTTAATTTCTCTTGATTTATTTTCATTTCACATTAGATAAAATAAGGTCAAAGTCAAGATAGCACTTTTATTTCACTTTACTTTATGATAATCTTTGACACCATGCTCTCTGAGTTCTCTCTCTTAGCAACAAAGTCCCAAGTATTCAAATGAAAGTCATCTTTAGCACCCATGTTTGGTTTTCAAAATTTGTATGGAATAGGAATATAAAAATCCATCATGAAATTCAAAATCCAAATAATTTAAAATAAAATGCAATGTTATATAAAAGGCAACATAAAAATCTCAAAAGTTAAAATCACACTAAAAGATGTGATTACAAGCACATATCCTATCTATAATTGAAGATAAAACTCCATATTTAGCCTCAAAATAGAGTTGAGGTCCATTAGGGTATGGTAGTCTAGTATATTTGAATAGGAGAATTCAACAAACTCTATGGTACTACCTACTTTCTCATGAAAGTACCCAATCTTCATAGTAGATCAACAACTTTGTAAAGGGTCCTGAGGAATGGGGAAAACATTGTGGGAAGGTAGGTCTATTTTAATTTTGATGAATATATCCTTCATAGGATGATATCCATACTTCATTTATTTACCTAAGACTTGTGTGCATAAGATAATTTCTTTAGGGTCTTAATGTCGACAGTCATCTTGTTTTAACAAACCTAATTTGAGTGTCTTGAGTTTGATCAAGATTTCCTCTACCGTGGTTTTTCCTTCATTATCCCCTCCACCCATTTCATTTACCCCTTTGGTAGGAAAATTACGATTCTAAATATATTTTTTATCTTTTATATGTTCTTCTTCACATCTTAAAAACATGATAACACTACTTTGTTTTAGTTTTATTTATCTTTAGAGAAAACTAAAATGTTTGAGCAACTAGGGATTACTTTATTTACACCATGACTCTACATTTATATATTTTACTTGATTTATTTTACCATTTATCATTATTTTACTAGCCTTTTTGTAGACACCTAAGTTTATTTCTACTTCCATATACTTTTTCCATTATTGAGTGAGGTTGGCTTATTATTGCTCACTCATCAATGTTGTTTTACCATTTTTTCTTGCCCATATTTGTTTAAGGATTGTTACTACTTTTACATTGATGTATGATTACCATATTTTTGACATGTATCCTTGGTTTGACTTGGTGTTTTTTCCTTCTTACTTAAGGTTTACTTTTTTGAGTTTTTCATTCTTTAGTAGCTTTGAATTTTTGGTTATGTAATTCAATCTAAAAATTTTGACTTGGTCATTTGGTTTAGCATAGGACTTTTCACCCCAAATTTCCAAGTACATCCTATCCATATAACATCAATTATCTTGTCTTTCCTATGTTTATTTGTTTTTGCTCTTTAGTTTTGTATTATTGGGTTTGTATAAAGTAGTGTATGTGCTCTCAAAATCAAAACTACACACACAATAGACAACCATCCAATGATAAAGATAAGTCAACGTATGCACTACATTTAATTTTTAGTTATTTCCATTTTAGTCATTTAATTTTAGTTATTTTATGCTTTAAAATACTACAAGTTCTTTTTAGCCTTAGTATTGTGTGTTACTATGTTCTTTCTTGAAGCACCATCCCCTATTGTACCTTAGTGACATGTGATGAGCTTTAAGTGGGGTATATGTATACACATACTATTTTAAGTTTTTATTAATTATTGATATTTTCTATCTTGTAGTAACCTATTGAGTCTCAATTTATTTGAGTGCATGCCCTAAGGGGTGCACTGAGAAAGGGGTGGGTAGACCATTGGTGATTTGTAGGATTATTCTCCCTTATTACCACTTATTACCAATCCAACCAGCTCCTAAAAACATTACCCTAAGCTATTAATCCTCTTTTACACCATCCTCTAGTATTTTACCACCTTATGTACCCTTTTTCATAAACTTAAACCCCTTTTAAAAAATTTACATGACTAGGTCAACCTTGTACTCTTATTGGTGAAACTCATTTAGCATCTAGCTTTGCTCTCGGCCAACCTAGCCCATGACCCAGTGAGTTTTTGTCAATAACAATACTAGGTCGACTGAGTTGACCCTATCATCCAAAACTTTTGGAAGGGTTTAGGGTTATATCCCTATATAAAAACATCCATTTTACCATTACTTAAGAGACATCAAGAGTTATTATTCATTTACACTTCTTTATAATCTACTCTTCCACCATTCTACTTGAGGAGTCTTAGTTTACGGTTTCTACTTGGAGAATATAATCTTGTGAATAAGTTTTTGATGCTTTAGCCTTTCTTAGTGATCCTTAAAAACCATAAAAACCTCTTGAAAAGCCCCTTTGGCTAAGGGAGAGATTGAGTCTCGATGGGTTAATATTCCAAGTAAGTATCTCTAACTTTACTCCTCTCTTTAGTAGATAAAAGTAGCATAAGTATTAGCTTTTGAATAATATTACTCTTCTTCTCCATGAATTAGGGTCTTACCTATACATAGCTTAATTATTATTCTCTTATTCATGTTTACTTTTGTTTATTTACTAACCCCCATATTATGCCACAAGCTTTGGTGAATACTAGATTAGATTTATTTGATTTACTTATTATTAGTATAGTAAATATGAAAACATATTACTTAATTAGGTTTATTGCATGGTTTTCCTTAATTGGAGGCTTTGGAACCCTCCCTAGTGATATTATTATACTAAGAGATCCCTTAATCGGGTTTAGTGGATCTATATATTGGTTATGTTCTTGATTATCTAATGTACCCCCAATCAAAAGTGTAATTAAGATCTATCTTATTCGATCTAGGATTGATTTATGGATCTAATGCATTTCTAATTGAATACAGAAGCTTATAAAGCCTTATATTTTTCTTGCCAATCAATTACTTCATCAAATTTATTTGGAGTAGATTTAGACTTGCTATTTGGATTTGGAAATGGATCAAGGCTTGGAGGGGTAGTAGGCATGTTAGGAAAGATAATAATCAAGACCTTTAGAGTGAGTTTACCAACTTGGATCAAACTATTCTCAACTCTAATAGCCACATCATAGGCATCAGGCAAGGTATACCCTCCCATGGATTGTAACATGATAGTTATATTAGTCCAAATAGCTCTGATGAGGTTGGGAAAATAAAACTTTTAAAGGGGTATCATGGGACATGGAAGCCTATTCCATGTCCTTTGGAACCTTTCATTGAAATCATGCATGGATTCCTTAGGCCCTCTTTGGATGACATTTATATGATGGATCATTGATGTATGATCACTCTTATCCTCAAATATTTTTAGTCAACAACTTTCTAAATTCATACCATGTAGTAATGTATCCTCTTAGTAAGGTTCTATACCAATAAAGGGATTTTCCCCTAAAGGAAATGGAAATCAATCTAACTACTATGTTAAATTATGTAATATTATGAAAATTTTAAAAGTTGGATATGTCTCTAATGTGTTCACTTGGGATGATAGGACCTTCCCCATTGAAATTAAGGACACTCTTGGTTGCGTTGGGAGGGATATCATCATAGGCATAAAGGATTGTGGGATTTTTAGTATTAAAAGTTGGGAAAACATGTTACCTATCCATGTTACCTTCAATCTCTTCTTCATTCTCTTGCTCTTCTTGAATTTCAAAATCTTCCTACTCTTTAGGCTATTCCTCAGGATTTTCAAGTGTCAAGAAAGGATCAAGGTACTAACTTCAAGAGGAACCTTGGGATGAGGGAGTGGATCAGGAAAATGATTACCTTTGATATTAGTTGATCTAGTAGTGACCATGAAGCATAAAAATAATAAATTGGTCTACAAGCAAATGTTGTAACTTCAGTGGAATTGCCAAATGTTGAGTAGGAAACATTCATGCAGTTGTGGTTTTATTAAAACTAGAATTCACCTTGATAATAAGTGCTTGGGACAACTATCCCACTAGGCATGTCAAAACTATTATCACTCAATTTTGTATCCTAGGAGAGGTAGTTCAATCTTATTCCAATCAAATGAAATAATTGGATTACCCTTAGACCTATGGGATGTCTATAGTGGGAGTAAACCTCTAGTTGATATGGATATCTCCATAAATTTGTCTTGTTGGTGTATGAAAAGGGATAAGAAACTATCTTATTTCAATAAAATTAGAAAAAATGTGTGATATAATATAATATTTGATCCAATATTATGCTACACTTACACTTAAAATAAATAAAACTATAATATAGTCTATGCTTGAAGAGGAAGCTTCTAACATAAGTATTTCAACCTAGAGACTATGTAAATATAGAAGATAAGGTGACAGATTCAAAGGACTGAGAAGACACTACTAAAAATCCAAAAAACTTAGCTACAATACCACACTAAAATTTACTCTAAGTGACTTGCAAGAAGACAATGTATTCATACCTAGGGGTACACAAGTAAGACAAGATGCAAGGAAAAAAATATTTATCAATAGCATATATCAACAACTCATTCAACACACTAAACATGAAATTATAAATATTAAACTAGTTTGAATTAATTTCTTAAGGAAAAATATGAGTAACAAAAATAGTAGGGCTTTGCCTACCTTTCTTGTGAATCCCTTTACAATGCCAAAACTAGGCATACCTATAACACTAATGTGTGTGTGTGTGTGTGTGTGTGTGTGTGTGTGTGTGTGTGTGTGTGTGTGTGTGTGTGTGTGTGTGTGTGTGTGTGTGTGTGTGTGTGTGTGTGTGTGTGTGTGTGTGTGTGTGTGTGATATATATATATATATATATATATATATATATATATATATATATATATAGAGAGAGAGAGAGAGAGAAATACCATGCCAAGAATGGAATCTTGGGGGGTTACAAGAATATAGAAAATATTTATTGGATTTATAAGATTTAGGATAAGAATTTGAAGTCTTGAATAGGTTTTATTTGATCTCCAAGTCTTTTGCAAACTGCCTTCAAGTCAGAAAGAGCTAGTCATTGAGGAGTTCTTAAGCCTTATTGAAAACTAATATGATATTTTAATGGAAGATTATTTATCTTCCTTGAAATTTCATGAATATAAATGTACAAGGGTGTCATGACACCTCACCAAGGTGTATGCATCATTATCTACCCTTGAAACATGCTTTCTTAGAAGAGGGAGTTATATTAACTCATGAGCTATAGTTTGTCTTCTTGGACAATAATCATCTGATTATTGTTATGGAGATAGTAACTAACCACTCTAAACCTAAAATATTATATTACCACTTATTCAAGGCTCTAATAAACACCTTGCAATGCTTTCCATACTTCTCAATAAGTCACTTCAATGTTGGTTGTGTAGTACTAGTTGGCAAATAGGCCTATTTGCACTTATTAGTATATTTGAATGCCCATGAAAACTTAATGGATCCCTATGAAAAAGACTAAAATCATTCTATCAGACCAAACAAGTACTTCATTATATGAACAATGCTTTTAAGGTATCATAAACTATTGTTCTTGCCAATCTATGTAGCTAGGTCTCTCATTCCTAATACACCTCAAATTATCCTTTTTATGCATTCCTATAGGAATAGTTTCATGAGAATATTAAAGGATTTTTTTATTTAAAAAGTTATAAAACATCCCATGGTACCTTATAAAATGATATTCAATCATTAATCCATGTTTGTATCCCTCAATCTCATCAAATCCAACAAAAGGGAGGGCATTTATTAGCTTTGTATAGGTGACATTAGCATCTAGTTTCATGGTGAGGAGAATTGGAGAGATGTTTAAAATTTTCAAGTGTTTTTAGAGATGACATAATTGATTTAGATTGATTATAAGGTATATATCCAATATCACATTCACCCAAGGGTTTAGTAGGGTTTAAACCCTATTTTGGGTCTTAACGATCATTCATAAAGCATATGACATAAATTAACCTCCTTCCACTTGTATAAAAGTATTTATTGACCCCCCCCCACCAATTCTAACTAGCTCATTTCCCATGCAAAGTGTGAGATATGGTGTGAACATGTGAAACTACTCCTCAAGTGTCAAACTTAGCTTTCTTGAACTTGAGAGAGGTCTAATTTGTGTTTTGGGCCTTAAAACTCAATCTCATTGCTGGGAGAGATTCAAACACCTAAAAAATAATCATCTCATGATTCTAAATTCTTTGGTAATTATTATTACTCCTCTATATGCATTTGGTACACTAGTTAGGAGGATTAGGGTTTAAGGCTTGTCACCTCCTTATTATCCCTCAAGGGAATTTAGATTGAAAACTAAGATTTTGTGCAACTTGAAAGTGTATCGATGCCATAGATATGTTTTTTATCACCTCAATGGCCCTCCATGGGGGTTTGACATGATTATCTTGTGTTTTGGCTTCAAACTAATCCATTGGTCTCAAGACTACCCCTTCCTAATTGAGTGAGCAAGATCTGAGACAAAATAATGAGTATATTTGCTACTTGTATGACTTTGAGGTGACCATTAATATATTTTTCCACTCATAACCAAACTATGTATCCATTAACAAACTATAATCATGCCCATGAGGGCCTCAAAACTCCATCTCTCTCATGACTAGATAATCTAAGCTAGTGGTCTGCAACTAGGTAATTAATCCTTAATGATGTGATCCTTGAATTTGTGTGATAGTTTCATCCTAGAAAATTTATAACTATAGATTCCCATTATGGATTTTGGAGATTATTACCCATTCGATATTCAAACCTTAGAACTTATACATGACATGTAATGTATGAGATCTTAAGCTTACAATTCTAAGTGTTTTGCGTAGTCAAATAGTGGCACTTACTCTATGTAAAAAAACACCCCTTACTCTATGAATGGTATATTATGAACCTATTTCTCATTTATTCACTTGAATATATATAATTTTTAGCCATGTATTTATCCTATCTCCTACATGTATCATTCATAGGTGTATCAAAAGGGCTAATTATAGATGGACTCTCCCCTTGACCTTTGAGTCATTAAGAGATATATCATCATGAGACATTCTTGAAAACTTATAGGGGTTATGTGAGTCATATAGGAGGTGTTTTCATGTTTCAATACCATTTAGGGTCAAACAATGCTCAATGGTCACATTGATGACTACCACCTAATGAGATAAATTTGTAACCATGAAGAAACATGGAGGTCTCTTGCATTTTAATGCACTATATGAGTTGATATGATATCATTAGAATACCTCTCAGACCTTTTTCAAGATCCTACAACATTTATTCTAAAATGATGAGTTTGTATTGTAATAATACTACCAAGAAATCAAGTTGGTGGGGTTTAGATCCTTCTTTAAGCACTTTACTTTCTTAGCATTTATTCATAAAGAACAAAATCCTAACCCAAATACCAATGACATGAATATAAAGACCATTTGGGTCCCAAAAATTAGTGAATAGCTTAAGAACCATCTTTGTATATCCTATATAGAATAAGCATTTAGACATGGCCCTTGCAAGCCTACCAAGGGACCCGATGAAGTAGAAACTAAATATCTTACCATTTTTGGACCTATGAAAACTCTATGAATGCTAAAAAGGACTAAGGAGGGTGGGCAGTTACTTCTCATATGTTTACTCTTGAATATGACTGTGTAAGTGATAAAAAATGCCCATTTTATCTCAATTTCTCCTTCTTTAAGCATTGAACCTGTAAGGTTTGAATAACCTCTAACTTGATATGACATTAGAAACATTATCAAACATCTTTACATGTTTTAAAAGTATCACTTGTACATACCATACCTCATAATCATCTTTAAAATGGCTATAGGAATCCTTAAGAAGTAGTTTTCAAGTGTAGATAAGGCTAATAAAACTAGATGACCTCATGGAATGGATATTTCATTTGACCAATGCCCTACAAGACCTCATATGGATTATTTTTCACCTCTTTTGACAACCATGCAAGAAAAAAGCTTTGAAAAGACCCCTATTAACCACAATAGAAACCTTAACATTCCCAAATACCTTAATTTCTACTAAGAAACCTTAACTTCTTTGAGGTGATTAGAAATGGGTCTGAACTCATGGTTTAGAAGTGAAATGGCATGGGTAAGTTATGAGAAACCATAGACACTTCTAGGAAAAATAAACATGAAAAAAACCTAAACTCATAGACATTAAAATGATGTCATATTTTGATAACATGAACCAAAGGGGAAAAGCTAAATTTGTAATTATTTTGACCATATTCATATACATAAATATAGGGATTGTATGCAAACAAAATTATACGCATTTTACCCAATGGTTTATAGAGACCTATGCCTAGGTTTTTGATCAAATAAAAATATCACTAAGGACATTGGTTGATTATTGGTTCTATCTAGATCAAATTGTCATTAGAGTTAATGGAACATTGGTATCTCCATTATTACTACCAAGACTCTTACTAGATGAATTAGATAAACAAGAATAGCTTATCATTTATCCAATAATGTGCATGAAAATATTTTGAAGGCCAAATTAGCAAGCTATCACAAGACACCCCTCAGCATTAGGAGGAAACAATTCCAAAATTGGGTGTAGTTGGCAAAGGCTTCAAAACACAAAGGTTAATTTAAGTTTAGATTAGATGACTTTAAATATTGGGATCCCAATAAGGTAATAAAACAAATAGATAAATTCTATTAGTAATCCAGGCCAGATTATGGCCACAAGATTATGAGCATGACCTAATATTTTTGAACCCTAAATATGATTTATATGTTTATTCAAGAATGAGAAAAGCTCATATGTCTATGAGGGTCACTCAAATGATCTAATATTATTCATCTATATCAAGATATAATGAAATATTAATAGAATAGGAGGAAAATAACTCTTAACAATATGGGAAACCTTAAGTAGAGGAAGAAACAAAAGAAGAAACTAATGAGTACCTAAGGGAAATAATTTTAAAAATGTCCCAAAGCCAAAGGAGGTGAATCACAAAATTATGTATAAGTGAGAACCTCCAAATATCACAATTACATTCACTCTAGTGTTTAAAATAGTATCACCACCTTAGGCACTAATAATAAGTCAATTCACTTCTCCTCATCCATTACAGGTGATAGACACCCCTTATATAGTAACTTATGTGAGAAGGTTTATTCTTGCCTCCCTATAAACTCTTGTTATCACACAATAATATGAGAGATAGGAACCATCATATGAGCCTGAAGAAGGAGATCTAGAACTAAACTATGGTGGGAACCTAGAGACAAAAGCACATTTGATATATTTTATAAGGTGTCTTAATAGATCACTTTGGGACTTTGAGTCCCACTCCTCATCATACATAGTGTATCAGATAAGAATAATTTGAAGGAACAAAATAATAAATTGTGAGAATTAGAACTATGGTGGTCACATCAACTAATTATGTTGTCCCACCTATGGTGACTTCAATAGTTTCTCCATAGGGTTTGACATAGGGCACCATTTCACCTATTCCAGCATTAGTTATTCTAACTACCACAACTATAAATCTAGATTCATTAACTAACATTATTTATAGCACTAACTCCATGACTATTGTACATACCTATATTGGTTAATTCATCAAGTGTCTAACCTAGGCTACTATTACACATTAAATTATTCCCACACCTGAACTAAGCTCTATAATCACCAATCCACATTTTGAGGATTTAATATCCCAACCATTTTTTTCCACATAGAATTTACAATCCCATCTCCTCACCAAATTTGGTGTTTCTATTACACAAGGTCTCCTAATATATTTAATGATTGTATCAGTTCAAGAGTCTCCCAACCTCACTAAATATGTCTTTAGGACACTTTCTAATAACAAGATCTCCAAGGAAAGGTTGCTCATGCCACCTTACCCTTCATAACCTAAACCTCCCCATTCCAATTCTCCATATCCTTCCATACTCATTCCACCACTTATAAGAGAACATCTCCTTCCATTCTCATTATTCCACCCAAAATCAATCTACCCCTCACCTCTTATACCTCTTCCCAAGACTTGCTAGTGACTCTTGCATGGATACAAAAAATGCAAACAAAATAGTTAGTGAGGCAAGATTTTGTGATCACTAAGGATCCCAAATTAACCATAGAGTTTGATGAGACATAAAATAAACTAAAAATGGTGAAGTTAATAACAACTATAATTGGTGGGAAGTCTACAAATTTTATGAGAGAAGAATAACTCTTATCATTGACAAAGAAAAGAAGAACGAGACCTAGGGATGAATATGAGATTCATGAAGACCCCATTTCCATTGTATATGATATTGGGGGAATTTTGAAGAAGATGTTTCATAATATAAAACATACTAATAGTAGACTTGAGGCACAAGCCATAATAGAGCTTCTAAAGGATATAGTAGATAATGTACACAATTCAAAGAAAACTCTCTATGACATATTATGCTTTATCTAACTGTCTAGGGGAGAATCACAAGCACAATGGAATCATATGGTATTTTTTTATGAATCCATGAAGATATTGGATTCTAAAATAAATTTTATTGACAAGGCAGTAAGGTAAAATCAGTATCATCCTCTCAACTTGTTATAACTTCTAGATATTTCTTTAGCTCAAAATTTTGTGACTATTAAGAGATATCAGCTTATGGAATGGCATAAACATATGGAAGAGCAAATTGAGTAACTAAAAATCTAAGAAAAAAGGATATCCATATTGGAAGAGATATACACATTAATGTTATATACACACCTCTAGGTCAAGTTGTAACCAAAACATTTTTCAATAACTTGTTACAGACTATATACACATAATATTTTCAGACTTTATCAATTATTGATGTTTTCTCTCTTGAAAGAACCCATCAAGTTTCAATATCTCTAAGTGCACACCTTAAAGGGTGCACTAGGGAAGAGGTTGGTATACCATTGGTGTTTCAAAATATTGTTTTCCCCTATACCACCACTTTCAATCTACACAACCATCTCATATACACTTCCCTAAACTTTGCCTCCTCCATTATACACTCATCTAAGTAATTCACTACCTTATTCAACACTTACCTAAGCTGAAAATAATTTTTCACATTTAATAAACAAAGTAAGTTTGGGTTGACCCTCTACTTAAATTATATTTACATGTTATGGGACTCTATCATCCTTAGCCAACCTAGTCAAGTACCTAACTTAATTTTATGAATTAAAAATACAGGGTCGATTGGGCCAACTATGTCGGTTAAACTTTCATAAAGGTTTAGGGTTAGATTAAGCTTTATATACACATTATTTTCACCATTCTAGAAGAGGATAAGAAGATCATCATATTGTGCATCTTTTTATCCACCACTCTACTTGAAGAGAATTTCTTAGGGTTCCAAGACTATACTTAGAGACACGTATCTTGTCTTGTGTAGAAGTCTTTTGGATGCATAGAGAAGTCATGTAGCCTAGAGATTACTTATACTTGTTATCCTTACATACCAAAATAACCTCTTACAAAGTAACTTGGCCAAAGGAGAAATTGAGGCTCAATGGTTTTATCTTCAAGGGAAAGTATTCCTAACTTTTTTCTTCCTTTGTTAAAGTAGATATATTTGCATTTATACTTCTCTCCCATGCATTATGATTTCCTATGCATTGGCTTAAGTATAGATATTTTATGCATGTTTACCTTTTATGTTTAATACCCACTTTGTTCTAAAAGCTTTGGTGAGAACTAGATTAGATTTTAATTTACTTTATATTTACTTAGTGAACATAGAAACCATAGGACCTATATAGGGCTATCACATGGTGTTGCTTGACTAGAGGCTTTGGAACCCTCTTTAGTGACATTATTGTGGTAAGGGACCCCTTGGTTAAGTCTAATAGATTCTTCTTGCTCATGACCCTGATTGTTTAAATGTACCAACAATTAAAAGTGTAAAGATGATTTATCTTCTCTGAGCTAGGATTGATTTCTAGATTAGCTGCATTTTCTCTTATATACATTTTGATGAACCTAACGTGAATCTAACCCTTGTAGATTTTATTTCATGCATTCATTTTATTATCATCATATATATTTTTATTTTTGTAGTATTATATCAAACCCATCAATATATTAAAACATTTTATGTGTAGGTTTAACACACAGTCACTCCAAATCGACTATGTTCTCTTTGTGCAGGTCTTCTTTAAATATAGGTGATAGGATCAACTAGTTTGACTTTGTTCTCTTTTTCAATCATAGGATTGTAGACATAATCAACCAGTCGACTCTATTCTTAGTTATCTATTTTTAGCATAGAGGTTTACAAACTTAGTCAAACCAGTCAACTCTATTCATAGATTATTTTTATCACACAGGTTTTGGAGACTACATCGACCCATTCAACTCTATTCACAAAATATAAAAATAAGCATTTGAGAAAGGCAGCATAAATTTTGTAAATTAAACATCTTAAAAATTACTAAGGTTCATTATTACCTTATCTATAACCTTTATTCTTCATTTAAAGTCTTGTCTTTCATAAGTTTTTAGTCTATAGAACTATAACCCTACAATGAACTAGGTCAACTAAAATGGCATAGTTCTATAGCTTATCTTTTCTATAGAAGACATAGTCAACTTGTTTGACTATGTTCTTTTAGATCTTACTTCCATAAAATGGTAGTGACCCAGTCAATTTTTTTATGTATTGTTTGCATACAATATCACCTAAACTAGATATGTACTCTTTACAATAAAAGATATTAACCTATATTCTAGTAATTAATTCAATTTTAATTTTAGTTTCTTGTATGCTTAAAGTAATAAGCATAGACTAATTAGGTGATTTTTCAATTTACCAATTTATTCACACTATTTTTCTCTTTTGCACACACTTCTAAATCACTTGACACTAAAAATCATTAAATATTTTCTTCCTAAGTCCTACCTACTTAGATTTCATCACCAAGGGGGAAGATGACATGGTTTTCTAGCAAAGTATAAACACGTGGTTGATGGTATATATTTACAAATCACCTAACACAATTATCACTACAAGATTGTAAAATGAGGGGGTAGGCCCCAATACCAAGTGAGTACCATTACCAATACATATCCTTTTCAACCTAAACTACCTAAAATTATCCATATATTGTTTTTTAGTTATCTCTTACATCCAACTCCCCATCACATTAACTTCAAAATTTATTATAACTTAACAACATTCATGAATGACCAATTAATGTAGCATTTCTATTTAAGTTTTATTATTTGCTCTTTCATCATTATATTTTTTATTGTAAAACTTGTACTAGATAATGTTAGTACAAGATTTGTGTTGTGTGCTACAATTATATCAACCAAATTGATATAATTTATTTTATGCTTCATTTTATTTTCTTAGATATTATTTTACAAAAAAATTCCTTGTTTTCATAACACAATCATCCTTGTGAACACAATCTCTTATAAATTGTTAATTTTTATTACCTTCAGTACATAATCAACCTATCTGACTATTTATCTTTTTATCTTGTTCATTTTATTCCTCTGTAGTACATAGTTGACCTATCTAACTATGTATCCTTCTAGCCTGCTTTAGTTTTACCATATATAGAATATAGTCAAGTAGTTTGACTATGTATTTTACATGTTATTTTATTGACATTTCCTATAGACTCTATCTACTTAGTTAATTACATACCTGCTAGTCAATAATATTTTGTGTTTGGCTAACTCTGTCCCTATTTTTCCTCTTTGTTTCCTAATTTTAGATTCTACCTTCAAGCATCATGAAATCTCCTATCAGAATCTTTTTAGACAACCCTAATCCATTTAGAATAAATATGGGATGTTATTTTATTTCTACCTTAGCTACCTAAGAGGATCTTCACTCTTGCAGCACCTTTTCTCATCCCTCATCTTTTGATTTCAATATGGTCCAAATCACTCTAACATATGAGATTACTAGATCAAATCCATTCTATATTTCTCAATATAACTCTCCCTTTAAGACTATTTACCATATTGTGGGGGAAATTGACACAATCCTAACAAATAACCCCAGGTAAACCTTATCAATACCAATAATCTACCACCTAAAAACCCTCCCCTAATACCAATTCAAAGAACCCCCTCCTACTAATCCTAATAATCCTCCTCCCAATACTAATCCACCAATGGTTACAACTTAAATTATTGAACAAACCATGCAAAAAATGAACATTATACAAACATCTAATATCTCTCAAATGATGCAACTCCAACATCACTTGATAAACATGGATAATCAGCCTCCTATTCTTCTCCCCTAAAATAGCCAAAACTTCATCCCTCCACCTCTTAAAGATGTCATTGGAAATGTCATTAATAACCTATCATGCATAAAAATATGCTTCAACACATTCAAAATGAACCTTTAGCCCCATTCATTTTATCTATTAATATTGGTAATATATCTCCAACTATTAAATATAATGGGATTAAAGACCCTACATCATTTCTCAAAACATTCAGTAATCTTTATAAAGAGTGGATCCAAACTAATACCTTCTCTACTATTAAAATTTTAGTTAAAATCTTCAAAGGTGATGTATTATAATGGTATAACCAAATTTCCCAACATTCTATATGGCAACCTAAGGATTGATTTAATCCTTTAATTAATAAATCCCCTCCTGAATCAACTCATGATTTTATCAAATAATTGAAATATTTGTCTCACAAATATGATCACAACATGACTAATGACAACTTGTTCAAAATTTTCATAACAGCCTTTACACCTTCCCTCCAATACAAGGTTCAAACTTTTACTCCAACAAACTTTAAATGATGCTATTGATCAAGCTAAATGACAAAACTTTCTAATGAAATAGTTTGAACCTAACACTAAAACCATCAAGGGATATTTCCAACATTCAACTAGTACAATCACTAGAAATCCTCTTAAACCAAAACTAGGAGTAGCTAAAATGGAAAATTCCCAACCTTTCCATATGTAATTAACTATGCAAAATATGAAATAACATTTAGTGCCTCACTGGTATGACCCTAACAAGTTTTGTTGGTTTCATGATGATATAGGTCATTTACATGAAACATGCCATGGGATTACAAAATTTTCCACTTTATTTATTCTAAGAGATACATTAAATCATGGTGCCATGATCAAAATCCATCATCATGATTATTTTAATTCTTCTCAAAAGAAATAAGATTTCAAATCTTCTTCCTCTAACTATCAAAAAACTTACTCTACATCCAACCCTCAACAATAAAACAAGGATATTTGTGTGATTGATGTTGACTATGATCAATATTATACTAATTCTAAATCTGTGAATGTGGCTAATGTCAATTATCAATGTAAACCCACCCACAAATATCCTGTCACAAAACCAAAGAAACCATCTTTAGAAGAGCAACTTCTCAAAAACACTACTACCACTAACCTACTTTCAGAAACCAATGAGGAACCACTTCCTCAATTTGAACCTCCAATTACCTCTCTTTTGAGTAAAAATATTTTAACTTCCAAGCCTCATGATATTTCTTGAAGTTCAAAAATTCATCAAAAATTTTTAGAGGAACTTAACTCTGTGCCTTGAAAAATTCCTCTCATGGAGTTATTTCACACTTTTCCCTATCATTAAAAATTCTTAATGAAATAAATAAATTAAATTGAAGAACCATCTTCCCTCAGAGTGGAATAACCTTCTCAAAAGCTTCCACCAATAAAAGTTCATATCATTGAAACTATTTATCTTGCTTCAAAACCTTTCATAGATTTCATTGAAGAAGACATGATCAATGATGAATTTTTTTTTATGATGATAACCCACATGTCTTAATTAAAATAACCATTAATATCACCCTTATTTATAAAATATTAGTAGATGAAGGGTCATTAATTAATGTGACATCTTTGTCTCATTCAATAACTTGGGTATAACAAAGATCATCTCAAGCAAACTCACCTAACATGTGCCGGATTTGAAAAGAGTAATCAAAATCCACATGATTGTATTTGTATCCTTCTTCCTATTGGACCCAAAACTATACGTACTAAGTTTATGGTTCTCAACATACCATTATCCTATAATATATTCCTAGGTTACCCATAGACATATCACAAGAGGGATATTACCTCTTTCGGTAGCCAATGTATCAATTTCATCCATAATGGTAAATGGTATAAACATGAAGCTGATCCTAACACACGGAGTATTTAGCTTCCCAATCCTAAATCTTAGCATCTAATTCCAACTATCCCAAGAATTAATAGTGCACCTTTACTTGAATTCATCAATATGAATATATATTTATAGGTCACTCTTGCTAATTCTTATGATGATGAGCCAAATGATTTAAAAAACACATGTAATACTAAGCTACCTCCTTCCATTTTAGAGTGTCTTCCTCCTTCATTTTTACCTCATGATCATACCATCCCTCTCGTCAATGAGATCACAAATTTCCCTCCTCCATGTAATACACATGAAGCATCTTATATAGAAGATTATCTCATTTGTAATGATTATGGAGTGGCCAAGTTATTTTAAAACCATTAGCCATGTCACCTCATAAATTTAGTGATCTAAGTGTATCACCTTCTTATATTCCTTTAGAGACACAAACATGTACAATCTCTCTGACCTATGATGATAACTAAATTATGTCCCAAGCTCAATCTTGAGACTTGGATGCTCAACACTATTAACAAACCTTAGCTAAAGTACATGATTTTAACCAATATGTTCATATTATTTTAATAGATATCGAGTTAGAACCTGAAGGTATGTACCTCTAATTAATTTTCCACTTCTTGATACTCCTTGGGTTGTTGAAAAAATCTTATCTCTTATAAATTTGAAACTTCTTGAACCTTCTATACCTCCTATCACACTGGTCACTCTACCAAATCCCCTCTCTACAAATGATTATAAAGATATACCTATTATCAATTTAATTGAATCCAATCAACCTTCCTTCATAGTTCCATCTACTCCTAAGATCACCCTTGATGCTAAGGCAATAGATGTACACTAGATACAATCTAAATATGATTTCCATGGAACAAAATCATTGATCTTGAAATAGACATGGAATATTATGTAACTTACCCTATGTTACCTAGATATGAAGCCATACTTGAGTTGCTCCATGCCCAAGAACCTCAACTTCCTATAAAACATCACAAAATTGGGAATTTTAAATGAAAGGCTCCTCTTTTTTATAAATTTATTACTAGCTTCAATCTTGAAACCAATCTCATTTCTTCTCTTCCCAATATGTCATATCATTTTCAAGATGGAAATACTATGCTTATTAAAAAACCATATGAATAGAATATGGCATACCCTCATGTCTTCATCCTATAAAAGTTTATAGATAAATCACACCGACTGAACATCATATTTTTTGTCCATTATTATATAAATATTGTGAGAGTTTAGCTTGGTCATATGAGGACATGTCTGGTATCAATCCTAGTATCATTATGTATAACATAATCACATACCTAGATGCCAAACCCATTTGATAAAAACAACAAAAATTTCCACCCGAAGTTTCCACCCTATGCCATAAATAAATAATCAAACTATTAGATTCTAATTTTATTAAACCTATGGAATATTAATAATTGGTGTCAAATATTATTGTCATTCACAAAAAAGCAATCATGGTTATTCACATATGTATCTACTTCCATAATCTCAACCTCACTTATCTCAAAGATAATTTTCCATTACCTTAAATAGATATTAGCATAGATTCCACTGATGGATACAAAATTTTGTCACTTGTGGACATATTTTTGGGCTACAATCAGATTCACATAACCCCTAAAGACCAACACAAGACAACATTCACTATGTAATGGTGCACCTATTGCTACGCTAAAATTTCCTTCAACTTCAAAAATGTCAAAGCTACCTATCAACAGGATATGACCCACATTTTTCATGATCTTATACATAAGTTTGTGGAAACCTATGTGGATGATCTCATTGCCAAATTAAAAATTCAAAAAACCCATCTCTTTGATCTATCCATCATCTTTGATTGATTAATCAAGTACAAAGCTAGACTCAACCCCTACGAGTGTGATTTTGGCATTACATATAGTAAGTTATTATGGTTCTTAGTCTATCTTTGAGGTATTGATGTTTATCCTACTAAAATCAATTCTATAATCAACATGCATATTCCTCACTCTATTATATACATTTTTTATTACCTCAATAAGCCTGAGGCAATATAATGATTCATCCTTGAAATGGATTATTGTATATATTCTATTAATTCCCTTATTAAGAAAGGTAATGTTTTAGAATGGACTAATCCTTGTTAGAAGGAATTTGACAACATGAAATAATCCTTTCTCCATCTACCTACCCTTCATCCACCTTCCAATGATCATCCTTTGATTTTTTACACTTCTACTCATGTATTAGTTGGGGAAATTCTTTCCAAATAAGATGATACTAAAAGAGAATATACTATTTAGTATATTAGTTGAGGCCTCATTGATTATGAAAAACATTATACTAAAGTAGATTTTCATTGCATTGATATCTATTTTACAACTGAAAAGCTTTCTCATTATATGATATACCAAACAACATATGTCATTATTCTTTTCAACCCACTTCATCACTTTTTTCCAAAACATTTATACTTGGAGACAATATTGGCAAGTGGATGGTTCTCTTAATGGAATTTTACCTTCACAACATCACATGAAAATATGTCAAATGGAAAGTCATTACCAACCAACTAGTAGTGGCACCCATACTCGCTACAAGTCACCTTCAAGATAGTCTCCCTAATGATAACATTCTCTATATTTAAGGTCTCAATCAAGATATTTCTCTTAGAGATTACTTTTATAATTTCACTATTGATTTTTATGAAGACACTTGGACCCTACACTTTGATGGCACAAAATGTCTCCAAAGAGTAGGGGTAGGTTTTATTCTACCTAATCCTAATGGTAAAATAATACCTTTAGTATTTTTTCTAACCTTTGATGTCACTAATAACATAGAATAATATGAAGCATTAATATTACACATGAAAGTGGCACCTGACTTGGATATTCCATATCTACACACTTTGGGTGACTCCCAACTTATTTACCACCAGGTTAACAGTGACTACCAATGTAAAAGTGAAAATATAATCGCTTATCATCAAATGGATACCACCCTTGCTATAGATTTTTCTTATTTTTATCATTGATCCCATTTCAAGATATCATAACTATATCACTGACTCTCTTACTTTTTTAGCATCCTTATTTCATACGCATCAAGTACTTAGTGATTCCCAATTTATTATTCAAATAAGAAAGTCCTTGTCTAATATCTAATCACAAGATTCACTTATTTTTCACATTGAGGCTATCACTATTTGATATATCCCATTATATAAAGACATTATCCAATTCCTTAAACATCAAACTTATGCTCTGGACATAGATTCTTGTGAAAATACTAGAATTTAGAAATAAGATTTAAAATATGTCTTTCAATAACATACCCTTTATTATAATAACACATAATGTACCTACTCTGTTGTGTAATGAAAGAAGAGGCCCTTCCTCTTCTTAAACAATCATATGGGATAATTTTTAGTGATCACTATAACATACATGCTATAACATACAAATGTTTGTGTATGGGATACTTTTGGCATACTTTAGAAAAGGATGCTATTGATTTTGCTAAAGTGTAGTCCTTAACAACTCCATGATGATCTAATCCATTCACCACTAGCTAATCTCTAAATTTTATAATCTCATTTTCCATTTTCCATGTGGAGATTAGATCTCATCATCAAATTACCTTGATCACAAGATGGACATATTTTTATCATCACTACTACTAAATATTTTACCAAATAGGTAAAAGTCATGCCTCTAGTCAACATCATGGGAACTACCATTTATAAATTTATCCTTAACCAAATAGTTTTGTCATTTTGGATTTATCTATGTTATAATTTCTAATTATGGTTATAATTTCAATAATAAGGATGTCAAACAATTATGTGCTAAATGTAAAATATCCCACAAATTCTCCACACCTTAAAATCCATAATGTAATAGCCAAGATGAGACCACTAATAAAATGATCAATAAAATCCTCCAAAAGACCATCCAAGAAATCCTCACCAATTAGAATCTTCATTTATATCCCACACTTTGGGCCTCTTGTACTAGCATTTGTATTGCCACTAGGGCAACATCGTTCTTGCTAATCTATGGTTCTAAGTCTTTCTTACCATTAAAATTTGAGTTTCCCTCCTTACATATATCTCTTCATGGAATCATTATCAATGAATAAATATATGAATCTCACCTTCATTTTCTCGATCTTATCAATGAACACCATCAATCCAATCTTCAACATAACTACCAATACAACTCTCATATCACTAAGTAACATAATAAAAGGGATAAAGTTTGCACTTTAAATGTTGGTGATATAATCCTTAGATTACACTATACCCATGATAAATAAATAAAATATGCTCAAAAATGGCGGGGGCCTTATTTAGTAAAAGACATTCTTGGTCCTAGCACCTATCACCTCCAAACTAATTGTTGACCAAATTTTGGCCCTTCAGGCCAAAATTGGGCACCCCTATTTGAAAACTTAGCCACCTAAGTCTATAACTTTGGATAGGTCCAGTATGTAGGTTTTATTTAGAAGAAGTGTTCTATACAAAGCCTACAAAAAATTTACAAGTCCAATCCTTTCAAAAAGTTTGGTTTTGGTCTTTTGCTAAGTCTTTGCATAGTAATCCTTTCAGGTCTTTTGTTTTTGACTAAAGTGTTATTTTTTTGGACTTTTCATTCGGCCAAAGTGCTGAATTCTTTTGGAAAATTTGTCTGAGACAAATTTCTTGAAGATGAATATTAATTCTTTTAAGAAAATTATCCAAATAATTTCCTCAAAGGACCTTTTTAGGCTAAGGGATCATTTTCAACTTTCCCGAAGGACACTTCAGAAAAAATACATCTTCAAATTTTCTAAAGGGCAATTCAATTTTTTTTTAAGGGTATTTATAAGAAGGCTGAAAGGTACTTTACAAAAATTCTGAAGGACACTTAAACTTTCCCAAATGGGCATTTTCATAAAGCTGAAAGGACACTTACAAAAAATCTAAAAGATTATTTTCATGGGAAAGTGGACCAAACAAAAGTTTTGAAAGGATACTTCTCAAGTTGAAGGGGTCATTTATAGGATTCCAAAAAGAGTCAATTCCTCATAGAGATGGCCTAGACACATTTTTTTTAAAAGGCACTTTCAAAAAAATACTAAAATATTATTCAAAATAAATTATCTGTGGAATTATCAAAAGGAAAATTCCAAGGAATGAATTCTTTTAGGAGAAGTCTAAGGGAAGCAAAAAGTTTGAGGGAAACAAAATTTTGAAGAAAATACCCAAAGGATGATGGCCTATAAAAATTTAATTTCAAACTATGGAAAATATCCGTTGGTGTCAAAAGGCTCGATGAGAACCTGAAGGTAAATATAGAGGTAACAATTTGTAAAATGTCCTGAGCATTTGGTTCAATCCTAACTGATTCAATTATAACTAATTCATTTAGTGCAATTATAACTTATTTAATTATAATTGATTCATTTTGTGACATGGCATAGCTCACCCACCTCTCTCCCATATGCAAATATAACTGATTCTCTTATATAAACACATGTCCAAGTGACCCTTAGACTCCCTTTACCTGACCTCCCTCCCAAAGGCTATATACATGCATTCTTTTGGCTTGTTCAACAACCTCCACTAGCTATTGGGAAAACTTTGGCTAGATTTGTACTTGAATAACTCTTGAAGAAATATACAAGTGTTGATGCCACTCATATGTTGTAATATTTAGTAATGAATGAATTTTTTTGGTGTAGTCAAGTGAAATATTATCTTTTCTAACTTGTACTATTGATGTTCTACCAATTTACAGAAAGGAGATTGTCACAGGTCTTTGCTAGTATTATTTTCTATGTGTAAATATATCCTAAAATTGGTCTATGATTGTATCCCTCTTTGGAATCATTCTTTCCCTTCCTAAGAATCATATACCTTCTTGAATCTAGCATATGAAACATTGATGTAGTAATGAATCCTGAGTTATGAGTCTTGTGCAAGAAATACCTTGTTTGTCTTTAAGTAATGGTTTTAATCAATTGATAGGGCATTAAATATTGGTGCATCACTATTTGGTTAATTAGTTATTTTCCTTACCCTTTTATTACACAATTGATAGGTTATAGAGAGATTTAAAGGTGCATCAAGGGGAGCTAGCCCCTTATCTAGAGATTCATCTCAGTGAAATTGTCACCCACAGCAAGAGAAATGTTTCCATTGTGCCACTTGGATGAGGAGAGATGAGAATCTCCTCAAGGGTATGAATCCAGGTGACAACACTAATGAAGGCCATATTTTAAAAGATCCCACTAATAAATAATGTTTGAAGAAATATTTTTCATAGATATTTTCCTTCTTATCATCTTTCTATATACTATCCTATTAACACTTCTTGTAGGATTTATATAAGGATCTTACCCTCTAAAGTATTCCATTTTTATATAAACCTTATCTCTTTCCCTTGGTCCTTTGGTTTCTTTATTTCATGATTTATAATATAATACCATAGATAGGACCCAATTATCCTAATGAAATCCTTTCGCTTTCATATATTGATTTTTCATTTCTCAATGATTTTTACACCTACTTGGGTTTATATTTTGTGAGTTGTAGTGTAATACCATGGATAGGACTAGGCCCTCCTCAAAAATACTATCTTTACCATTTTATTTTTCACATACTTTGCTCTCCCTCTTGGGTTTCTCTTTTGTGAGTTGGAGTGTAAAACCATGGATAGGATGAGGCCCTCCTCACAAATACCATTTTTTTCCTTTATTTCACCCACTTGGGTTTCTCTTTTATTAATTATAGTGTAAGACCATGGATAGGACTAGGATCTCCTCATAAAATTACCATTTTATTTTTAAAAACACCTCCAAAATGAGTTTTCCTTTTTCTATAATGTTAAGAAATAGTTACAAGTTTGTGATCCCATATTATCAGCGTTATTTTTTTATTTTTTTTGTAGATAAAATTCTCACAATAAACTATGTCATCATGTTTCCCTACACTTCCATACATTCTTATGATAAGGAATCATACTTACCTATAATTTTATCCCTTTTCATATTGTCATATTTTTTTACAATTTGAAATAATTTAAATTGTTTCATGTTCACTCTCCTTGATTTCCTTTCCTTTAATTACACTTTGGATAAAACAAGATTGAAGTAAAAATCACACTATTATTTCACATGAATTTATAAGACTCTTAGACACCATGTTCTCTAAGTTCTCTTTCTTAACAACCAAGTCCAAAGTTTTCAAATGATATGCATTTTTAGCATCCATGTTTGGTTCTTTGAATCCATATGGAGGAAGTATATAAAAATCCATCAAAAGCTAAAATCCAAATCATTTAAAACAAAAGGTAATATACAAAGTTAAATTTCAACATCACACTAAAAGATGTGTTTTATAACACATCTCCTATCTCTAATTGAATCTCAAAATCCATAGTTGGACTCATGATAGAGCCAAGATCCATTAGGGTATGGTAGGCCAGTAGATTGGGATAGGAGAATTTAAAATAATTTATCAATGCTACTTATTTTCTTACATAAGTACCTAATATTTGCAATAGACTAACGAATTTGTAAGGGGTCCTAAGGAATGGCTAACACATTGTGGGAATGTAGGTCCATTTTGATTTTCATGTATATATCCTTCATGGGATGATATTCATACTTCATTTAGTGACCCAATATTTGTGTGGTTAGGAAAAGTTATTTAGAGTCCTTAATGTCAAAAGTCCTCTTGTTTTGAAAAACCTAATCTAAGTGTCTTGACTTTGACTCTACCTTGATTTTTCCTTCATTCCCCCCACCCATTTCATTTCCCTCTTTGATAGGAAATATTGATTCTAACTTTATTTTCCCACTTCGTTATTCTCTCTTCTTTACATCTTAAAACATGCTATCATTACTTTGTTTTGGTTTTACCTATCTTTAGAACAAAATAGTATGCATGAGTGATTATGGATTATATTATTTATACCATTTATTTACATTTATAGAATTGCCTTGGTTTATTTGAAATATTTTTGTTATCACTCCTTTTTTTAGGATAGCTACATTTGTTTCTAAATTTTTATTATATTTCCTTTTTTTTAGACAACTATGTTCATTTCTACTTTCATGTACTTTTTCCATTGTTGAGTGAGATTGGATTGTTACTTCTAACTCACCAATGTTATCTTCCCTTTTATGTAATTTTTCCATAGATGATTGAGTAAGGATTTTTATTACTCACTCATTAATGTTGTTTTACCATTGCTTTCCCATCTTTGTTTAAGTAAGGATTGTTACTACTTTCACATAGATATTTGATTACCATTTTTTTACGTGTATCCTTAGTTTGACTTGGTTTATTTACCTTTTTTACTTAAGGTTTATTTTTTGATTTTTTATTCATTTATTAGCCTTGGATTTTTGGTTACCTAATTTACACTAAATTTTTGAATGGTCATTTGGTCCTAACTTAGAATTTATCACCCTAACTTACCAAATTTCCAAGTACATTATGCTTACATGTTTCAGTTATCTTGGAATTCCTACATTTGTTTGTTTTTTATCATTAGTTTTGTATCCTTGGGTTTATCCAAAGTAGTCTTTGTGCCCTCCATGATTAAAACTACAAACATAGCAGACAACCATTCATTGATAAATATAGGTCAAGGTATGCATACACTATTATTAATTTTTAGTTATTTCATTTTAGTGATTTAATTTTAATTATTTTATACTTTAAAATACTAAAATTTATTTAGCTTCAGTGTTGTGTGTTGATATGTTATTTTCTCAAAGCATCATCCCATATTACACTTGAGTGACATGTGTTGAGATTCAAGTAGAACATATGTATACACATAATATTTTCAAAATTTATCAATTACTAATGTTTTTCTCATACAATAACCCATTGAGTCTCATTATCTTTGAGTGCATGTCTTAAAGGGGGTATTGGGAAAGGGGGGGGGTATACCATTAGTGCTTTTCAATATTGTTGTCTTATCGACCACCACTTGTAATCTACACAACCATATCCTATACACTTCCCTAAGTTTTGCATCCTCCCTTACATGTTCCTCCAAGAAATTGACCACCTTATTTAACCCTTTTTGACATTTACCAAATAAATTTGGCCAAGTTTGACCCTATACTTAAATTATATTTACATGTTAAAATACTCTGTTAGCCTTGGCCAACCTAGTCTTGGACCTAACTTACTTTTATGAATTAACAATACAGGTTCGATTAGGTTGACTCTATTAAATAAACTTTCATAAAGGTTTAGGGTTAGATTCAACTATATATACACATTATTTTCTCCATTTTAAGAAGAGAAGAAGAATAAAATTAGATTGTGCATCTATTTATCTACCATTATACTTGAGGAACATTGTTAAGGGTTCTAATACTACACTTGGAGATATAGATCTTGTCTTTTGGAGAAGTCTTTTAGATGCATATAGAAGTCATGTATCCTAAATATGATTTATCCTTGTTATTTGAACATACCACAATAGCCTCTTGTGAAGCACCTTGTCCAAGGGAAAGATTGAGACTTGATGAGTTTGTTTTCAAAGGTAAGTATTTTTAACTTTGTTCCTCCTTTGTAAAATTAGATAGATTTGCATTTGTGTTTTTATCCCATGCATTAGGATTTCCTAGACATTGGCTTAATTATAGATCTTCTATGTATTTGTATGTTTTATGTCTATTACCTCCACTTTATGCCACAAGCTTTGGTAAACACTAAATTAGATTTTACTTTACTTTACATTTACTCAGTGAATATATAAACCATAGGACCTAGATAGGGTTATCACATGGTGTTATTTGACTAGAGTCTTCGGAACCCTCTCTAGTGACATTATTATGGTAAGGGACCCCTTGGTCAGGTCTAGCAGATCCATCTTGGTCATGACCCTGATTGTCTAAATATACCAACAAGCAAAAGTGTAAGTATGATTTATCTTCTTTGATCTAGGATTGATTTGTAGATCATTTAAATGTTTCCTTGTATATAGAGACTACTACCAATAAATTCAAAGTATAGGTTGAGAACATAATTTTTGGAAGTAGTGACCAAATGATTCAATTGATCACATTTTCCATGGATAATATGGCACAATCAGAAACCTTGAGTACCTATTTTAGAGCTTAAATGTATTGAAAAAATAATTTAATGAATAAGATCCCAATTTTGTTTAAACTTCCTATCATCAAAATTAAAATTATTGAACTTGACTTTACAACATATATGACTGGGTATGAAAAAATAAAAGAACATGAATGGTTGTCTACGTATGTGGGAGATTAATCTTCATGATTTTGAGGTTTGATAACAATGCCTCCTTATAATAGGTATGCTACATTCTACATTATAACATGGCCAATGATGGTGACCTTATCTTCTACTACTATTCTTTTGCATGCTCAGCCAAGACCAATTTTAGTTACAACTACAATGATACCTCCAATAACTTTAGTCACTATAGCTATGCAAGGATTACCTATATCAAGTTTAATGTCATCAACCCCTACTTATCATATTTATATTTGATCAATTTCAACTATAATTTAGTCTATTTCAAGTCCAATTTCAACCATAAATGCTACCCATGTTCAGTAAACTGACTACTATAATCCATTTTTTATCGAGTTATTTATATGTTTCTACATGAGAAAAATATATAAAATAAGAATTTAATTTATACGCATTGTAGAACATGTAGAGTATGCATGATGATATTAAGAGTTAGTCTTATTTTAGATTTGATAAATCTATAAAATCTTTGAGGATGAGGTGATGTCATCCAAAAGCTATATCGGCATGTCTTTTATCTATTGTAAAGTGAGGAGATTTTTGGAAATAATTCAAGAAAGTAAATTTTCCATGACTATTCTAAGATTTTGTGTTAATTTTCTTTCTTTTTCAATTTTATTTGTTTCATTAGAAAAAATCCATTAAGTTGATAAATATGTAATAGGTTAAGTGTATGTTATATACATAAATAATATTGAACATTTATTATACTTGTCAATTCTTTGGTTATAGATCATACTTTCAAATTGTTAGTGATATTGGATATTCATATCAATACGGTAATAAACATATAATTTATTATATTCATTAGATATTTATACAATTACATCCTTGGACTCTTCATTGTGTTATATGCTTTCAACTAATCCACAACAAAAATTGGTTAGTGAGATGTGGTTGGCCTAGTATAGTAAGTTAGATTGGAAGGGTTTAATCCCCAATAAGATCACAATAACTCTTATTTTATGTCTTGACCTTCCCTCCTTTTATCTTTTTTTGGACTTGTTCACCTTAGCTTAGATACACCCATCTACCTCAAGTAGAATTTAGATTGATAATTAGACATCCACCATATTTAAACCATTTGAGGTAAATAACCATTCTATTCACCACTATTCCACCACATGATTATTCACAAAACTAAGACTTGTAACTCATGCCTTGGAGTGAATATTTAACTGATCCTAAAATTTTAGGGACCTTCCTATAAGAACACTTGGTGTGCATAAAACCCACATCAACAATTATGAGTAGTTGTAAAATAATGAATAGAATAGTGAATGCTCCCATAGAGATTGTGAGTTAATAGAATGGTGAATAGGCCAAATAAGGTAAGGATGTATATATTAAACATTATCAACCACTTAATGATTAAATTTAAATGTGTACCAGATGATCATCCCACCAAATAATTCCCTGGCTAATTACATCTAAAGTAATGAAAATGAAAACCTTCATAATTCAAAAATTGAACCTAGTTCCCATTTGAATACACCACCTTGATGGCGTGATGAATGTGTTTAGAGATATTAACTATGGCATATATCCTCATAAAAAAACATTGATCTAAGAGAATATAATTTTTAATCTTAAGAAAATAACCAATATGTGAGATCATCTATTAAAGTAAGAAATGATAACAAAAAATGGGAGCCAAATTGTATAATTATTTCTAGATAGGTACCAGATAAATAAAAATTGTGATAGGGTAAAAAGGGGCTCTAATAACTCATGAAAATCTCATGATTATTATAAAGCCATGGGCCATTGTGCAAAACATATTCTCCTTATTCCCTTAAATAAATTGATTAAGAAAAAAACCATTACCTAATAGAGTAATCAATGGCTCATATAGCTCACACTAGGATGATCTTATCCACAAACTAATCATATCCCTGAATGTCCACTTCACCATCTAAAAAATCAATGATTTGTTTTCCATTTCCTTGTCTATAGCTTGAATGAATTCATTACTAATATCCATCTTAGGAGACTCCTCGAAGAAGTTAATGATGACATATCAAAAGGAGACAAGAGTAGGTGATTTACCCTGACCTGAACTAGATGACATTTTATTAATCAAATCATATTGATTAGGATCACCACTAGCCTTCACCTTCATATTATATCCATTATTCATGCTAGGAGATTTTTAAACCAATGATGAGGAAGAAATAGGGTGTTTTTGGATAACCTAATATACATATAGATATTAACGTAAATACCTTTGCATAAATTCATAGGATCAAATTTATTTAGATCTTCTGAGAAGGCATCTATAGTATTGGCTACTTTCTTTTAAAAAGGACTAGATCTTTGTCTAATTATCACACTTTAAAAACCAATTTAAATATGAATAATTAATATTTTAAATCCATTACTGAGATTCAAATGGTGGTCTCTGATTATGCCTGGTAAAAAATTGGGATTAGATCCCCCATTCAATGGTATAAAGATTGGGATTTGAGTGTGTCTATTCCTTTGCTTTGATATAAAATTCAACCTGGTTAGCAATGGTTAACTCCCAACGTTGTGACTTGGAAATGCTAAACAAATGGTGTAATATTAAAAAAATATGCATTTATTTAGAACATATGATTCTAAATATCTAGGTGTCGTTTTAGAAACTAAAAAATATCTTTTTACACAATGCATTTTTTTATCAAGGACTCTCACTGGGTGATATATTTTTGCATATGCAAATCCCATCTAGAAAATGCCTAGATTGTGGATAAATAGAGTCTCTCAATCACTTTTTTTTTTGGTTTTGTGTTATAACCCATCAACCTTAGAAGTGGATACACTCCTTAATTTATCACTTTATATAGAACCCTTTTTCTTCACACATGGTCAAATTGAGGGATTTTGTTATGCTCCCTAAAAATTCAAGCAAATCTAGATTTTTTTTTTAAATTGAGATTCTCTTTCATATTTAGATAGATTTAAAGTTTTAAATATTTAACAAAGAGCATCTAGACAAGGATTTATATATTACTAACTACACCCAAATAATAATCACAACATGAAAACTCTTGCTAGCATGAAATTGATCTTACAAGAGATTCCTAGAGTTAGCTAGTTCTACTTCATATTATAATACTAGATTACTTAATCTAGATGCATATAGGTAAATCTTGGAGAGGAAAATTCTTTGAGAGATACATAAAAGTAAAATCAGAAATACCCAAGAATAAGGTGTGAGTTAATGTCTATATTGGTGAACAAAGAGCTAAGAACGTATAAGATTAAAAATGAATATAACTCAAATAAAATTAATTCAAATGGAAAGATGTGACTCAAATGTAAACATGGAGTCACGAAAATAAGATAAAAACCATGGGATACAAAAATAAAAGTCACAATAGCTTTGATTTATTACAAAAATTATGCACAATTACAAGAAACTTTAATAAGAGGGATTGGGATATTATTACATAATAGAACAAAGGCCCCAATTATTACATTGGCTTCCACATTGTCAGTGATGACATATAGGGATGTTACAAGTTTCTAATTTATGACTACACCTTGATGAGAATAATTTTGTAGGGCATAATAACAAAAGGTCTCCATTGACATGAGAGCAATGCAAGAAAATATCCATTGACATGTCTAAGGGATTGTGTTATTTGTATTTCAATGTGCAACCAACAATATATCATAGAGATATCAAGGATACTAACATTCTATTGGATGATCAAATGAACACCTATGTTGTTGATTTTGAGCTAGAAAGGATGAATACACCAGGATAATCACATTTCCCCACAAAAATATCAGCCATGCATGGCTTTTTTAGGGAAAATGCTTAGGGGTGTGCCTTGCTCTAAGCGTCCCTCATAATTTTTTTGTTTTATTTGAGAGATTTATCTCATATCTTTGTTTTGAGCTTGAAAAAATGGGAGATCCTTCCCCTTATAATATGATACCCATCATTGACCATGGGATCTACACAAGCCTCTAGCAATGACTTCATTTTCCACCACCTTTTCCACCATTATAGACCTTAAATGATATATGGGTTGTTCATATAATATTAATGACTCTTAATTTTATGTCCTAAAGAACTTCCCAGTGTCTAAACCAATAGGATTATGATTATGATTATGATATGCATAATATTGATATAATAATCTTAATAACACAAAACATACATATGGGCATCCACTTGATGATTTTATTCATTAACATTTTGCAATTTAAAAACATTCAAATAATTTTAAAAAAAAATTGATTATAAATAACTTCTTGATTATTTCATCATGTTATTCTTTTACTTCTTACACATGTGGTCAATTTGATAAATATTCTATCCTTTGGCTCTTTGTGTCATTTTGTCCTCTTGGCTCTTCATTTTTCACTTTCCATATCTAAATAGTCCAACAAAGTGTTCTATACTACCATCATTTTCTATTTACATTATTATTTTCTTAATCTAAATAAAGCAGCTTACATTTTCATATCAGGGTACACTCACAAGTGAAATGGTCCCCTCCACAAATGAAACAACCTCCAAGTGGTTCTTTCCTGTCAAACTATTAGTTTCCCTTAAAACTAACTTTTAAACTATTACCCAATTTTTTGTTACCTAAACCACTATTGAATCTAGTATGTTGGAAATATTGTCATTGATGTCAAAAGTCTAGCATTATTGATGATAAAGGCCTCATTGCATTTAATGGTGTTTTTTAATAATCATATCTTGGTTAATGTGTGTTAATATTTATTTAATATTAATGAATATATTTTTGGTTGCATATAAGTCAAAAGAGGGCCCATGGAGAAGTCAAAGAGTCACGGGGTAAAAGACGAAAGAGGAATGGGATGCATTTTCTCATGAAGAGTCATCTTGAGGAATTCTAAGAGTCACTATGTGAAGATAAAAGAGGTATGGCACATTTTTCCATGAAGGGACACTTTAAGGAATATGAAAAGTCACCAAGATAAAGAGAAAAGAGGAAAGGATGTTTTTGCTTATGAAGGGTCACCATATGACTTTTCAAATGCAAGGATACAAAGGGTCATGCAAGTTTGGTGCCATTTTCCATGAGGATTGAAGGGTCACAAAGGGTGAATGCCAAAGGTCATTTGGAAATCTATAACAAAGGCTTGAGAAGCCATTTTTAATATGCAAAAAAGTGCATGGTTTGTATTTATTTTCAAAGAGAGAAAAGTAAGAGATATTGTAGATTTCTATCATTTTTTGAGTAAGCAATATTGAGAGATAGTCATGTTTTATACACAAAAGGGGATGGTGTTCCTATGGGTTGGTGCTCACAAATAGTTGTTGTGTTAGTGATCGGCAAAGGGGTTGGTGCTCCTGCAAGTTGGTGCTTGTGAACTTTGTATTTTGAGTTGGTACTCATTCATATACTTGAGATTGTTCTCTATGGTTTTTCCCCTTTTGGGTTTCCACATAAAAATATGCTCTCTCTCTCTCTCTCTCTCTCTCTCTCTCTCTCTCTCTCTCTCTCTCTCTCTCTCTCTCTCTCTCTCTCTCTCTCTCTCTCTCTCTCTCTCTCTCGTGTAGTGCAAATTATTATTTCAAATTTATTGCATATCTCAAATGTATGATCAAGTGGTTAAATAAAATAAATTAGATTAAGTAAAAAGATATATAATATATTGATTCACCCCCCCCTCTCAATATATTTCATGCCTAATAATTGGTATCAGAGCAGGTTCCTTTTGAAAAAAATTACAGCTTGAAGGTAGATCGGGAAAGCATGATGGTTAGATCACATGAAGGATTTTCTACAAATAAGGCACCCTTGTTTGATGGGATGAATTATGTTTTTTGGAGCATAGGTATGAAGACTTATTTTATGGCCTTTGGATTTGACATATGGCAAGAAGTGGTGGAGGAATATGAAGAGCCACAGACACTTGTAACTACTTCAACAAAAAAGAAGGCAAGTGAAAATAATGCTAAAGATTTAAATGTTATTTTATGTGGTTTATGTGAATCAAAATTTATTAAAGTTATGCAATGTAAATCTACTCATAAAACTTAGGTAAAACTTGAGAATATTTACAAAGGTGATGGAAAGGTTTAGCAAGCTAAGCTTCAGACATTCATAAGATAGTTTGAGAGTTTGAAGATAGAAGAAAAAGAAAATATAGCAAGTTATCTTTTGTGGGTTAATCAAATAGTTAATTAGATTCAAGGTCTTGAAGAAAATTTATAAGAATCAACTGTGGTTCAAAAAATTTTGAGATCTCTACCATTGAGATATGATGCAAAAGTTTTGACAATTGAAGAGATGAAGAATTTAGCCAAGCTAAAGATGGATGAGCTTCATGGTATTCTTACGGCATATGAGATGCGAAATGAACAAGATAAACCTTCAAAGAGAGAATCTACTTTAAAAACATCAAAGAAAGATAAGGCTAAGATTCAAGAATCAATTAATAGTTCTAGTGATGATGAAGATGACAATGGATCTCTATTCATTTGCAAGCCAAAAAAGGGCACAAGTAAATATCAAGGAAAATTACCTTTTAAATGTTTTAATTGTGGAAAGATTAGACATTTTGTAGATAAATGCCCAAATAAGGGTAATGATGACAATGAATAAGGAAATTCTACATACAAGAAGAATTTCAAAGGTAAATTCAAGAAGGGATTCAAGAAAAAGAGTTTATATTCTAAAGATCATAGCTCAGCCAAAGATAGTGGAGTCAGTGACTCAAAAGAAGAGATTCTATTCATGGCCAAACATGAAGATGCCTCCACAAGCAAAAGTATAGATGATCAAGAAGAATAAAAGGATGAAGTTAAAGTGAATCTAAAAGAAGAACTCATTTGTGCCTTAGAAGAGTTAAAAGCTCTTGAGAAGAAGAATCGTAGATTAAAGCTCTAGATCAAGAAAAATGAAAATGAGTCAAAGGAAATAATTGAAGATCTACAAGCACACTTTTAAGAAGCCAAGAAGAATGAATAAGATCTAACGACATAGTTGAAAATAGAAAGTAAAGAATGTGAAAGGTATGTTATTGAAATTGCTTCTTTAAAAGCAAATCTTGAGAAAACAAATAAAGCAATCAATGATAGAGCAACCAATTATTCAAAATTTGAGAATAGCACTAATATGTTGAATAAGATATTAGAAAATCAAAGATAAATGTTAGATAAGATAGGTATTGGATTTTAAAAAGAGAAAGAGGAGGTCACTACTTTCACAAACAAAGAAAAAGGAAAGAGCTATGCTAAAGATTTTATAAAAGAAGAAATAAAAAGGGAAGAAGTTAAAAATACAGAGGACATCTCAAACAAAGAAGGCTAGAGGGAACAGAGCTACAAAAGGCAATCAGATTAGAGATACACAAACAAGTCCTATTTTTATGGTTGTTATTTTTATTATAATAGATATGGTCATAATAAATTAGAATGTCAAAAAAGAGCTAACAGTTTTAGAAATAAGGAGAAGGAAAGTCATGCAGAGTCAATTAGAATCCATAACTCTTTTGCTCCTCTATCAGGGTTTAATGAAGAGGCCATAATATGTTACAAGTGCAAAAACAATGGACACATAGCTTGGTATTGTATAAGTGTGTTTGAGTCAGTCAAGAAGGACCAAATTTTCAAGGCTCCATTATTCAAGAAGAAAGTTTAGATAGGTTCATGGCAAAAGAAACAACTTGAAAAATCTATGTTGGTGCAGACAGCTTTGCATGCAAGAAATGAAGAAAAGCCATTGTTCATTGATAGTGGATATTTAAGGCATGTGATAGGATATAAGAGTAAGTTCATAACCTTGAAGAAGATCAATGGTGGCATAGTAAAATTTAGAGACATTACTACTGCCAGAATTGCTAGAAAAGTAACACTAAGTTTAAATAATGGTAGAACTAAAACTAAAAAAAAATTATATGTAAAAGGTCTTAAGAAAGATATTTTGAGTGTAAGTCAAATGTGTGATTAGGGGCACACACTAAATTTTTATGTAGAAGGTTGTGAAATTAGAAGAAAATATTTAGATGTGTTGGTTGTAAATGCTTAGAGAATAGGCAATAACTTGTATATGCTATCAGACATCAAAGGTCAAAGATGTTGTTTGAGTCAGATTGAATAAATTTGGCTATGGCATTAAGAGAATGTGACATATAAATTTTGAAAATTTGTCAACATCAGTAAGAAGCAAACAGTCAAAAATCTTTCAAAGATTACAAAGCCATCTGACACACTTTATGAACCTTGTCAGCATGGGAAGCAGGCTAGAAGGCAGTTCAAAAAAAAAGAGTACTCGACCACTCAGATGCTAGAGCTTGTTCATGCTGATCTATGTGGACCTATGAGAACTCAAATTACTCAAGGTGATAAATATTTCATGTTGCTTATTGATGATTTTTCACGTATGACTTGGGTAATGTTTTTAAAGAAAAAATTAGAAGCTTTCAAACATTTCAAAGCATTCAAAGCATTGGTTGTGAATGAAATTAGTTTGAAGATTGAGTGTCTAAGATCAAATTGAGGAGGAGAATTCATGTCAGATCAATTTATTTATTTTTTTGAAGACCATGGAATAAAGAGACATTATTCAGCAGCTAGAACTCCACAGCAAAATGGAGTAGTTGAATGAAAAAATATAATAGTTTAGGAGATGGTGAGGATAATGCTAAATGAATCCAAGATAATAGATAAATATTAGAGAGAGGTAGTTACTAAAATAGTGCATATTCAAAATAGATCATTATTGAGAGTCAATAATGACAAGAACCCTTATGAGCAATGGAAAGAGAAACTAGCAACAATTGATTATTTCAAAAAAAATAGTAGCAGATGCTTCATAAAGAGAACTAATGAAAAACTTGGTAAGTTTGAACCCAGAGCAGATGAAGGTATATTTCTTGGTTATTCTTGCAAAAGTAAAGCTTATAAGTGTTATAAAAAAACCAAGAAAAGTTTTAAAAGTGCAAGTGTCAGGATAGAAGAAGATAGAACACAAAGAATCAGTGATCCAGTAGACATTCTAGAAATCATTGAAGAGGAAGGTTTTGAATAATTAGATGAATATGAGGAGTAAAAGGGCATCAAAAATCCATCCAAATATGTTCACAAAAGTCATAATGAAAGTGACATCATCGAGGACATAAATGAAGGAATTCACACCAGAAGAATGATGGTAAGTGAATCTGAGCAAGTTAATTTCTCTTTGTTATCCAAAATTTAGCCTAAAACTTTTTCAGAAGCTATACATGATAAGCATTGGGTTAAGGCTATGGATGAAGAATTAAATCAAATAGAAAATAATTATACTTGGGAATTAGTGCCTAGACCAAAATATCACAATGTGATAGGAATAAAATAGTTTTATAGAAATAAGGTGAATGAAAATGGATAAGTGACCAAAAATAAAGCAAGATTAGTATGTAAAGGATATGCTCAAATTGATAGAATAGATTTTGAAGAAACTTTTTTACCAGTGGCAAGGTTATAGGCTATTATAATGTTTCTTGCATATGCAATATTTAAAATTTTCAAAGTGTTTTAGATGGATGTCAAATCTACCTTCCTGAATGGAAATTTAGAAGAAGAGGTCTACATTGAGCAATCTGAGAGATTTATTCTCTCAAATACTAGTAGCCATGTATGTAGATTGAATAAAGAATTATATGGATTGAAACAAGCTCCCAGAGCTTGGTATCAAATACTTGATAAGTACCTATAGGATCAATATTTCAAGAGAGGATTTGCTGATAGTAATCTCTAAATCAAAACAGAAGGTGAGCATCAATTGATTGTTGTGGTATATGTTGATGATGTCATTTTTGGAGGAAATATTGGAAATATGACAAAATAATTTTTTGATAATATGCAAATATAATTTGAGATGTCTATGCTTGGAGAATTGTAAATTTTATTAGGATTGCAAATATTTTAGCCAGATAAAGGAATTTTCATATCTCAAAGTAAATATGCCAAGGAAATGTTGAAAAAAAATTGTTTTGAGGATTGTGCACTAGTTTTCACATCAATGTGTATAGAAAATAAGGTGAACAAGGATGAAGATTCACCTATTATAGATCAATCTTTGTATAGATATATGATTGGTAGTCTTTTAAATTTGATAGCATCGAGGCCAGACATCATGCATGTAGTAGGTATGGTTTCAAGATATCAGTCATCTCCAAAAGATAGTCATGTTTAGTTGGTGAAGAAAATATCTAGATATATCAAGGGGACATTAGATTATAGATTATGGTATCCCATAGGAAAATATTTCACTTTGGTTACTTATACAGATTCAGATTGGATAGGGTGCTTAGATGACAAAAAGAGTACAAGTGGAGGAGATTTCTTCCTTGGTGATAGCTTAGTATCATGACTAAGCAAGAAGCAAAATTTAGTATCACTTTCTATAGCTAAATCAGAATATATTGCAGCAGTATTGTGTTCTACTCAATTTCTTTGGATGAAGCAAACTTTAGAAGATATTAAGGTAAAGTATGATGAACTTATTTCTATTTTTTGTGATAACACAAGTGTTATAAATATTTTGAAGAATCTAGTAATACATTCAAGAACAAAACATATTCCCGTTAGATATCACTTTTTGAGAGAATAGGTTACAGATCAACAGGTTAAGATGGAGTATATCAGTACTACAGAGTAGATTGCAGATATTTTCACAAAGGAACTACCAAAAGACAAATTTGAGTATCTAAAATAGAAGTTATGATTAATTTCTTTTACTTCCTACCATTGAGGTTTAGCATCAGTTAAGGGGGAGATAAGTGTTAGATCTAGGTAAGCCCTTTGCCATTGATGTCAAAGGGGGAGAATAATAGGTATAGGTATAGGTGTAGAAATAGAAATAGGTACAGGTTATTACAGTAAAGGGGAGTTACTATATGTTTTTTAGATGGTAGTATGTGCAAGTTTTAGGATGTGATAATTTTATTTTGAGATTGCCATCAATGACAAAGGAAGAGATTATTGGAAATATTGTCATTGATGTCAAAGGTCTATCATTATTGGTGATAGAGGCCCCATTGCGTTTAATGATGTTTTTAATATTCATATCTTGGATAATGTGTGTTAATATTTATTTAATATTAATGAATATATTTTTGGTTGCATATAAGTCAAAAGAGGGCCCATGTAGAAGTCAAAGAGTCATGGGGTAAAAGACAAAAGAGGAATGGGACGCATTTTCTCATGAAGAGTCATCTTGAGGAATTCTAAGAGTCATTATGTGAAGACAAAATAGGTATGGTACATTTTTCCATGAAGGAAAACTTTAAGGAATATGAAAAGGCACCAAGATAAGGACAAAAGAGAAAAAGATTATTTTGTTAATGAAGGATCACCATATGACTTTTCAAATGCAAGGATATGAAGGGTCATGCAAGTTTGGCACCATTTTCCATGAGGATTGAAGGGTCACAAAGGGTGAATACCAAAGGTCATTTGGAAAGCTATAAATAAAGGCTTAAGAAGCCATTTGTAATATGCAAGAGATTACATGGTTTGTATTTGTTTTCGAAGAGATAAAAGTAGGAGATATTATAGAGTTATATCATTTGTTGAGTAAGTAACATTGAGAGATAGTTGTGTTTTATACACAAGAGGGGTTGGTGCTCCTATGGGTTGGTGCTCACAAATGGTTGCTATGTTGGTGCTCAGCAAAGGGGTTGGTGCTCCTTCAAGTTCGTGCTTGTAAACTTTGTATTTTGAGTTGGTGCTCATTCATATACTTAAAATTGTTCTCTATGGTTTTTCCCAATTTGGGTCTCCACATAAAAATATGGCGTCTCTCTCTCTCTCTCTCTCTCTCTCTCTCTCTCTCTCTCTCTCTCTCTCTCTCTCTCTCTCTCTCTCTCTCTCTCTCTCTCTCTCTCTCTCTCTCTCTCTCTCTCTCTCTCTCTCTCTCTCTCTCTCTTGTGTGGTGCAAATTATTATTATAGTTTTATTGCATATCTTGAATGTATGATTAAGTGGTTAAAGAAAAGAAATCAGATTAAGTAAAAAGATATATAATATACTAATTCACCCCCCCCCCTCATTATATTTTGTACTTAACATAGTATTCTGACTCTTGGAGTCTCCACTCCTCTATTTGTAGTTTTTACTTTTGAAATTTGGTTTAGAACTTCCAAACTTTTTCTTAAACTTGTCTCTGACCTGAGCAAGAGATTTCAATTTTTTTTCCTACTTGACTATCTTCTTAAAGACCTGGTCCATCGTAGATAGTCCATGAGCTTCCACCTCACCACAAATTTGGGGTTTTAATCCCATGATGAACTTCCTAATCTTGAACCTCTCATCCATTTGATACCGAGGTACATACTTCATAATTTTGGTAAATTTTTCCTAGTATTCATTCACTGATAGGTCCCCTTGCTTTAGATTCTAAAAATATGTAAGCTTTTGTTCAAAGTAAACTATGGAGCCATCATGATATGAATCATGTCTCAAACTACTTCCATGTAGTGGTGGTCAAGTTAAGATTCATTTTCAACTTTTTGTTAGCCCACCATGTAGCTACTTCACTAGCCAACTAGTAAGCTCCCCAAACTACTGTGGTGACTTCAAAGTAGTTTCAAATGTTGAAATACTTCTCCATCTCAGTTAACCATGATTTAGCTCTATTTCCCATAATGGTTCCATAAAACTTAGGTGGATTCACCTTTTTCATATATCTAGCCAATTTTGTAACTACACATGCTCTCACATCTTGAGGTACTTCCTCATGTCTTTGCTCTTGAGAGATTTCCTACTCAGTAAGATTCTCTTTAGGCACATCCTAATGGGCTTCCTCATCATGTCCATGAATTCCCTTTTCTAGGGCTACAATTCAGTCCCTAGTTTCATTCATGGATAGAAGAATTTGATCCAACTTTATTGCTTTCTTAGAGATAAATTAGTTAGGATCAAATGGAGGTTTATTGTGATTGATATTTAAAGGACCCTCACCCAATGCTCTAATTCACACCATTATCTTTATCATTAGCATAAGGATATAAAAGCATTAACAAACTCATTAAGTCCTAGGCTCGAGTCATAGATCTGATACGACAATGTAACATCCCCACTAAGATTTACCATATTAACATATATAAAAAATTTAAAGAATTACATGTAATCATAAATAGAATTCACTGTGAGAATATAAATAGTGATCATACTAAAAACATAATGAATATGTTAACCAAAAATAGGCATTTTAACAATCTATTCAGTTATTGATCAACATGCCATAGTTAAATAAATATAAATACATATATTCTAGAAAGTAATTAAAAAACTCCAGCCACTGTTGGCACAATCTCATAGCCATTGTTGTTAATGTACATATGAATATATAATTACATTCTAATGGAATAATGTTTTAATATTAAAAAATATATATGATACAAGGATCCATAGAGCATGAGTCTCACAAACATTAGTATCTACAGTAATCTCAAGTGTCATCTCTGGTGAAGTACTGTTATGGGGAGGGAGAGCATCATCTGAGTGTTTTTCCATACCAACCATAAACCATTGATCCCTTGCACAATCCCAAAACTATGGAATGTCCTTCCCTTCATTGGTGGGTAGATAGTGATGGTGCGATAATCTAGAGAGATGAGCTAGTACTTGTGTGCTATAATATTTCTAAATAATGATGTGTGTCATACATAAAATTTGTTCTAACATGATATCCCACAAGCATGAAAACCAAACATATTAAATGACAATGTTCAACTAAATATTACTTTGGCCAGAGTTTTTAAATAGTTAATGATTTCTAGGTGTTAGGAATATAGAATGTAGAGCAATAATAATGAAATAAAGATAGAATTAAAATTTAGAAAACACAAAAGAATAGAGACACATATTTAACGTGGTTCACCCAATATGGGCTACGTCCACATAGAAACTATCAGTCATTATTTAGTCCAACAAATGAAGGGAAAAACCTCTAATACATCCACTTCAATATCCTCTTCACTCTCACCCAATTCTACCTGATTACAATGACCTCATATCAAAGGATGGTTATAAATTAAGGCAAAAATGCACTAACTTAATTTCTACTGTTAGATCTAAAACCTAATAGTAAATGGTCCAAATTAACTATGAAATTACAATATTTTACATTACATTTTTCACAAAATTTTACTTTGGGGGTGATACCCCCGAGCCCCCACCAGGGGGGCTCCAAAATAGGTTTCCACCCCCATGGACCCTCTTGGCAACCATAATTGGGGCGGGGGGGGGACGGGGTATTGCCCCCCCCACACCCCTCTATTGAGAACTAGGCATTAAAATAAGATCAAGTTCCACCATCCAACAATATCCCACTTAAAGACTGATTATTGTAACTCCATCGCTATAACTCTTACTTTGAATTTTATTTGAACTTTTACCCTAGCATGTTTCTCATCTTCCTTGTTATCCTTGAAGACCTATTGAAGATGAAAAACTCTCCATATTATCTTTAGTGACTACCTTTGTTGGCATATCTACATGATTCTGACTCATATGGATCTTAACCAACTTCAATTGGCCATCCTCCAAAATTAAAAGAATAAACTGATACCTGAGTTGTATATGTTTGGTTCATAAGTGGAATGTCAAGTTCTTTTCTAAATGAATTACACTCTGGCTATCACTATACAACCTACAATCTTCTTGCTTATGCCTCAACTCTTCCATGAACCATTGCATCCATGTCATCTACTTTCTATCTTTTGTAGCTGTAACATATTCTACCTTTGTAGTTGATAAAGTAACTATCTTTTGCAAATTTGAAATCCAACTAATTATTGTGGTCACCAACAGTGAATATATATCCTATGGTGCTCCTCCTACCATCTAAATCTCCAGCCATGTTTACATCAACATATCCTTGTAAGGTAACATCTAAACCTTCATAGCATAAATGTCTATCAGTGGTCCCTCTACAATACCTGAGAATCCACTTGACTACATCCCAATGCTCTTTTTCAAGATTCTTCATAAACTTACTAAAAACTCCCACTGCATGAGTAATATCTGGTCTAGTGCACAACATAGCATACATTAAAATTCTAATTGCTGAAGCATATGGCACTTTGGTCATGTAATTTATTTATTCCTATGTTTTAGGACATTGTTCCTTGCTTAATTTGAAGTGCCCTCCAAAATGTGTACTCACAAGTTTTGCATCTTGAATATTGAACTTGACTAACACCTTCTTGATGATTCTTCTTGAGATAATGTCAATTTCCTATATTTTTATCTCTTATTATTCTCATACCAAGGATTTGCTTTGCAACACCCAAATCTTTCATTACAAATGAATCTGCTAGTTTTTTTTAGCTCATTTATATCATACAGGTTAGACCCTATAACAAGCATGTCATATACATACAATAACAAGATAATATAGCAACCATTATCTAATATCTTAAAGTAAACACAATGGTTAGAATGACATCTACTATAACCTTGTTCTATCATAAACATGTCAAATTTCAAATACCACTATCTTGGAGCTTGTTTTAGGCCATAAAAACTCTTCTTCAACCTACACACCATTTTCTCCTTACCTTTGACTTCGTATCCTTGTGGTTACTCCATATATATTTCCTCCTCCAATCACCATGAAGGAATACAGTCTTCACATCTAACTATTCGAGGTGCAAATATTCTTCTACTACCAAACTTAAAACATTTCTTATAAAAGTCATTTTAACTACTAGAGAAAATATTTCATCAAAGTCAATACTTTTCTTTTGTACAAACCCCTCTACAACAAGTCTAGCCTTGTACCTCTTTTTGCCTCCATCTTCTTCCTTCAACCTATAAACCCATTTATTTTTCAATGCTCTTTTACCTATAGGCAACTGAACTAAATCCCAAGTTTGGTTGTGTACCAAAGATTCCATCTCTTTCATGCCTTGCTCCCACTTATTTCTGGTTTCTACCTACATTGCTTATTTATATCTTTCTGGCTCACCACCATCAGTCAATAATAAAGTGAAGGAGAGTAACATTTAGGGAGTCTACTTACTCTAGTAGATCTTCTAACTAAACTTCTAGGAGTTTGAGTTATTTGTTGTAGTTGTTGCACATTCTAATTTTTTGGCACTTTTGGAATTTCATTTCTAGTAATTTCATCAAGTACTTCATATTCTATATTTGACTTTTATAATTTATTTTCCTACAACTGATCTCTATACATGAAATTTTCATTAAAGATCACATCTCTACTCATAATGTTTATACGATTTTCAATATCCCATAAATGGTAACCAAAATCATTAACTCCATATCCAATAAAAGTACATTTCTTGGATTTTTCACCAAGCTTGGTTCTATTTTATTTATCAATATGGATAAATGCTTCACAACCTAAAGTATTTAAAAAGAAATAATCTACCTTTTTACCTGTCTATGCTTCCTCTAAAATGCCACCATCCAAAGGACTTGAAGGCCCTCTATTTATTAAGTAAACAATAGTATCTATAGCATCTACCCAAAATTGTAAGGGCAACCCTACATGAAATCTCATGCTCCTTGCATGCTTCATGATTGTCCTATTCATCCTTTCTGACACACCATTTTGTTGTGGTGTTCTTGGAATCATCTTCTCTCTAAGAATCCCATGGGATGAATAGTAATTATCAAACTCCTTGCTATAGTAATCACCTTTATTGTCTGATTTGACATGCTTCGACTTATTTCCTATCTCATTCTCAGTGAAAGCTTTCCATTTCTTAAAAGTATCAAAAACATCATATTTATTTTGTATGCAATAAATCCAAGTTTTTCTAGTTACATCATCTATAAAAATAACATAATAATAAGAGCCACTAAGCTCTAACTTCTCATCCTTTTTTATTCTCCCAACTTTGATAAATATGACTCTCTTTTATTTTCCATACACACAATGCTCACATAAATCCAAATCCACCTTCTTCAAATCTGGTAATAAATTTTATGAGTGGAGAAATTACATCCCCTTCTCACTCATGTGCCTAAGTTTGTGGTGCCATAATTTTATATCTGCTTCTGTAGAAGCTAAATAAATAGAACAGTCAACATCACCATTAGATAAATAAAATGTACCTACCTTCTCTCCTTTTTCTATTACCAATGACCGTTTAGTGACCTTCCATAAATTTTATATGAATGTAACTATACAACCCTTATTTCTTAGCTACCCTACTCAAATTAGATTTATTCTCAACTCAAGAAAATACCTCACCTCTTTTAGAAACCATTTGTTTTCATTCTATAATTATATCTGTATCTTACCCTTTCTTACAATTTTACAAGGTTCACCATCACCCAAATATACCTGCCCAGAATCACCTTGAACATAGTCTTGAAAATATTTCTTATGGGGTGTAGCATGAAATGAAACACCTAAATATAACACCCAAGAATCATTAATATTATCTAAAGAAAGGATAAAGCATCTTGTAACACATCACCTACTACATTTGCTTTTTGGTTTTTATATTGTTGTCCATCTCCTTGTTTTCCTTTTCAAAACCAATAATCTTTCTTTAAGTGTCCTTTCTTACCACAAATCCAACACACCAATGTTCTTATAGATTTAGATCTACCATTATTATACTTTCCATAATTCCTTAGCCCCTTTCCTCTATCTTTTTGTCTTCCCCTATTCTCCATAATCAAAGCATTACCTGATGTCTCACCTATGCTTTTCTATCATATTTCCTCACTAAGAATAACACCAATAACATCATCAAACTTTAAAGTGTTTGAGTCAGAGATAGAATTTATCACATCTATAACCAATCCATTCCATATTTTTGGTAATGAGCATAGAGTCAAAATATCCCTAACTTCATCATCAATATTTACTCCTACAAATCTTAACTAATTTGTGATCATGTTAAATTCATTTAAATGGTCAGCAACAAACCCACCTTCTAACATTTCTAGATTAAATAAATGCTTCATAAGAAATACCTTGTTGGAGACTGAGAGTTTTTCATACACTCTATGTAATTCCTTTATCACATCCACTATTGTCTTTTCTTTTGAAATATTGAAGGCCACTAACGTTGCCAGGCATAGTCATATTGTTCATAGTGCCTTTCTATTAAGAACCTCCTAATCTTCATCATTCATAGTCACCAGCTTCTTTGCTATTCCATCTAATGGTAGGAAAAGATCCTTCTAATATAGATAGTCCTCATTTTGCATCTTCTATAGTTGTAGTTTTGGCCATTAAACTTCTCAACCTTAAACTTGCCTTCTTTCACCATTGCTCCCACTCGAACCAGGAAACCTCTTTTCCTATGAGTTTATTTGCCAAATAAACCTTTGGATATGATACTAGTTGTTAATAAAATAGAATGTAGAGCAATAATAATGAAATAAAGATAGAATTAAAATTCAAAAAACACAACAAAATAGAGATATAGATTTAATGTGGTTCAACCAATATGGGCTATGTCCATACAAAAATTGCCAGTTTTTCTTGTTATTCAGTCCAATAGATGAAGGTAAAAACTTGTAATACATCCACTATAATATCCTCTTCACTCTAACCCATTATTTCTTGATTACAATGCCCTCATATCAAAGAAGGGTTACAAATTAGGGAAAAAATTCACTAACTTAATTTCTACAAGTATATCTAAAACCTAGTAGTAAATGGTCTAGATTAACTATGAAATTATAATATTTTATAATGCATTTTTTGACACCCCCCCTTAGACCCCCATGGTGACCATAGTTAGGGGGTCTTCCCCCCCCACACCTCCTTATCGAGAACTAGGCATTAAAATAAAATCAGGTTCCACCATCTAACACTAGGATCAACCAAATCATACACACCACTTGATCAAATTACCCTCATCTTGCATTGGTGATGCTGCATAAGCTAAGAAATTTTGTCTCCTTGCTTATTTAGTATCAATAATGCTATATTTAGTTAAACATAACAAACATATTCAAATGGGTTTCTTCCTATTAACAAACTTAAAAATTCTAGTACAGAAATAATCGTAATAAATACATTTTATCCATCAAAATTATGCAATGAATAGAAAGAATAATATTTATTACATAATTAATAAATATAATTAAGTATAGTACTAAAATGAACATACCATTTGAGTATTTTTTTACTTAGTCTATAAGTTACCAAATTTTCGTAACTATAATGGTAAACAACATTTATCACTTTTATTTCCATATACTTCTTATTTTTATTAGCATTCCACTCATAATCAACTTGAAGGATCAAATACATTTAATGTCTAACTCAGAGTAAACAATATCTAATTATCCATATTTAATTAAATTACTTATTTATGAGTTGTATGCATATAGCCAATATATCTCACCTCATAAGTTTTTCTAACTGCTATAACAGTAAATAGATGCATTAATTATAGGCATTCATCTCATGTTTACTTATGTATGTTATATAGATGTATGAGTACATATGTCCCTTATACAAATATATACCATGCATTTAACTATACAAATCAAATACATAAAAATATATACTCTGTATAGGTATTTGTATTCAATTTAAGACTTTGTACCATTTTTACTAGTAGGGTATCCATTATGCCCTAACTATCTGACTGTGTCATCCCTAGATTATAATGTATACCTCAGCTATAATTTTATTCATATATTCCTTATTAACTTGTATAAATTAGCAAATAATATAACTACCTATATTGGGAAATAGTCTATCAATTTAAACAAAGTTTTTAACTTCATACAAACCCCTATTCTCACATTTTTGCCTTGTTTTACTATTAAATGAAACTAAATATAAACCCCAATTTTCCTAACTCACCATATTTAGGACTTATTTTAAATAAGTATACAATTTTATTTATTTTAACAAATAACCTATCCTGTTAACCCATCGACTTAATTTATGGTAACCATATACCATTCAAATTTAGAGTAGTCATAAACAATGATCTTCATTAATATAATTTATATATAGTCAAACATGTATATTCATCTTAATGTTCCATCTACTATCATAAATTATAAATCGACTCAGTCAACTATCCAATATAATAATTTCTCACATATTACAAGATCTCAATGTATTAACAAATTTAGTTGTATAACCTACTATACAGATCAAATGACCAATTTATATACACATATGTATGAGGTTAATCATGATTCATATATTTTATAACATATATAACTTTGAATACCTATCATACAAAGTCTAAATGTAATTACTTAGTCCTTTACACACACACACACACACAAACAAGGCTTCAAATATCAAAAGTAATAAGTACTAATTACATTTGATATTTGAATCCCTATATATATATACACAGGGCTTCGAATATTAAATATATTAAATCCATCCCTATAATTCAATGCCTCTAATTTGTTTGACATCTATATCTGATTGATATTTTGAAATACACACAAATTTATCTTTTAATCATTTAATTTATATCTACTTTCAAACTTGGGTCGAAGCTGGGTATCTTCTTTATGCAAGATTATGAAATAATTTAATCTAGTCTATGCTTGTTTATATAGAATTCATAATTAGTGATCATAGTTTCATGGTAAGGCTCATATTATAAATATAAATTCAAACCCATTTAGAATAAATAATGCATAGACCCTAGCCATTATAGATTCATAGGTTTCTATGGGTTTAGAACTTTCCATATATTCAACTTACTATTAATTTTTACATAGTTCAATTCATATAGGCTTAGGGTTTTGAGGTAATGATTTAGTTTTTTGGATGGTTGAGCCATCCACAGAGCTAAATCCTAAATAATAAAAGTATAAAAACCCTTTTTCAAGAAACCAACAAAAATTATCCAAGCCTATACAATAATAAAATAAAATGACATCACCAACATGAATCAACCTTGTATGTTGATTTATTCCTCCAAATTTCACACACGGAGCTTCTTTCTTCCTCTTTCTCTCTACTCTTATTTTTATATCTCCCCTTTTGTTGAATCTCCTATCTCCCATTTTTTTTCCTTTCTTCCTACCCAAACTCCTCTTTTCCTCCATGCATTTCCTCTCCACCCATCTCTCTCATTTCCACAATAGAGGAATCAATTGACAGAACAATACATGGCATTTTAAATCCATAAGAACACGTAGTCTACCAACTTACCAAAAATGGATTTTGATCCAAATGATAGGGTTAAATAGATTCAAAACCCTATTAAAAACCCTAAATCCTCTTAAATGTTCCCATATAATTAAACAATTATTTTCATATCTTCATAATAATATGCATGTTCATTGACCCCATGCATCGACTTTACAAAAGTATATTTCATCTATGATTTCCATGTTAGGTTGGATTAAAAATAAGTCAATTAATCATAACTTCCATATGACAAGGCGGTCAAAGTATATGACTTAGTAATAAGATTTTTTAACAAAGATTCGACAACCATAAATATGTCAAATAATGGTTAAATAATGATATTATTCTAATCACTTTGCATGACAATATGTTATTGACTAAGCATAAATGATTTGATAATCATCATTACTTAATAATTTTATATTGACTACAATGCCAACTAATGTCCTCCAGTTTAGTTAGCGAAGAACTATTCTTTACTAATGACTCAATACTTGTTATTTAACTATTCAAAATGACTATAATATTATATAATCCATTAATAATAACTTATCAACCCATTCAAGATTAATCTTAGAAACTAAACAAAACCTTATTTATTAATCACCCAAATATATCCCAAAATAGTGGTGGTACATCATAAAATACAAGTACAAAATTTCTCCTATGTTAAAATAATAATGTAAATAAAAATTAATACATTAATACAACCATATTAGTGAAATCAACGAGGTCATCAAACATAAAATAAGATCATGGCATGTGTGTGTGTGTGTGTGTGTATTAAAGACATACTACCTATATCATGGTATAAGTAATTAAAACTCATATGTGATGTGTGCATAGGTACCTATATTTTCTTTTGTCATACCCCAACATCTCGATCTATGTCACCTTCTTCGATGATGTTATCCCTCCATCATGCTCTGAGGGATGAATCTTTCCTACATCAAACTCATGACAAGAAGGTAGTTAGCACACAACATCATGATATATATTCATAAAATACTATTGTAAAAACTAACAACATGATCATAATGTAAAGAATATACAAGTGCAGTTAACTGATATCAATGGAATCTAAACAACATACAAATGTCCCATAATAGCATATGACTTATAGTTTAGTTAAATAGTAAATAATCAATTTAACAACCATAATAATCCATTGATAATAAACTAAATTAGCTTAGTGACAAATCATGATGTGAAACTTTTTGACACTTTCGTTCACTTTAGCAATAATTTTGTTTGACATTTCATTCATATCCATTACAATTCCTTTGACATCAATGAAAATTATTCCAACACATAAAGGGCATATTTATTTTATCTCTACATTCAATAATATTGTCTTTCCATGAGTTCAATTGATGGAATTACATGGAATTTCAATCTTGATGAGATTCATCAAGTTGTTGCAATAGTTAATTTTTGGGGTTTTTATATGTAATATATTATTATAGACATTAAAACTAACTTTGAGTTTTCTAAAGTAAATACTCTTTTTAACTTAGATTTTATAATAATAGAGACTTTATTTCTTAACATTTATAAATTATTCCTTTCAATGTAAATCCCTGAAATTTTATCCTTGCAAACTCTCTTCCACATGCATTCCAACATTGTTACTAAAATTGAAGTTTTATTTATTTTTTATTAAACTCTAATCTTAATTTTTTATCTATTAAATATTATATTAATATTTATAATTACATATGATTTTAGGATATTTTATATTCTCGTAATGGGAAGCCAATGATATATTCTTAGATAATTTCTTTCAAGATCAATAACTAGTGAGTAGCTTCAGATTTACCCAAATTAATTAATTAATGAAGCTTTGCATAATAATGTCAAGTGAGAAGTTAATAAAGTATTGTATCTAATTGGTGACATAGTAATATATTTTTTTATCTTTACACTTAAGATTTTCATTTTTCTATTTCTTACCTTATTGATGTAGTATGAGAGAGTCAATTCTAGTCTTAAAATTTTAATTAAAAAAATCAATGATAAGTAGTTATTTTAATATTTAAATATAATAGATCTTGAAACTAATAAAATGTATATTTTCTTACATATTTAGGCTATATTGTTTGGATATGTTTTATCTCATAATTATTTAAGCCTGTTGTTTGGAATAAGAATTGATATTCCTAGAATTATATGTATGTGAAGACTTCAATTTGAATGGTCTCTATCAAAGTTAAAGTTACTCACGGATAAACAAAGCTAAACATTTATGGTTGTCATATTGATTAAAGGTCCACATAGATCCATGGGAACTTTCAAAAATATAATGGTATCTTCCACAAATCTCATAGTAGATAGGTCACCACAATACAATTTTTTTTTCAATTATAGGGTCTATAATACATAATTTACATACTTGCTCATTTTATGGGAGGTCATGATCAAATTCTATCTAGAGTTAATGAGAGAAAACTTGAAACTGAGCTAATGGATCCTTAAGTAAAATGATAGCATATTCTTCATGTACCTGGGAACTCGAATCTAATCCTCATGTAAGAATGAATAAAATTAGAAATAATGAAAACATTTTTATTTCAAAGGGTCTTTTAGATTAATCTATGTAACTTTCAAATATGAGTTATCAATGTATTCACAAATATCTCTATTGATTTCTTGTTTAGTGAGATGAGAAGTATTAATAGAAAATATAAGAGTGAATCTTTCTATATCAATATCCAAATTTTAGAGGAGAGCCATAATACTAGTATACCAATAACATTTGCATCCTTATTTGGCAAGTTGCATAGAATATTGAAATTATAAATGCATATACCTTTCTAATTAGATTAAGAATGTATGATACATCAGAGCGTATGCAACTTAATGATAATGTGGAAAACTAAATAAATAAAGAAATGACATACCCCAAACTTTACAATAATAATTAAGGAACCATTATTTTTGCTCAAATTTTATTTGATAAAATGGAGATGAAAATTCTTTCCATACATTTTGAAATAATTGTCTCGAATATGGGCACTAAGCCTCACATCCATAAAATAATGTGGGAATAAATAACAAATATAAAATTTAAACCTTTGTTTCTATATCTTGAAATTGGAGTTGAAAACATGTTTTTCTAAGGATGTCAATGTTGCATATAATTTTCCAAGTATTTATTTTATTGTAGGTATAAATATAAAATGTGGTCCAAAAAAAAACCACACCCAAGTAGGTGTAAGAGTGCACCACCTTGATCTATTATGTTTTATATGTCAAATTGATTGTAGATGATACTTTATTGGTTATATTGAATGTCATATTTTTTATCTTTGTAAGATGTACTTTAAGACTATTTTCATAAAAAACATTTCTCAATAAACCAAGTTATTTTTGAAAACGTATAATTGAGTGTGAAATCAAAGCAATATCATCTCTAAAAAATAAAATACCAAATACAAGGTGGGTATGAGGAAGGTGGAAGGTTGTGCACTCGACAAGATCAAAATTATATTATAAAACCATTTATTTATAGAAATGAAAATATTTATCTCACAATAATGGATCCCATAGATGAACCCACAAGATCAAACTTATATTATAAAATTATTTGTTTGTAGAAATAAAAATATTTATCTCATGACAATGGATCCCATAGATGAAAATGAAATATTGAGAACTTGTGTTTCATGAGTAGTAGTTATAGATAGTTTTTTGCAAACACTCATAGCATCAATAATAATTGAAATACTACATTTCTTCTTCAAATACTCATAGCATTAATAACATTCAAAGACTACATTGGTCATGGAGACTATAAGTTATATAATTTACAAAAACTCATATTCGCCCCTAATACTAATGTATGAAGGAATTTTATTTATGTTGTTGTTCAGTAAGTTTTAATGTTTACCTTGCTTGAAACCATTAATGATATCCAAGCCAAGTTACAACAATTATTTTTCCATAAGTAGTCACAAGTGTTAGGAATGTAATTATGGAACACTTCTCACTCATAACAAATATGCATAGGGCATTTTTGAAGAATCAAATTTGGGGAAAATGTGAATGAGTGTTGATATGTAGTGATCAAATCTATGGTAATAGGAATTCACCTCCATTTATTATCAAGGGAATTAAATTGAGGTATTATTAGGTGTTCTTAATTAGATATTCTATCACATGTTCTATTTGGTCACTTTTATTAAAATGTCATAGCACAAATTTAAAATGAGAAGTTTAGTATTATATAGATATCAACATATTTGTATATGTTTTGGATTAAATATAATTGATTACAATTGATGAGTAAAAAAATTCTTAAATATGAGTGTTCTTTTGGATAGGCAACTATGACTAAGGGGTATTTAATCTGTCAAAGTCACCTAGAGAATGATCTTGGCCCTAACCATTTGACTCTCCATGTCAAATATCCAAAAATATTTGTATCTTAGTGTATCCTATAACAAACCATCATCTTGATAATGATGGTTTACTTCAATAGACTCCAATCAACTATAGTTTACCTCAAATTGATAACACCTTATCCAAACTCAATTGCAACTCTACTACCAAGTGTAAGAGATGAAATATGGAGGCAAAGCATATAAGGATGGATGTAGTGGATGTGATTGATGATGGTACATAGTAGATGTTGGATGATATTCTCTCTTGAATAAGGAGAATATTGATTCTTTCTTGTGGATAGATCCACCCTTCTAGTTATTTTCTTATTTCTTAATCTTCGCATGATTATAATTGACATTTATAAATTGAGGTGGAAGTAGATGTGATAATTGGTGATGGATCTCAATGGATAACTAAGATTTTTATGAATACTCTTTGCATTTACCCCTAATGTATATTTGTTATTTTTTCATATTATTTTTTTTAGATCTATAACCTTCTTTTAGTTTGGGCTAGCATTTAACCCGATTTTGAGGATTGTTCATGTTTTTTAGTTTTTAATATTTTAAGTGTAATTTTTTTTGTAAAAGGGTTTGGGCCTTTTGTAATAATATTGTACATAATCCTAGGTGTCATAGGATAGATTTCATTTGATTATAATAAGTTAAATTTCCACTCCTATAGGAATAGGAAGGGTCATTTGGGATATGTGAAATGAACAACCATCATAGCATCTTTATTTGTAATGCTTTGTTCATTTCAAATTGAATCATGAAGGTAATTTTGGCTTGTAATAAATATTTCTCATTATCATTCCATTAATTATCTTATTTGGCTTGACATTGATATCAAAGCCCAAGGTTTATTTTCCTCCATTCATTCACTCCTCATTTTTAATTATTCAGCCTGCTCCATCTTTATCTGGCAAAAGTTTGTAAGGCACTTTAGGGTTTCAAGGAAGATATTACGATTCTTAAAAAGGCATTTATATTATTGGTTGAGTACTACTTGAACATGGAGTTACATTCTGATAGGATTCAGTTGTTAGCAAACATATTTTTACTTATTTTGGGGGATTTTTTATATGATTTTTTATTGTGTGCTTTTGTTTGGACTATCGAGTACAATTTATGTTGATCATGTCATTAGAATCAACCTTTTCCAACTATGCTCTAACCTTCAGACTTGTCAAAAGACCATTGAATTTGTTGTTAGCTCTGTTGTACAGAGTTTTTTATTTAAAATATGACTTCTTCACTATTCTTTGTCACTCGAACTACCTAAGGAAATATATTATGTGGAGAATAAAATTAAATGACATCTCTTTGACTGTGTTGGCCTTCTTAGTGATTTATTTTCTATCCAATTGACTCATCTTTATGAAACATTCTAGATAAAGAAACGTGAGCCTTGGTTGATAAGTGTTGCATAGGAGTGGATTATTTGAAAGCTTTAAATAAGACTTTATTTTATATATTCTAATATTGGACTTTTTCATATAATCCAAATATGGAAGAGAACCCTGTATAGGCCTAGAGGTTATTTTTTTATGATTTTTCATTTTAAAAGCAAATTTCATTTTTTTAGTTGTTCTTTTACAAATTTTGAAGCATTTAAATTTTAGAAGTATTTAATACCCTAAAAAAATCTACTCTAAGCATAATTTGAATTTAAAAATAATCAAATTTTGTAAATCAAGGAGAAACAAGGAGATCTGCTTGTTACCCATTTATTTCTATCGAAAGGCATAAATCCAAAAATCAATAAAAATTGAGTATATCATCAAGTATGAGGTTTTCTTATTGAGTCAATTTTAATGGTAGAGTAAATAATTTTCATGTGCCACCTAGGTACCACATACCATTATGCTCTCACATGTCTTAACACCTCTTTAACGTATTATTGAGTATATTTAAAGGGTGAGTTGATTCCACATATCGATGGGTATATAAAAAGGGCAGGTATATAGAGAGGTTTGGTATATCGATACGGTGGTATAGAAAAGGGGAACTTTTAGAGTGATAAGAAACTGATTTTAGGGGTTTTAAAAACTCAAAATAAATTAATGCATTCAATGAAATCAATCATTAGCATGATATTGACTAGAAAAGATGGTTAGAATGGTCTTGACAAATGGACAACACACTCATCTTCAATGATCTATGATTCAATATTTTTAATAGAGATACATATCTAGATGAGCTAATATGGATTGCAAAATATATTCAAACATGGAAGTAGAATAACTAAAAATTATTAGCCTTGATAAGGGCCTCAGTCGATGGATATGTGTTTTATCATATCCAAGGTTGTAGTTCTTCATGGGAAACACTTCATAAATTGAAAGACTTGTATGGTTCCCACTCACAGTTGGAAATCATTCAGTTTCAATTTAAGTTGATTAACTTCAAGTTGAAATATGGTGATGTCATGATATTGGCTTCAAAAATTCATGCAATCAAGCATGATGTGGATGTCATGGGTGTCAAAATTGACATCTATATGACCACATTCATAAAAACCCTTCTTCCCAACTATTTAACTTAATTGGCACCTCTACAAGAAAACAATTAGTTAGAGACTCTCACATTTGATCAATTAGTTGAAAAGATGGTGGAAAGATAAAAGGCCTTTGGAAGTAAAATTGAGTCCATACAAGAAAGTGTGTGATATGTGAAGGGAAATTATTGAAAAACATCCAATAAGGCCATATATTCTAAAATTGAAGGCAATAATAAGTACAAGAATAAAATAAGAGAAAAGGCAGAAAAAATAACAATTGGGTGGTCAAAATCAAAAATAAAATGATAATCAACTCCTCTATTACTATCAGTGTGATAGAAAAGAAAGCCAAAAAACCCATAAATGCATGACTCCATGGGATGAAATTGAAGCATATCATAAGAATAAATTAGAAAATTCAAAGAGACAAACAAAGGAGTCAAACTCTGCTCAATTTACCATTGAATGTGTTTTCCAATTCAGATGGTGAAGTAAATAAAGTCTCAGTTAGTTCATCATGGTTTGATGCTTGGGTTATTCATACTAGTGACACCCTATATATGACTTTCCAATAAGAATTATTTGAGGATTTTTATGAATAAATTTATGGTCCAGTATTCATCACAAATAGATCAAGTCTATAACCATAATGAAGAAGTATAATCCAACTCAATTCTCTAGGGCTTCCAAATTTCAAACTTCAAAATTTTCTATACTTTCCTCAATTAAAAAGAAATTTATTGTCTCTAGTACTCATTTGGAAACAAGGCTATTCCATCTTATTGGAAAATGGTGACATCATTATCAAAATTAAAAGTGATAATGTAGTCTTCACTAGATATGTGGAAGGAAAATTTATCAGACATAGGGGTGAGCCATTAGTTTCAAGGAATTATGCTCATCTTATTGAAGATAATGTCTCCAAATAAATTATGGCATGCTAGATTCAAGCATACTCACTATAACAACATTTGTGTATGAAAAAATAATGGTGTTGTTGTTTTACCTACCTTGCTCAAAAAAATTGATAACAAGTTTAAATCCTGCATTTTAACCAAACTATCAAGAGAACCATTTCTAAATTCATAGTGGAAAGCTGAAAGTTACAACTAGTTCAATCAGACTTGTGTTCTCTTCCAATCCTCTTAACTAGTGGTCATAAGTACTTCATGTTGTTCATTTATCACTATAGAAATATAACTTGGATATATTTTCTTAAATAGAAATATGAAGCATTCAAGACATTCAAAAAGTTTTGAATGAAGATTGAAAAATAAGATCAAACTCATATCAAAACACTTGGGACTAATAATGGTAGTGAATAGATTTCAAATAATTTTAAATCCTACCTTGAGAAAAATTGGATCAAACATCATCTCATAGTCCTTCACACTCCACAACAAAATGGAGTTGGAGAGAGGATGAATAAGACCGTGATCAATATGGTTCATATTATTTTATACTTTAAAGGGGTAACTCTACATTTTTGGGTTAAATAAACTAAACCAATAGTATATATTTGCAACATATCACCATTAATATTTATTCAATTCAAGACTCAATATGAGATGTGGTGTGGTCATCTTCCTTTAGTATGACATCTATAGGTTTTTGAATCCAATTACGCATTAATATCAAAAAAGAATAGAAATAAGTTAGACCATAGGAGTCACAATGTATTCACTTGGGATATTCTGAAATCTCTAAGGCATACAAGTTATATGATGAGAAAAAGAAGCTTATTTCCATAAGAGAAGTTATCTTTTATGAAACTACAAAGGACAAAGCAAGTATTGATTGAAAATTAAGACTTAATAAATATGTAAAGTTTGATGTCTAAAAGGAGAGTGATTTAGACATTCAAAATATTAAATGGGGGACATACAATTGTGAATCAATTGATTCTTTATCATCTCTTATACATGAGAATGAAACTCCTTCTGAAGGAGAAAGTACAACTTCATTAGATAATGAATAGGGGCCACAATAATAGAGTGAAAAAAGTGAAGGCACTTCAAAAGATGAAATTGAAGCACCTAAACCACACAAAAAAAGCTTAAGTAGGCCACCCAAACATTAAAACGTGTCAAACATGATGAAGTTGTGTAAAATGACACTAGAAGTGCACATGCAACTACATCACAATCAGACAAATTTCTTGAAGAAATTTAAGATAAGATTGAAAATATCACCTTGAATGACTCTCTAGAAAAATAACTCAATGATGTGTTATATTAGGAACCAACATATTTTAAACAATTTGAGAAGCTTAGGCCATGGAGAAAATCAATTAAATATGAATACTATGCATTAGCAAAAAATGGGACTTGGAAATTAGTTGATCCTCTATTTGGCTACAAACCAATTAGCTACAATTGGATCTACTACAACAAATACAAGGTTTACAACTCACTTGACAAGAAAAAATCCAAACTTATCACAAATGGATATTATCAAAATGAAATAATTGACTATAATGAAACATTTTCACCTAAAACAAAATGGACTACCATTTGGACCATGTTGACCCTTGCAACTCACAATGGATAGAAAGTTTACCAAATAGAATTCAAAACTACATTTCATAATGGTGACCTAAAAGAAACAATGTACATGATACAATAATAAAGTTTTGATTAAATGACCAAGAGCACAAGGTGTGCAAACATGAAAAATTAATGTATGGTTTAAAACAAGCCCCTCGATCATGGTATGAAAAACTAGATAAACACCTCATGAACATGAACTTCAAACATTTTGAGTTTGAAGATGCAAGTCTTTTTGTCAAAATAATTGTATTTATAGTGGTGTATGTTGATGATTTTCTCATCACATGGAACAATGAATGGTACACTACAAAGTTCATATCAGAGTTGATGAAAATCTTTGAAATGACTGATTTGGGCTATCTTCATTACTATTTGGGTATTGAAGTAGTTCAAAAACCAAAGTTTATCTTCACCACATATCAAAAGTACATTAGTGACATTTTGAACAAGTTCAAAATGGAAGATTTTAATCCTCTCAACACACCCATGGAACAAAATCTAAAATTGACATCAGATTATACAACATATTTGGTTAATGCCACTAAATAAAGATAACTCATTGGAAGACTTATTTATGTGACCACAAAAAGACCATATATATCCTTTTTTGTTGGTGTTCTTTCAATATTCATGAAACAACCCAAAGACAATCATTGTATAGCAACAAAAAAAGTCTTTAGTTATCTCAAAGGAAGAAAAAATGTTGGGCTCAAATACTCCAGGGTAGGTGACTTTAAACTAGTTGAATATTCATATTCTAACTATGTTGGTGATCATGAATATGGGAAATCAACTACAAATTTTTTAATGAACTTAGGAACATCAATTTTAAGTTTTAAATATAAGAATCAATTGGTGCTGGTAATTTAGTCAATAAAAGTAGAATATAGGATCAAGTTAGAGGTAACTAGAGAGATTTTTTCGCTCAGAAGGGTTATCTCATATTTGTAGAAATAATAGGTTTTGTCAAACCTCTCATGGTTGAAAAAAATTATACAATTTAAATGGAAAAGAATCTAGTTTTTCACAACCAAACCAAGCATATCAGTGCTTTGATTTGACATTGTGTGAAAAATGGAAATGTCAAGTTGCAACATTACCCTAAAATAGATCAACCAACAAACATCCTAATAAATGTGCTTGGATGAGAAAAAATTGAAAATTAATGCTTGGACTCACCATATCCCCTGCAGATTAAGTGGGGATGTAAAAATAATGTACATAATCCTAATTGTCATAGGATATATTTCATATTATTTTAATAAGTTGAATTTCCATTCCTTTAGGAATAAAAGGGTTCATTTGGGAATGTGAAGTGAACAACAATCTTGGCTTAGTAATTTTTAATGCTTTGCTCATTTCAAACTGAATCGTGAAGAAAATTTTGGCTTGCACTAAATATTGCTTATTATCATTATGTCAATTATCTTATTCATCCTCACACATTTTCAAATATCCACCTTTATCATAAATAAAAAAAGCTAACCATCATGCTCACCAATAAGACTACAACCCTTTCGATTAAGAAGTGAAATTTGGAAATCATGTGATTGAAAATTCATTCATAATGATAAAATACATGGTACTAGGAATACACATTAATTTTTTATAAAATAAATTTGATCAAAAGATATAAATATACCCCTAATCATATGGTTGATAAATTGATATTTTAATTATCGAAAAGAAACATCAAAATTTGATTTTATCCATAATTTTACTTATTATAAATAATTCAAATGTCCACGATTCATTTAACATATAAGTATATGTTATTATTTAATAGTGTAGATACTAAAATTAAATATTTATAGCATCTCAATCTTTTACATTTAACAAATATCAAATAGGTATGTACCCTCCAATTCTAGACCTACCCATTATCGAAAGGTTTGCATTCACCATCTCACTATGCCTAAATGTTTATCTCTTAGTCTAATCTATATCATTTTGATGACTCATGTCTCTTGTAATGGATAAAATATTAAAACATGATAAATATAATTCACTATTGGTTTCAAATCTATATTTATTTTCTATCCCTCTAGACACTACTGGCCACAAAGGGACACTACCATCGATGGTAGTGTCTAGATCCTTATCTAGTGTCCAGTAGCCAAAATTCATCTAAATTATAAAATGATCAAAACCTGTGGGTTAGCCTAATTATCTTATTTAACCCTACCATGAGATATTTTCAAAAGGTGTGATATAAATATAAGTCTAAGCCTTCTTATTCCTCATCTAGAAAATACCAAGCAAACACCTACTAAATCTAAATCAACCAATTGTACAAGAAATTTAATCTGCCATATTCATCTTTATTTTTATATCAAGTATGAGATAATTCATAACACAAGTATAAATCATTCAAATAGAAACCCATGAGTGATATTTTTTAAATCACAAGCTAGATCACTTCATGCACCTTTATATAGTATATTGCACCCTTGTGTACACTCTTTCCAACACATAGAGAATAAATACATAATTTTGAGGCCCTCATTAGAGTATTAGATATGTAGATAGTGCCCATTGATAGATGGGTCTTTGAGGAAGCTCGACACTATGAGCCCACTAACCCATTTTTCAACAAACTCATTCCAAGTGTGAAGAAAGGTGAAGAGCTAGGGTTTTGATCAATTAGCAAAGAGAGATAACATGTATCCTAGATATAAATACATCAATAAAAAGGTGATAAAAAACCTAGAAAGTGAAGTTGGTCACATCCAAATCCAATCATTATTTCATACTAGACACCTGTGTCATAGGTAGACATTAGCATTGATGATAGTGTCCATATTTGATGATAGTATTTACGGCCATAGAAGTACAATTTCTACAATCTAAAAATTTATCTTACATACTTTACACCTATTTCTAGATCAAATCTAGTTGTGCATAGTAAACTAACTAAGTACCATTGTTCCTTATTTATTACACTTATTGGTTGCATCTTTTGATTTATTATCCTCTTGGATAATAAAATCAAAGGTTTATAGTACCATAGAGGTGCTTGGAGATATTTAAGTACTAGAAACATCAGATTATTTAATTCCATGACGAGGATTTAGGACTACTTCATATTCTTCCATCTCCCTTTGGAATATGTTAATGGCATTAAATAACTCAATGTATTCAAGCTCCCCATATTGGGTTAAGTTTTGCACATGACACCAATTTAGTAGGGCTAACTCATATATATTGATCTCTATAAACTTATTAGGTGAATGCTCTAGTTGGTTATTGGAGCAATTCTAAGGTTGGTTATATCTCTGATAGGTGAAGTTATAGTTGGAATTTCACCACTAGTGTTTCCAACCTATTTTTAGAGGCCCAATAAGTCATTACTAATCTTCTACAACATGCATTGTATAGCATCCAAATAATTTTTATTAGACTCTTGGGGTATGCTTTAGACATTGTTTATTAAATAGATCAATGCTTGTCCATGAGATTGATGTGTTGCTTTACCATTGACTAGGCTAAGGAAACCTAAGTGTTGATTATGTGTAGCATGTATCAATGGGATCTAATTGGTTACTATCATAAAATATGGCATCAATATGTTATGATTAGGGATGAGGATAGGGTTCAAGGAAGGTAGATTTGGAAATATATTCAGGATAGTTGACACCATTTACCCTTGAGGATTTAGCTACCTATCTAATTTTATGTCTTCAACATATGTTATAGTTAAGTCCATAATGAGGGGATGTTTGCATAAGAACATTGCAATCCATATATCTAAGGCATTCTTGTAATTTCTAGAGTTATCTAGGCATTTGGTCTATACAACTAAGTGACCCTACTATACATATTTTAGATCTTGGCATTAAATGTCCCATGGGATCATTATATTCTATCTTAATCCTATAAAAATGTTGGTATAGGAAGCTAGGATCAATTAATTGTCCAAATTGAGCCAGGAATGTATTAACAAAATCCTCCTATCGTATGATGGAGTTCTTAGGTAGGTTCAAGAACCAAGCATAGGTAACATCCATTAAAGTGAATGGGAAGGTCCTACAATCCAAATATTCATGTTTGACACCGAGGAGTTTGAGGGATGTCTTATAATAAGTTACATGTTCCTCAATAATGTGTCCTCCATAGGGTGTGAATTTTGGGAGATACCTCTCTAGTTTTCTAGGTAGGTCATGAATAACTCTAGAAACATTGATATTGGACCTAGCTAACCACACCATGGGTGTAACCATAAGTATGGGTCTATATGGAGTGGTATGGGTAGATTAACTCAATGGGTTAAGTGGGGGTCTTAGTCTCCCTCTACCAGACCTAGTCCTTTTGTGAAACCATAGGGGTGAGATTATAAATTGATCAAGGTTAGTTCTAGATCTAGTGATCTATGCGAGATAATCTAGGTTATTAATGTTAACTAGTAGTCTGAGTATTTTTTGTAGAGTGGGTAGGGCCCCCTCCTTCTAGGACATTATTTTGCCTTATATTTGGGACTTTAAAATGCACCTATTGAACTAGGGGCACCGAGTGACCTTTGATAAAATTAAGGGAATTTCATCCTCTTATTTAAGGATCTTTTTTGGGAAAATCTAGGGAACAAGTTGTAGGTATTGGGCTCTATGAGATAGCCTACTTGGAATAGACCTCCAAAAGATGATCTGATACCACAAAATGCTCAATTCCTATTTTGAGATGCACAAAAATATTTACACCACCTGATCCAATTCAATAGGTTCCTTACTCTAAAAACTTAAATCAAAAAATTTAAATAAGGGAGCATGTTATATATACCAAGGAAACATCAAAATGAGGGGAAGAGTAAGGCAAAAAATAGGGGTTTTTGGGCAAGCAAGAGAACATTAATGCTTAAGAACAAACACGTGTGCATCCATAGTTTTACCATTGTATGCTAAGTTTCACATGAGCTTGAACTTCAGCCACATAGGGAAGTGAGTAAAATGGAAATAACATATGCTTAATTTCAATAGTTCTTTCTACGAGTAAACATATACAAGGCTATTGTTTTTAACACAAGCTCAAAGTGGTTTTAGTAAAATAGAAATAATGAAGAAACTAACTAAAATAGCATGCAACCAATCCTAATTATTTTTATATATTACGGAAAGACACATATTATAGATTATAAAGTTAGTATCATTTAATTTATTGCAAAAAATTGGAAGACATTCATAAGATAAAAACACAGTAAAAAAATAAAACATGTATTAATCTTCTTTTGTTTTTACTATTAAAATGTCGATGTTAACAATGAATTTTGAAGAAACATATATAGAGACGAGATGGAGTCCACCTCCAAATACTAGTAAATCCCACTCTTAGCCATAATGGCTCAAAATAATTACAACCAATGATTATAATTATGTTCCCAAAACAGATAAAGAAAAGAGGAGAAGGGACCCAAATTATGATATCACATCCCCCCATCATGACCATAATAAGCATCAAATTGCACTTGGTGGGGATCCACTTCCCAGCTGCTTTAGGGTGCTTTATTGAGATACCAAAACTTGTACCACCAAGTTATCCTCCTAATCAAGATTAGGTAGATTGGCAAATGTCTCCCAGAAAAACACCTCTACCAGAGTTAGTAGTTTATTATGTTCCTTGAGAGGGGCTTCAAGGGAGTTATTTACCTCATTGACTTGATTTATTCTTGTGGTCAACTACATGATAAGACCTAGGATGGCTCATGCTCTATCCCTATTGTCCGTCACCACCTTCTTCTTCATTACCACCTTGAAGTGCTCTAGGTGAACCCCAAATTTATCAAGGCTGAGCAAGGTGCCATCTAGGTGAAAAAGTAATTCAATGTTGACTTCCTTGAAGTAAGCATGAATTTGATCCCTTATTTTCTCGAAGAGCCTAATGGTGTCCTGGATATAGTTGATTCTTTTAATTCTGAGTCATCATTATAAATTTTAAATATACGTTGATATTGCACCAAAAAATACTTTGAATAAGAATGCACATGATATTAGAAAGAATGCATTTTATGTAATTATAACACTCTTGAGGTCATAATACCTAGCTATGCAACAAGCTTTCTTATAGGCCAAGTCAACCCTTAGTGTAGACAAATTTGATAATCATTTGGAACTTTTTCATCACATTAGTAAAAAAATAATGCCATGTAATAAAACATATAGTGATACTTGCTTCATATTCTAATTACATGTTCAAGATAGGGGTAAAATGTTATTTAACATCATAGAGACGCACTCATTTTATTTTCAAAAATTTCTACATGTCCATGGGATATGAGTCCAGCTAAAATTAATAATTATAACATACCCACAATTGAAATGAAATAGGTTTTAATTATGTGCATGACACCAAATAGTCTATGGGACCACCAACTACACTTATTGCTTCAACCATTCATATATTCTCAAGAGTTGTGATATCTTTTAAAAAGTTGCTCCATCTTATGTTTATTTGAGTTAACATCTCCCTAAACCCTTTTACTCTTTTTCCTCAAAATATTTATACCATGGAGCTAACTCTTAAAGTTTCCATGTACTTGGCTCATATGTCTATGTACTGAGGGCACTCAAGGATGAAGTGAACCTTCTTTTCAACCCCCCATGTGATGGAAAAAAATAAACCCTATCTTCTAATTGTTCCTTAGGAGTCATGCATCAACATGTCTCTCATCTTAGGCTATTGGAGCTAATCCTCAGTTGAGAAATGAGGATTTTTTCCCTACATTCAATTCCAACCCCTATATATGTTTTTGCATTATGCTCGTAAGTCATGTTGAACACTGAAATTTAGTGTTATCCTTCCTTACTTATTTCCTTCCTCCACATCACCATTTTAAACTTTTAATTTTCATATTTTTTTGTCTTTTTTATGGTTTGGGTATTCATTTACATAGATATCCCATCTACTCATCCACTTGTGGTTCTACTTCATCCAAGTGTTCTTCCTCTTGTGGAAGTATTCATCTGTGGTAGCTCTAGGCCACTTGTCAGTCTTCATGGTTTCTAATTTTTTTAGGTAACAAAATACTCGGTCATAACAATTGCCTCTAAAGGGAAAGTCCAAGTTCTGGCAATGAGATTTCATACGCAACCAAATCCTTAATTCTAATATTTTTTGTGATAAGATGCTTTTGGATCATTTCTATTTACCTTTACTTCAAATTTGTTGTTCTACTAGCCCACACCTCATAGCCATATAATACCACTAGTGAAAAAATTAATCCAAATAAGACACTGGTGGTCTTCCAATCCCATAACTCAATGTTCCTACATTTGTTTTGAAGTGTATAAAGAGATATCTAGCCACCTTGTATTATTTTCATCCTGCAAGTTTATTAGTTGAGCTTGTTGTGAAAGCCGAGTATTTTGACACTAATTTAAGAGACCCTCCTACAAAATAAAAATCAAGGTGTTGTTCCTTCTTTTTCACTAAGAAAATCACAATTTTAGGTTTTTTGATGTTCATCTACATCCCTATTTATTTACAAAAGAGTTCCAAAGGCCAAAGATTGTCTATTAAATCCTAGATTGTCTTTACTTTTAGAATTAGGTCATTGACATAAATCAAAAATTTCACCATATATTTGGCCAAGTGGACCCCCTCCCCTCAAAATTCATTTATCTAATATTCTATCTTATCAATGTATAACCCAACATAAAGTTGGGGATAGAGGGTGGCCTTGTTTGATGCATGTATCACTCCCGAAACATTCGAACAACCCTCACTATGTTTTGATGTTAGCTATGACTTTTTCATACAATCTATGAAATGCTACCCTGTAGTGCATTAGAATCCCTAACTCTTCCATTCTACCCCATAGTTTACTCCTTCATACTATGTCAAATTTCTTTTTGAAGTCTACAAAACAACAATATACATCCCCTTTTTATCCCAAACCTTTTCAACAAGGTGTTTAAGTGTGACAAAGTGATCAATAGTGGATTGTTTGGGCCTAAAGCCTCTGCTTGCCTCTTTTCCCTCTTTCCTTTTTCCTTTTCCAAACTATTAATTATGTGTTATATCATATTCCCAAATAAATTTGTAAAAATTGGATTGACCATGATAGTATGGTAATTTGAGGGGTTATTTACATCTCCACTCTTAAACTTATGTATGGTTAGGCTAGTTGTCCACTATATCAGAAAGTCATTTTTGATGACCCCATTTAAAAAATCTTTTATTTTAGGTTTTAAGATATTTATTTCCCATCTTAGATGCTCTTCTTGTAGGTTTTTTATGTCGCAGGGTTTACCCATTGCTATCTTTTTAATCCTTTGCATGATGTCATATCTCATGAAAATCTCTTCCTTAACACTAATTGTGGGAGGTGTATCTTTTCACTTTCATGCTCATATAACTATTATGAGTAATCCAACCAATGCCTTGTTGTTATAATGTTCTCAGTCTACTTATTTTTCTTGTGAAGCTCCCTCTGGAATCTTTTTGGTTCATCTTTTCTTAAGTAAATCAACTATTTCCTCTAAGTTCTTGTATATTCTTATTTTTTTGTTCTTACCATATGCTCATATGTTTTATTGTTTTCCTATGTTTTACATACATGTTATTTTAATGATCTTTGTGCCACCTTGCATTCTTCATCATGCCATGGGTTTGTGGGGAACCTATTTATTTCCTTCTTTTTAATTTTAGCTCTCTTACCTGTTTTTTAATGCCTCTTGACTGGTGTTCATTAAACTATTGCTTTTAGTGTACATTATACCATTATCATGTACTCTCTTATTTTCCCTTCCTGCATCTTTCTATTTAGTGCCACCCTCAAAGCTTGTTGATTTTCCTCTATCAAAAGGATGTTTCTTTTAAGTGGTGGCTTACTTTGGTTGACCCTGGTGTGCTCATCATGATAAATGTCTCTTTGTAATTGGAGTTTCATTAAAAGTGGGTTATGATCTGGCTTAATTTCTACGTGAGAGTCTTCTACTTTAGACTCTTCAATTCCACGTATAGAATTTTGTGAGAATATAACATAGTCTATTACACTCTACCCTTTATGTCTCTTACACTTGTATTTTCCTAAATATTCCCATTTACTCATGCCATTATAAATAATCAAGCTATGCATACTACATAAGCATAGTATCTCTTTTCCATAGTGCATGATAGCCCCTTGCCTATTGTCTGAATTCAGGTGTTCCATTGATTATTTTCTTCTTCTACAATTGAAATAGGATTCATATCTAGATCCACATTATTTCCTAGGATATTGGCTTGTTTGTTTGTTTGTTGTCTTTTCATTAAAGTCCCCTTTTTACAAAATCCTCCAATCGTATTGTAGGATGAAATGCCTCTCTTTAGGGACAAGTATGGGTCTTCACATTATAGATCGTGCTTCTTATAGTACTTAGAATTCTTGGGCACAAAATAACATACAACTACATTAATGTTTATGTCATTTTATTTACTCTTATCTAAATGTACTGTTTATTTTCATCCTACTTTTCTATTCTAATACTTATTCCCCACAATTCCTTTATTAACACCATTATACCACTAAACCCCTTGCCATTCTCATAAATTTATTCCATAATGTTGCCTTCTTATACCCTTCAAAATATGGTGTTGTACACCCATTATGCTCATGTGTTTCCATTACAATGATTATAACATTGTGCCTAGTGCTTAACGTCTCTTCCATTTTAATATCATTTATTTTCTCCCTTACTTCCATACTTTCTAGTCTCTCTTTCAAACTCATTAGCTCTTGCACATAGAGCTTCGATGACTAAATGAGTAGAGTCATTGTAGGGCTGTAAGTTTCCTCACCGTCTTGGATCTCCTCTTCATGACCTCTACCCTCAATGTTATGTGTTTCATTGCTTCCTAACTGGTTTTTTAATCATCTTTTACTTCTTTCCCTTGACCCACATGTGGTTTTGGTTGTGCTTTTTATTCCAAAATATGTAATGGCAATCATTGTTCATTATGATTAGTTGGTTTTTGCTTATGTATTTGTGTCTCCTTTGCTTTTAGTCTTTGTTTATGTTTCTTTATATAGTTGTTGTCCTCACTCGAGCTTGTTGGCACCTTAAAATCCCCTAATATTATTTTGCATTGACGTATACCAATTATGATATCACTTATGTGGATGTTTTAGTTCATTGTGATGATGAGTTGGTATTGTGGAGGAGCCCTATCTTCAATAGATATATAAATGGTTGTCCTTTGTTAAACCCATATGCTCCTATATTCCCTCCCTTGATAGGGTTTATTTGTACATATGTGAGAACTAGCTATTGTTATGTTATACCCTTTGATGTTATAGTTATTTCAAACTTGGTCATATTTCCACAAGATGCAACCTAAGGTTCTTTGATCTCCAACTATAATGGTTGCTTCACCTTTAACATGATCTTCCCTGATGGGAGGTCTTCCTCTATGACAACCATTTTTAACCCACTAACTTGTGTGCCTCTATCTTAACATCTTTCTTTCATGTTCCCTACCACTATTCCTTTGAAGCCTTACTAATGTTCTTTGATACCCCTTGCCCTATGAGCCCCTACTGCTTTAATATTATTTCCTCTTGCTCCCTGACAAGAGCCTTTGAAATCTTACTCGGAATATTACCTTGACTTTTCTGCTTGAAACAATCCACCCTGACTAACCCCACCCACTTATAAAAAAAGCATACTGGTTATACATTATTTGACCTTAGTTTATTAAGATTTATTTGGTTCGTGTTCATATCCCAATACGCAAACCCTAGCAAAGAACTTATGCTTTCAAGTGAAGGGTAAGTAGCAGGGACTTTTTGATCATAAATTATTTGGGATAACATACAACCAAATAATTAGGTGGAAATGTGTTACAAACCTCGTACCTATGGTTCACTATGGAACCCACAACTTGCAGCGGCATCCTTTGTGTTTGTTTCCTTTTACTTTTGGGTCCTTCAATGTTTGTGTCGTCAACTGTGTATGAGAGTTGGTATGGGCATTGGGGACTTTGATTGAAGGGGCCAAAGTGAGCGGAGCCTCCAACCCAATAATGTCATTTTCTCTGCTCCCCTTTGGCTCTAGTGGGTCTATGTTTTGTTGAATCTATTGAGACTTAAACCAAAAATAAAAATAAAAAATAAAAACTCAAATATCCATAATTGCAAATATCATGTGTGTGAGAATAACTCCGTAACATGGACAAAAAATCACAAATGTCCATCATTGCAAATATCATGCATGCGTGAGAATAACTCTATAACATGAACAAAATCTCAAATACCCACAATTACAAATATCATGTGTGCGTAAGAATATTTCCATAACATGAACAAAATCTCAAATATCCACAATGATAAATATCATGCATGTATTAGAATAACTCCATGGCATAGATAAAATCTCAAATATCTATAATTGTAAATATAAGACATGCATGAAAATGAACTTCATATCATTGACAAAATCTCAAATATCCATAAAATTGCAAATATCATTTATACATGACATTAACTCCATAACATAAATAAAATCTCAAATATTCACAATTTCAAATATACTATGTGAATGAAAATAATTCCATAACATAAACAAAATCTCAAATTTTCACAATTAAATATCATATATACATGAGAATAACTTCATAACGTAAACAAAATTTCAAATATCAAATATACCTTTAAAAAACTCATTAAGAATAACTCCATGACATAAAACGAACTCTGCACAATATCATTTGCAAATATCAACTCCGTTAGAATAACATTAAACATGAAAAACGACGCCAAACAATCCTTAAATGCACTTAAAAATCAAATTGAGATGCACCAAACGCGGAAAAGGCATTCGGCACATCTGTACAACTCTTTCAACCTGACGTCTCCGCCATGGCATTGGCCTTCATCCACATCTATTCCAAACTTTTAAAAGCTGACGTTGAACCCTCCTACATTTCAACTTTTAAAATGTGCAATTAAGGGAAAAACTTTCAAAACGCATACCATACCATGAATTTATAGCAATGATTTTGCAACCATGATTATCAAATTTTACAGAATAAGGAACCTCCAGACTCGATCTCCATTCAGATTTGATTTTGAATACAATACTTTACAGCTGTTCATCTGTACAGTCGGGACTCGACAGTCCCGCACAAAAATTATAGGAGGCCATTTGTCTGATGCACTGACAGACACCCCATGAGCATCTTGCTTAAGAGTGAAAAGCATATTCAATAATACTGATTAAACTGGGGAGATGGCATTGGTAAAATTTTCCTAGAAAGGCTGAAAATGATCCGTTAAGAGGAAATACAGACTGAGACGCCCATGCTCACCTGACCAGGGTAATTGAACTGATAGTAGGTAGAGAATTTGAGACTAAGGAACTGTAATCCGCATAAGGGAGAGATGTAGGATCTGTGAGTGGCAGAGGTCTGTCTGGTATTTCGGGAATGGCGGCCTCTCCCTCCAGCATCTTCAACGCCTCCACAATGCTTGGTCTGAATGCCACCATTACATGCGAACACAGAATGCCCACTAAAACAAATCTTTCCATTATGCTCACAGACCCATTCTCGAGGATTCTGCTATCTATAACTTGGAAAGTTTTACCTTCCTTTACAAGCTTCCATGCCCAATCTGTAATAAGATAATGTTCCGTTGATTTATCCAAAGCTTTTCTACCACTCATAATCTCCAGCAACACAACACCAAAGCTGTACACATCGCTCCGATCTGTAAGTTGGCCGTACAGAGCATATTCAGGGGCCAAGTAGCCATGCGTGCCCGCTATTCTTGTGGTGAGATGCGATTGGCCTGGTGTTGTCATCCTTGCCAGCCCGAAATCCGCAACGCAGGCGTTCATGTGATCGTCCAGCAGAATGTTAGTGGCCTTGATATCTCTGTGATATATTGCTGGGTGCACGCCGAAATGCAGATAACACAATCCCTTAGCGGTGCCGATGGCTATGTTCTTGCGCTGCTCCCACGTCAATGGAGCCCTGTTGTTGTTCCCCCTTTCAAAAATATGTTCATCGAGGCTGCCATTAGCCATGTAGTCATAAATCAGAAACCTCTGGCGTCCCTCTATGTCATCGCTGGCAACGCAGAAGCCTCTTAAAACCACCAGATTCCGATGCCGAATGCTGTTGATGATCTCCACCTCGTTTATGAATTCCGAATCTCCATCGGATGTGCAGTTTCTGATTCTCTTCACCGCGATCTGCCTGCCGTCGGACGGAGTCGTTCCCTTATACACCGTCCCAAATCCGCCCTGGCCGATCACATTGGCCCCGCTGAAATTGTCTGTTGCGGCCTTGACTTCTTTGAAGTCGAACCACACCGCACCGGTGTTGGGCTTCACGTTGCCCGGCAAAAGGCTCCTGTTCCTCCTCACGAAATACCAGTGTTTAGCGCTGCCCTGCATCCTCTCCCACAAACAGTAACAGAGCCCCACACTAGAGAGCAGGAGGAACCCTATGGCAGCGCCGGTAAAACCGTAGAAAAAAACTCGCCGGCGAGATTTGGGTATCTCGTGTACAAAAGGCACGCGGAGGATACATCCGGCGGCCTGTGGGTTCATAGGCCCCAATTCATTAACCACGCCCGCGGCATACAAACATATGAAATAATAACACTTCCTACTCATTTTTTCAGTAATATTTTTTACCATCTCTGTGAATTGCTTGTGAACGGCTTCTCCGCTGGCAAAGCATGCACTACACGCAGAGACTCCAGAGATATCCCCTTTGCAGGCCGTGTCTAATGAAGTCCGTCCTACTTTCTCAACCCAGTCCTTTTTCGTCTGTATGCCGGCGCATAGCTGGGGACTTGACACATAGTCCGACGTATCATTGAAACAGAGTTGAACCAAATTTGATGGAAGACCCATAGAGCTGAGCCGGTCTTGGAATCTGTTGAAGCAGGCAACTGCAGAGGCATTGTCAGGAAGTTCGAAAATGGATTGATCCCGCAGAAATTGAGCTAGCCCAACACCCAAAACGGTTCTCAGCGTGGTATGACAATTTTCCAGTTGTTCTGCAGTTTGAATGGATCGACAGTAGGATGTATTCCACGGCATCTGTGTAACGTAATTGAAGTTGATTGGGCATTCGGCACTAGCCATACCCAAATACAGCAACACCACAACAATGGCTGCTTTCATCTTCATCTTCGTCTTCAGAGTTCATGTTACAAAAACAATCTTGTTGCAAAGAGGGATTAAAATAAAACTATACAGGGAACTGCGATAGGACAACTAACCCGTGGAATGTCAGCGTTTGTACGCAGCACACTACACTCTACGATACCTGCTACGCGCAATCGCCGTCGGATGCCTTTTTAAACAGTAGCCGAACTTTCTTTTAATATAAATTTATATTAAAGATTTCAATATACTGTCAACCAAATTTCAACAATTTTTTATTTATTGATTTAGACGGCCCTTGTGAAAATTATCATCAATTTGAAGTTGTTAATGAACCAGGTCGACTCATTTTAACCACAATTCATTAACTTGTTGACTTCTGGATCCGTAGCCCACTCTCTCGTATGCAAAACGCAAGTCCTTATCATTCCTACATATATGACCAAAAAAAAAAAAAAATTACTCTGTTACAGCAGCAATACATTTTGTATTAAAAGCCTTTAAAAGTTTAGGTTGGCCGTACGCACCACGGAGACAGGTAGATTCATTTTGCATTAAAAAAACAATAAAATTTTAGTTGGAAAGACGATAACAAATAAACCACGCCCTAGGTCATTGTATACATTACCAACTCTCACCAAGAGTGAATGGTGATTATATTATCTATTAGTAGTTATCTTAAAGGTGTAAGTTATATTGAAAGGGATTGCATAATTTTTATTTTGATAAAGTGGAGTTTTTTATAAGGAAAAAACAAATTCATATAAAACATGAAAACCATTATTTCAAAATACACGATACAATAATGATAAATAATAATAAAATATTTTAAAAAATAAATTTGAAAAAGCTCATATACATACATATACAAACCTTGTAACATATCACTATAAAAATATATAAAATATTATATAATATATTATCAAATATTATATCAAATATTGCATATAATATTTAATATAATTATAAATTAATCATATTATATATAATATTATTATGTAATATTATACTATTATATATATTATCAATTTATTTATCTTATTAATAATATAATATTATTTTATTATAAAAATATATTATGTATAATACGTAATATTATATTAAAAGAACACCTCTCGATATAATAATTCTATATTATAATATATAATTAGTATTTATTAAATTAATAAAGGTAGTAATGGTTTATATTATTTTTTATATTATGAATATTATTAAATATATATAATTATGTAATATTATGTATTTTTATATATAAATTACTATAATATAATAGTCTTATAGTATATATTATATATAGTATGAAAATATTAATTATAATATATTATATAATATTTATGTATAGAGTATTCAGATTAATTATTTTCTATTTTAGTAAAGCATGGTTTTATAAAGAAAAAGAGTGTAAATTGGCAATCGTATGTCACTCAAAACTCATCACTGCTAATTCTAAAACATATTTTTCTTCACTATTGCTCCCTTAAATTTTATATACTTTTTCTAATATAGATAAATGAGTGTAAATGGAGACATACTCTAATTCTGGCCACCTTTTCTTACAAGGGTTCACGTATGGCATTTAAATATGCTCTTATACATGACGTAATTGTTCTAGTTATCACTATATTGGTAGCATTGAAAAACGGAAGCTATAAGATAAACATTGGATAAGTGTTATCCATATATCATCACAAAGAAATATGATTGTCTTCTAACTGAGAACATGTTTGTTGAAGCTAATATTATATTGTATTATTATATTATATTTTTATATGGCCTCCCTAGTGTATGATATCACTTGAAATACCTTGTCATTGTTTCTCATCATCACCATGCAACTCACCTTAAAATATTTCACTATTTGCATGTTTTATATAGCTTTTCCCTTTCTTCCAAGGGTTATAAGAATGGCATTTTCGTATGTGCTTAATCCTAATTTAATCAGTCTAGGCATCCATATATTGGTAACATAGATGAATAAAAGCTACAAGATAGACTCTGGGAAGTCAAAACACTTATGTGAGTCATAAATCAGATGTGGAGTTATGTCATAATCAAATCAACAAAAAGGATGTAATATTTTATTTTTCATAAAAGGAGGTTTTGGAAAACGAGGGAGTGTCAATCAGTATAACCATTGACCCCATCTAAGTTTCTTTTAATAAAGGGTTAAGCAACAATATTTGTATATTCTTCATTAATAGTGTTAGATAACAAAAATTATTCATTATGTATAATGTTTGTAAGTGGCAATACCAGTGGCAAAAGTGAAAGTTTTGAATTTATTAGCAAATAGAGTTATCCGAGTGATAGAGTAAATTCAATGTTGACTAAAGATGGTCATGAGTTTTGGCTCATGGGATTTATTAAATACCACAAAGCTCTCAATAACCTATAAAGATCTCTCAACCTTTTTCTACCATCGTCAATCTGCCTAGGGCTCATAATGGGTTTAGGCAATAAACAAAAAAGTGTTTGGGCTCTGTAAATTACATCAAAAGGGATGTAATTGTTCATCTTGGTAAAGCGAGATTTTTTAGAGTGAAATAATATAGATTGATAGTCATATCTCACTCAAAACCCATGTTTGATGACCCCATCTCACCTTTTGTGTAAAAAATGCTAAGCAATAATAATCTTATGGTGTGTTGGGTAGTGATTTAAAGGTCCATTACGTAGCAATGGGGAGGTGAGGGATAATGATAGATAATTTTAGTTGATACACTCAAATAAGCCTAGAAACATACATTTGAAATTTTAAGTGATGTGTCAAATCTGTCAATGCAATTTGGAGTTTCTATTGAACTATTTCACTTACCTAATAAGTGCTTCAAACATGTAACACTTCAAAGAAAATAGGTGTTGAAAAATAAAAAAATTGACTACTTAAAATATTTAAAACCTAATTAGATGGCTCTAAAAATTAAAAAGACTTATTGAATGAAACCATAAGCGTTGCCAATTTGGGTAGTCCGCTAGACCTAGTTATGAATCCACAATAGTCTCTACATAATCTCTACAAGAACTTTGGTGGTTTGTGTATACACATAATATTTTTAAACTTGATCATATACTAACACTTTCTCTCTTGCATGAACGTGTTGAGTTTTAATCTCTCTGAGTGCACACCTTAAAGGGTGCACTAGGAAAGGGGTGGGTAGATCATTAGTGCTTCATAAGGTTGTTGGTCAACTTTATCATTACCTAAACCCATAAAAAAATCCTACTTATCCAAATTCCCAAGTAATTCAAACCCCATTGATACATTTCCCTAAGTATTTCTCCTTTTAAATAGAACCTAACTAAGAAATTATCCTTTTTCTATTAAGTCACCCAGTCTGATCTTGTTAGAAAGGATTAAACATACACTACAGAACTAAGTTGGCTTGACCAATTTAGTTTAAGGCCTAATGGTAACTTTTTCTAAATAAATAGATCAAGTTGGTTGATCATGTTGATAGAAGTTATAGACGGGTTAAGGATTATCCATTGTTATAAATACAACACCATTTTTAATCCAGTAGAGAAGAACATTCACTTTCAAATCATTATGATTCACAATTTTGATAGATCTTCATTTAAAGGATCCATTGCTTAGGGTTTGCCTTATATATAAGATTTCTTATCTTGTGAGAAATCTTGGATGCAAAGTAGGAGTCTTTTATCCTAGATATGATTTTTATAGTTTAATTTTTAAAAAATCACAACTTCTTCAAAGTACCATTAACCAAAGGAGAGATTAAGATTTGACAGGTTCACCCAAAGTAAGTATTCCTAAATTTTTTCATTGTATAGATAGATATTATATAATTAATATGTGTTATGAATGTATAACTCTTTGCTTAGATTACCTCTACGCTTAAACTTAGCCTAGATATAAGGGTTTCTTTTCTTTTCATCTTTCATTTTGGGTGATCTAGGCCCCTATTTGCCTACCATGATCCCTTGATTATTTATTTATGTTTAACCATCTCCCTTTGTGCCACAAGCTTTGGTGAACATTAGATTAGTTTTATTTTATGTACTTATACCTAGTTTGGGTTATTACATAATGTCATTTACCTAGAGGCTTTGGAACCCTCTCCTTTGGTGTTGTGTGGTAAGAGATCCCTTGGTTAGGTTTAGTGGATCCAATTTGGTTATGCTCATAATATAAACATGTATTTTAAAGGATGTTAGTTGATTACCTTATCTAATCTTGGATTTAATAAGTTAGATAAGTTGTAGATCTATCTTAATTTATTGCATACAATCTAATATATCTCGAATTAGGCACTGCCCCGATTGTTATAACTTCATTTGTGGAGGGTGAAACTATCATATTGAAGAACATAAGCTACATTGAAAGGGATGTAAGTTTCTATTTTGGTAAGAGGCATTTTAAAAATTGAAAGAGTGTAAATCAATAGTTATACCTCACTCAAAACCCATGATTGTTGAACTTATCTCACCTTTTGTACACAAAACATTAGGCAATTATAATATGACATTCATTTCAATAATCTTTCCAAAACATCTTTTTATTGACTAATGCTCTATTAGATTTTATGTTTTTTTAGTAGGGATAAATAAGACGCTTATAAAGATAAGCTATAATTGTGCATGAGTTTTATTCTAGGGGTTCAAGTATGCCATTTTTATATGTTTTTATACTTGATGTAATTTATCTAAGTGTCAATAAATTTGTAGTATGGATGAAAAAAAGCTACAAGATAGACTCTAGGTCCTCAAAGTCTTGTCTCAATATTAGTAATATTGCAACACTAATTCCATTGCACATCAAATGTGGACCCATGCCATAATCAAATCAACTCACATGACATCCTTGTCCAACATTAACAATAAAAAATGCACAGTCAAAGATGCCTCCATCCTGCAAGATGCATACCCCTTTATAATGGGTAAAGGGCATGTAAATATAATATCTACCATGATTTATGGTTTGGTGTAAGATGTGAATCCTCATATATGTATTATATATTTCCGTATATATAACATATAATATAATTATATTATCATATAATAAATATATAGCAGTCTAATAAATATTAAATATTAATAATTATATAAACATTATATAATATATATTATAATCTTTTTATATATTAGAACAGTGACAATTTAATAATAGTATATATTATAGTGCATGGTGTTAGCTACATGTATGATTTAGGATACTTGTCATATGCAGCTGCTAAGTGTCCAATGCATGGGATGCCTCTTTGGTTTGTTTTGATCATATCTACATCAATGGTGTATTTGATACATTATATGATTGTTTAAACATTCTTATAGCATGTATACTTGATTATGCATTACATTTTATCTAACAATCATAGTAGTGATGGATTTTCATATAGTGGTTATTCAGTTACAAGTTGATGATATGGTTATGTTTTTATTCCACATTAAATGACATGTTAACTATTTGGTGTATTTAAAATTTTATTACATTTTATAATTACATTATCATTGATATTAATTTATTGTTCAAGTGATACTAATGTCATATTATGTGGTTGTAGGTATCATTCATGAGCTAGGCTAGGTGGTGATTTTCAACAACTAAGAAGACAAGAGATTTCATGAGCAGTCAAATGAGTTCAACAGGTATAAATTTAGTTTTGGTTCAGAGCCATTAGATAATTTATATCATTTTCTATTATGATTTTATGTCTTGTTTTGACCTTCGTGCCTTAATTCAAACTGTCAACTTTAACATTCCATGGCATGCTTATGTCTTGGTTGCCTTTTTATGCTTCACTTTAACGTTATGTGGTTAACTTGAATCTAGTGTGGCTATGATTGGTTTGATGTTAACCTTGTCCCACCTCATTTCTCTCTCTCTCTCTCTCTCTCTCTCTCTCTCTCTCTCTCTCTCTCTCTCTCTCTCTCTCTCTCTCTCTCTCTCTCTCTCTCTCTCTCTCTCTCTCTCTCATGACCCTACCTCAGATTAACTTGTCAGTAGGGTGACTAGGATTTCCTTATGGGCTTGACTAGACCCCCACGACCCCATATGGGTTAATTTTTTACTTAGGTTGTAATGTGTTGGATCAAACTATGGGGATTTGATTAAATTATTAATTGATGTATTTTTGGATTTTGCATTGATTAAATTTGGTATGTTTTAATGCTTTTGGGATGTGGTTGGTGGGTTTTGGTTTTTTCTCTCCTCAAAATTGAATATGGGGAATTGAATCAGGCATGGGTGGCCCATGTTTGGGTAGGTGGATAATGTTTGGAGAGAGGTAAGGAGGTGGGAGGAGGATGAGGGTGGAAAAATGGAAGGAATAATTAGGGGACGATGCATTACTAAACCCTACAACTACTCTCTCTCTCTCTCTTACTATGTGGACCCTATTTTTACATGATGGGTTCTATTTTCATTTTTAGCTTGTTTTTCAGCCTACAATCTCCAAATAAGTTCATTATTGTAATTTTGAAGTGGTTTGTAGATTTTGAGGAATAAGATAAACATGGAGATGCTACATGCTCGACATGAAGTCATGAGAATTCAAGTTGAGCATCTAGTGCAATTAAAAAAAATTGTCCTCTTTTCTTTGCATGAAATTGCAGTTAATACCCTACTATGTATTTGCTTGGTATAGATAATTTTTGTTTATATATGAAAATTTTGGTCACCCTACCCTGTATTATCTATATGTGGCCTTTTGAGTGATTTTTTTTTGGAACGCAAAGGGGTTTTTCTATAATGTACTTGGATTTTAGTTATTTACCCCCCCTTTCCTTGCATAAATATTAAACCCTATTGTGCTTTATCTACTTTGCATAGTTTGATTTTTACATGACAAATGGTCACATTATCCAGTTTATCTATAGGAGGTTTTTGGGTGTTTCTCATTTGGTATCTAAGGGTTCTGATGAATCATATTTAAGGTTTTGGTTATTCTTATGAACTATCTACCTTTGTTTAGAAATGGTTGTCTGTTTAAATGCTAAGGTTGTTGTATGGACTTATAAATCTTGACTTTTTTTTTGTCTATGTAGGGTTTGTGGGGTGAAGCCCTGACAAAGTTTGTTAAACCTAAGGTGGTGATTGTATTTTATTAAACCATTGGGTTGAGGACAATATAGAAATTATTAAAAGTGATTGACCTATGGGTAATCGATTATGTGTAATCATTTCATTAATTTGTAACTAGTTGTAATAATTTCTTATAGACCTAGATTTAATGATTTTGGGGTTCATTACGAGGTTGTAGGACCTCATGATAAACCCATAAAACATTTTATTAGTTTACATTATATAGGCTTCATTTTTTGGTTGACTTCCTTTTTATCTATCTTGGAAGTTGTGGGAACTTGCTGAAAGTTGGAAGTTTGATGTGGAAGGGGAATAATAACCAGTTATAAACTATTCCTTATTTTCCTTAATTCTAATAGTCATATTTCAATGGCTGTAGCCTTTAAATTTCCATTTTAATTTCTTTTATGAAGTTGGTTGTTGGTTGGGTATGATCCAGTTATATGTGTTGTGTTGGTTATGTATCCACATCATACCATATCACTATTTACTGATGGATTATTTATATTATTGATATTTATTATTATTTAAATCTTAAGTTCTTTAACTTGACTTAATGACTGCATTTTATAATGGTGGAGTTATTTGTATGAAGTATGGATGGGTAGTTGGGTAAATTCGATGGCTAAGCCTACACTCAGAAGATTTCCTAGTAAGGCAATCAATAATTATGGTGGTCTCAGATTTATAAGCCTAAATCCTCTTCCATGACTTTCAAAACCATGCATAATGATGATTATCCCCACTACCAAATTCAATTAATGCCTATTTCATGTTATTTATTTATGTTTCATCTTTGGATGAAGTACTTGTTGGTTTCTAGTTTGTTTTTAATATTTTTTAATGTTTTATCGAGTCATCCAATGGATTAAAAAACCTCAACTTGCTCTGAATCCTTTCCTAGTACCAGTTGCCAAAACCCACCATCCAGCTAATTGATGAGGTGGTAAGGGACACTAATGGTTGGGGTCACAGGGCTAGTGTGGAAGGCTTTCTTTTGTCATGCTCATGTGATGTAGCTATTCCTAGACGATCTTGATGATAGGCGTAATGAAATCCAATAACCATTATTGTATAAGTTACTTTATATGATTCATTTTTAGCATTATTTATATTAATGTTTCATGTTGTATGCATAACGAATGAAGTTGTAACCAGTTATAATTATTAGATTTGATTAGTTTTACCTTGTAAATTTATATGTTATCTTACTGCCTCTTGGCAAAGGCCTTAACCTATAAATAGAGTTAATGGTTTATATATCTGCTTGACATATGGTGTTGAAATTGAATTCCTTCAATGTCTTTCTTGGTTTGAATTACAATATATGATATGCTGGTTATTACTCTTGTATTTATGTTTTAAGTTCTTGTTGAAATCTTATTATAGTGCTTAGGAATATTATAATCATGCTTAATGCCTTGTGAAGATTCTAGTTCATGTTAAGTTCTTTCATAATTATACATTATCAAAATTGGTATAATGGTTGCAAATAGAAGGTAGTAATGTACAATTTATCTTCTTTTTGTCTTCATTATGTGAAAGATATTTATATGAAGTATAAAGAATGGAAAAAAACTCGATTGTAATTATTTTTAGTTCTTATTTTTAGTTTGATCTAAACTTGTAAGGCATTGTATGAGGTATATAATCTGATTGGTAGCAATATATTGATGATGAAATACACTCTAATGTATTATTAACATCTTTTACTCTTGCTAGAAATGCATAAAAATTCTAAGTTTAAAACTAGTTGAGGGTGTGCTCAATTTTAATATGTTGTCATGTTTATTTTTTGTAGTAAACTTTAACCTGTAGAGTAAATGTATAGATCCTTATGTCTATTATGAAGTGGGGTAGCATTAATGTTTACCTTAAGTTTCCGTAGACTATTAGTATTGATATATCACAATGGTTTTTACTTTATCCTAGTTGGAAGTAATATAAGGGGTTAGCCAAATACACACACACACACACACACATGAATAAGGTTTCTTGTGTGAATCCTTGGTTTTGTGAAATCAATTAAGTTAGGTGTATGGAGTCAAGGTGAAAATTATGGTGTTGGTTAATGAAATATAAATAGGAAGAATGACTATATTCATTAATGATGTTCACATTATGATAAACCTTACTACTGTATACTCTCTTAAAGAAGGAAATTGGGTAAATTAATCCCTTAGAAATATAATGTTAGATGCACTCTTGATTGACATATGGCTGGAATTTATATAGACTAAAGTGACTTGGTACATTACAAAATTTGTTTTTGATACTACCTTAGTTGTCTAAATCATGTTGATGCATGTTGTAGACTATTTCAGTGAGGTTCAACGATCCATTTAATTACAATATGATTTGAATTCTAAAGCACGTAGTAGTTGACAATTTATGATGTCATGTTAAATAGTGGTTGAGTTCCTTATACCTTAGTGAATTCATTGAATAACTCATTGCATAGAATTGCATGCACTTGGTTGTAGTATACCCTTTATATCAACGCATTCTCTTTATTTAATTATATACACATTGACTAATATATTGATATGACCTCTTTTTGCATAAAGCAAACTACGAGCTATCTATTATACATCCTCAATTGATAATTAACTTGAGTATAAGCTATTATCAATACTCTTTAAATAGATAGAGGATTTTCATGTTTAAATGAATTGATAACCAGCTTGGGATTATATGAGTATAGAACTATTTTAAGTTTCAAGGCCTTAAGGAGTAAGTCTAATTTAATTTATATTTCAAATTAACAATGGATGACTTATGAATCTTAAAATGAAGATGGTAAATGTGAGATGATCCTTGAGCCAAAGAGGAGGATACTTACCCTCGATTGGTAACACCAGTTTAGTTGCCCATAATGCTCTATTTCCCACTTAATTAATAAGAATGTTGTTCTTTTATGAATATTAATGAATTATGTAAAATAATAATTGGACCTTAGTAATACACACATGTTTTTATCAGCTTGATGGTTTCCATATTCATGATTATAATCTTAAGTGGTATACATGATCATTTATGTTAGCTTCAAACCTTATTTCTCATCTCATAAGCAAGTTATAGCTGAATGGAAACATAGGGTGTGTAAAGTTGTAAGTTTTCAATTCTATTAAGAAGGAACCATTTAACCACCAAAAAGGTAGAATCGAACCCTATTGAGGGAAATGAAACACCTAGCTAGAGTTAAAGACCCATAAATAGTCCTTTGTAGAAGGTTAGTGCCATGTATGGATCTCAGGACTTATCCATGTTCTTGTATACCGATACACTTTAAACCTCATAGTTTTATTTTATTCAACCACTTCCTCATAACATCCTTTATAGGTGTTTATCCCTAGCTAAATATCTTAGTTCATCTCCTCTAGTTCTAGGTGCACGTACATGAGTACACTAAATGAGCATTGCTTGCATCAACAAGTAGAGTATTGGGCCCTACATTCACTCCTAAACATACTTTGATAATGCAATTCTAATTTTTTGGGGGTGGTTATTTCATGGTGCTTTGGATTATAGGTTCCAATGGCTCATTATTATAGGCAAATTATCATCTAAGTACTGGCATGGTAGGGTTGGATGACAAAAGGATAAACAAATACATGGGAGATCTAATGCAAATTTAAAGAAATATATTTTGAAAGTTGAGTGCATAGGTTAGCTTACATGTTATCTCTTTGTTATGATAAGTTCTATTTAATTCTAAAATTGAACCCTTAGTATCATTTGTTTCATATTTATAAGAATTGGTTGGTCACTATGTAAATTTATTTAATGTAGCCTTGGCCTCCTCTTAGCATCAGAGTGTGTAGGTTATTGAATATTCATGGAGTTATGTTTTCCCCATGTTGGACATGGATCTCATTCCTTTTTTTGTATTTTTGATTTTTATTTAATACATACAAGTTTAGAATCAAACATGTTCACATTTTTTCATTGAAGGAAAATTAGACAAAGGTTTTGTTTTGAAGGTACTATGTGTAAGTTTCGAAAAAACTATTGACCTTGTAATTTGCTTGAGTGAAGGTGAGCTAATTTCAAGTTTATGATGAGAGTGAGTCTTATTTGGATAGGTGTAAGCTTTCGATGTCTAAGGAAATTATGTATCTTTAAATGTATTGAGTTAACTATATGGGTAAAGTTGAGCTAGTTTCATAACAAAATTGAATTTTAGTTACATAAATAGCCATAATTTTTTGAGTGAGGGTGCTAGTTATGCATTATTAATATGTGAAGGTAACTATATTATTTTCTAAATCCATACATGGAGATAGATGAATGTTTGAAAAATAATGGTGGTTGTTGTCAAGATAATCAGGCAAACATATATATTGCAAGGTATATAGAGATTTGTTTTGTTTGAGTTAAGGGAGAGATTCTTCATTTTTATTTAGTAGGCTTATTTTATTGTTCGTTAAATTGTATGCTTATGAATCTAAGTAGACAAACATTTCTTTCCACATTTTTTTGTTGAATTTTACATGTTGTGCATGGATAGGCTTTTAGACATCATTCCATCTAGTGGTAGAACACAAGATTCACATAAATTTTACCAAAAATAAAGTTTAATTTTATAACTACATAATATTCATATCTGTTGAACCCCAAATTTTGGCTAAGTACTTCTTAGGAATAACCAACATGGAAAGATAGAGCATGAAAGACTATGGCACGAAAGACCATGGTGTAAAATGATCAAGTCTCATGAAATAAATATGCATGTTAAATGGAGAACATGCGAATAAAAGAATTTAAACTTAGAAAAAAAATTTGGGAGCACACAAAAAGTGGAGATAGTTATGAAATAGTTCACAGGGATAGTTGAGAAGACTAAGTCAAGCATGAATCCAACACTGACCCATAAGAAGATAGGTACTCGATGATGAGGATCCATCATCATTGAGAGAATATAGGGGTAAAAAGGCCTGAGTCTATAGGAAATTAATGTAAATGGCTACCATGACTCAAATTTATTGATGATCGATGGCAAGTCATCTTGATTATAATTAATTCTATAACTACTTGGTCAAGGAAAACCAAGTATAAATACCTCTAGGATGTAACTTGTAATGTTGTTGTTCAGTTGGATATTATTGATGAGTTTATACAAGTTAGTTAACATTGTAACTCTGAATCATTGCATCCTTTAAGATCACTTATGAAGATGATGAAAGAAGCCTATGTTGACATAATACTATTGTTCATTTATTTATGGAATTGATGTTATCTACTATCATTTATGTTATCTTTTTGTTTTTTATCATTGAATAATGAACAAGTGATCTAAGTTAGATATATATTGAAGAATGAGTTTAGTACTATGTATGTGTTTGAGCACCCTTATCTAAGAAATTTGATAAATGCATCCTCACATGACATAACTAGTAGGAACCACCCTATTGGGCCCCTTTTTGCCTAAGTCTCAGTCGTGCCAACTCAATAGACACTTCAACATGAGGCTAACATTCATGATGATTTATATTTTGATATCTTTTATTCTAGCTGGATGAATCAATGCACACCTTGTGCTAGCTGGTAGGTAGATTACAAATTCTATGATGTTTTGGGCATCTTCAAATAGTGGAGGCATGTGGCAATCACAACACAAAGGGTGTAAAGTAATGGAGCTAGTGGAATGATTGAGAAAAGCTCCAACTCAACAATTGATATACACAACTCTACCCTAGTAGAAGGTGCTCCTAAAGGTTATAAAAGTACGTTCGAACTAGTATGTAGAGGATGTGACTTTGGTAGAGTGAAGCCCTACATAATTGGTTCTAGACATCATGAAGAGACCACCATTGAAACTAGGATTAGTATGGATGCCTTTGAGGCTTTGCATTGTAGTGCACTTGCCTGTGAGCTTATAGGCCTTTAATAGCTTTAGGCAAGATTTTACTCTATCTCATTTTTTATGTACTCTATTTAGTTGAAATATGATTATGGAAAATTGGCATTACATCCATTGGAGTTTGATCTGGTTATGTTTGTGTTTAATGTCTTTCGATTTGATAGTTAAATACATGATGAATGCAATGACTATAGTGTTATAAACTCAATATAAACTATAGGAATGTTGGTTTCAAGATTTTGATTCATGACATTCATAGTGTCCCTATAATTATGATGACATCATCTTATGAGGAAATAATCTAAGTATAAGAAAGATCACGTGCCAAGCCATGATACCTATACTAAAGTGCTAACCCAACATGCAACCTTAATTTAAGATATTCCATTAAACCCCCCATGTGCTTGAAGGATGCAAAGCATGATAAAACATAAGCTTGCACCCATAAGACCACATATCAAAATAATATAAACTTATACCCATATGACTAGAAGTAGCTACCTAAATAGGATTTACACCTATAGACCTTCAACCCAACCTAATAACAACTTACATCAATGAATTCATAAATGTCATTATTATAAAAGACTAAGCCCCTTGAAGAATGAGTTGTACCATAGCATGACTAGCCCAATACGGGTCCCATTTATTTCTATGCTATGCTTTGAGTGAGTGAATAAGGCTTGGGCCTTAAGTGAATTGATATAATTACAATTGAGTGATAAATGTTGAGCACCATAAGTTTATTCTATGATTATACCTAATTGTAGCCAATCTATAAATGACTTGGACAACTAGGTAAGTGCTTGATGGAGTGAATAACTAACTTTTATATAATATTTTGGTTCCATTACCAGGACCCATGTTGAATTATATTTTTGTAATTGTCTAAAAAAATAATGCTCTGACTCTCCCTTAGGAACATCAAACATTGGCTAGAACAGATGGAAGATAACTTTGAAATGAAGCATCCATCTTGTAAAGAATAAAAATTGAGGAAGTGGGTCCAAAATAACCTGTATGATGCTATTTATGAGGTCTTCTTTTATGAACTACCTGAGCATGTGTACTAATGGTTGGCTACTTATGTGACCCATAAAATATGAAGCTACAATCAACACCTTGAGTAGGTGAAGGAACACTTATAAAAGCTTGAGAACCTTGATGCTACTTGGACCAGAGATGTAGACAAATGGTGGCAAAGAGCATTGAATAACTATGTGTTTGAGTTTATAATACCTTGAAGAAGTAGTGTATCAATTCTTATGTGAGCCTAGAGGCAAGTTTGTTAAATAACTTGATACTAAGCTTAAGAAATTGATGGTGGATTATAGATTTAAAATTATAAGAATGGAAGGCTAAAATCCTTTTGAATATGAGCAACACAATAGGGAATAAAGGGATGTGTAGGTGAAGTGCAATGGAAGGGGATGAGTAGATTGACACTTGATAGCCTAGGAGACAAAATTATAACAAGATAAGGCACAATATGATAGAAGATATGGAACCTAGAAGTGTCGAGATAACCCATCATGAGTAGGAAGGGCATGGGAAAAGATCAATTAAATTACACAGTGCTAGGAAGAGAGAAACATTGAATCCATAGATCGAGTTCATCAATTGATATGTACAAAATTCTTTGGTTTCCTATCAAATTTGACCATTAAAGATGCACTAGAAGTGCCTACCCCCTTTGAACCTATGGTATAAGCTCATGAGTTAGATCCCCCTCATGAATAAATAAGATTGATAACTGACCCTATTATCAATATTGACTTTGATCAATTTATAGAATTAGATTAAAATTTTGCGATTGAAAAATTTATCCCTTACAAATAGCTAAGTAAAGGTACCTCTAGGCCTTTTGGTGATACAATAAAAACATAGAACATAAGCGCAAGCATTCTAGTTCAAAAAATGTTAGCTGTGCAGATTGGGTAATAACCCACATGGAGTGGCCCAACACCACAAGTGGATAACACCATGCCGTCAACTTTAATGACAAAAACAACAAAGACAAGGTTGATGCCCAACCCATTAACCAGAGGTGTTGGAAGAACATGGCTAGGATAAGTGCTAGGGGGAAAGTGCCATATATGCCATCAACCCCCACAATAAATATACTATGAGATGGAAATGCACTTGTCAAAATATCATGGCATGGAAAATTCCATAGAAAATGTGTTTAAATGTGAGCTTCAATGGTGTGCTTGGGGTATAACCCAGTCTAAGTGCAAGATAACTTAATTCATGATAACTTTACTTGATCATGCTCACACCTAATATAGGAAACTTGATCTTAACCAAGCCATGATTGATTATGACATTTTGAAGGAGGCATTCTTGAAGGAATTTGATATTCCTAAGTTTGAATAGTAGAGCATCATTATGCTCAAGGAAATTAGCCAAGGGCTCTCAAAAAGTGTGTGACTATATAATGCTAGGTTTAGAACTCTTATTTATAAGCCTCTTTATGATATTCACCCCTCCCAACATGTGTAATGGTTCATTGGAGGATTGCTAGTACCCTTCAAAATAACATTATCTGTGAAGACATTCATGGACCCACATAAAGCGCTAGAAGTCATGCTTTAGGCCGAGGTAGTTAGGAGTGCCAAGATAGGAATCAACCCTTTCATGGAGGTGTAGACTACATGTTACCATAGAGATGACCCTATCATGAAACTTAAAATTGTGTCGAGGTCCCTATTGATTAATAATATTTTTAGATGCATATTTGGTTGTGAAATTATAATGATTTGTTGATAGGTTTTATTTATGTTTTAAGTGGTTTTGAAGAGTATGGTGGATAAATGAATAAAATATGCCAACATTTTTTGGTATTTGCATGGTAGGGAGCCCTCCCAACCATGGAGGAGGACAAAATTTTCCCTCCCATGAGGAGGCCATTTTTTTTGGCCTCCGCATGGTTAATATCCCTCCCAACCATGGGTGAGAATAAAATTTCTCCTTCCCCATAGTTTGAGGCCAATTATTTTTCACCCCTACAATTAGGAGCCCTCTCAATCATGGGGAGGCTAAAAACATTTGGCCTACCTATGGTGAGGGAATTTTTTTTCCTTTCCATTATTTGGAGGGATCCTAACCATGAAGAGGACAAAATTTGGCCTCACCATGGGTAGCCCTAAAAACATTGGCCTCCATTAGGTAAGGAGCCCTCCTAATCATGGGGGAGGAAAAAAAATTCCCTCCATAAGAGGAAGCCATAAATGTTTGGCCTTCCCATGGTAGGAACTTTACTAAACACAAGGATGGTACCATGGCCAGAAACCCTCATAACCATGAGGATGCCACCATGGTCATGAGGGCTCTTGTCCATGGGGAGCCCAAAATAATTTAGCATCCCCATGGTAAGGGAAAATTTTATCCTCTCCATGGTTTGGATGGATCCTAACCATGGAGAGGTCAAAAAATGTTGGTCTCCTCTCCTAAACATGTAAAGGATTTTTTTTATCTCACTTGACTTAGATGTTCTAGTGTGTATTAGTAAAACTATACTCAAAATGCACTTGAACAAAGTGAGTTTTGGGGTCATTCGAATCAGCTAAGTAATGGTATTGACCACTTATGTTCTAAAAATTTTTATGTTTGAAATGGTGAATATTATTCTGAGAGGTATTATTTTTGGTGTTGGAAGGCATATTTCAACTAAGGAAATGATGCTTATGCCTGTAATCTATTATATATTTGATAAACTCTCTTTCACTAAACCTACAATGTTGTATAGTTGAACTCAGATTATTTTTTATGATTCATCTCCAACCACTTTCTAGAATAGGATATTGGTTTAATAACTTATTGCTTTTAGTATTGGATTGTAACCCTTCTACTCTAGACAAATGGGGAATTGTTGTGAAGTCCAAGACTAAGCTTCTTTAGTTTTGATTGTTTCTTGGGTAAGTATATTTTTACTTGTCTTAGGACATAGATGGACTGGGTAAATAACATACTAGTATTATAGACCCTAAGGGATAGGGTTATAATTTTAAGTATATCATGTTGTGTTTATGCTTCCATATTAGACATACATGTCTACCAAGGCACTTGAGACTACAACATATTACAAAAACATGATTTCAGTTAGTATTTGGTAGATGTTAATGCCTTGCTTGAAAGGTTCCATTTTGGCATAGATTGGTAGGATGTTGGAAAAGGTTATAAGGATTGGATTTACACCTACCAATTAAATTTTATTAATAGTTTCTAAGAATTTTTAAAATAACCCCTTTTGTGCATATCTTACAATCATTTTACTCCATAAGATCACATCTCCTTGAGGCTACCATAACCACAAAATTTGAGAAAAATCCATTGGGATAAATATAAACCTATAATTTTCATTAGGATAATTGTCATGAGAATAATTGCCTTGAGCTTTAAGCAACTTCATAGGAAATTATGATGATTAATTGAAAAATGGGTTAAATGTTAAATTATCTCTTGAATGTGCAAGAACATAAGTTATTCTAGTGATAAAAGATATCAAAATGATTTCTCTTAGAATTTATGACCCTAGATATCATGATTTAAAATTCTTTTAACTAGAAATATTATTGGGTATTGTCATAATGTTAGGATTTGAGCAATCCTGATCATGTTGCTTAAGTCCATTATACAATGAATCACTAGAGAATACTTAATGAGTACCATTTCAAGCCTAAAAAATAAGTATTTAAATCCTTCCTTATTGGTGGGAGGTGTGTTAAGTATATATAAGTATGTGTTGTAGGGAATCTTATGTTTGATATTAGATTAAGTACTACTTTGACTTGAATACTATTGATATCCTAATATCTAAAGTAATTATTGGTTGAGGATAGTCAATGGAACTTAGAGGCACTTAAAAGTGATCTTTAGGTGGTTATGCCTCACCAAATGAGGTATTGTATCTTATAAGTCTAGCATGATTGTATCATGAAATTTTTTTGGAATCAAACTTTACCCATATGTGTTATACATGACCCAATATGAGATGCAAATATGACCTTACCATGTGGATAAAATCATCATTCCCTCTAGTGTAATGTTCTCAGCTCTATGAAGAGGTGTGTTAATATATTCAATATTGGTATGGATGACTATATAGATATTATACAACCTTTATGAAAGGTTAACATATACCCTATGATAAATAAATAACATTTGGAAGATTTTCATGTCATTGGAAACTTTATTTTTGGGAAATGATGTTGTTAAATGATAAGATTAATAGTTAAAACTAGTTAAGAAGATATATTATAATTTGTTCCTTATTCATTTCTTTGCCTAGAAAATAAATCATCACTTTATTTAAAATAAATAGACTTGTACCTAAGCCATACTTTCTCTTGACAACATTTGATGACATATGTACTGAGACTTTCTTGAATAGATGTTTTAGAACCATTATTATTCTTGACTAGTCTAATGACACTAGGCATGGACCATTAAGAGGTCAATTTTTTTATTTAATTGGGTAAATTACATAGTTTTATAGGGATATAGGAACCATGAGAGAGTTATACAAAAGTATCAATAGACCAATCTATGGTCCAATAGCAAAAACAACAAAAACTAGATATAACATACTGAAAGCTAGAAAAAACAACAATAAGAAAGATTAGGAAGGGGACCTCCAGTGTTTCTTCCTCATTGGATTTCTTCTTTGGGATATTCCACTTGAACTTTGAGGCCTTTACCCTCATGTAATTACCAAGTCCTTCTACTGCACCACCTAGAAGAATCATGTGTGGCCTCTTCTAGCCTTGAACATGTAGTGGTGTCTTCTTAATTGGGGCCAATTTGGGGGACCAAGCAGGGGAGTTTCCATGATCTTCAAAAACTATTTGATAGGGGTCCAATCAAAGCTCAATAGACTGGATGAAGGTTTACGTAGTTGATTCAGCCTACTTGTGTAGGGTGTTCTAATCTTGTATCAAGTTAGCCAGGGTTAGCTTGGCCTCTTGCACCTTAGTATTGAAATTCTCTAGTTGCTCCTTATTATTTTTCACCTCCTTAGTCAGAATAAATTTTACCTTCTATGCATCCTCCTTAGAAGTTACCTCATCAAGGAAGAGCAGCTTAGGTTTGGGGATAAAGAGCTTGAGAGGGAGGTCTTTGATAGGGGTTTTAGAAAGACTAACTTAGGGGGTGCTCATAGATGGGTGGTAGGACTTTGAGGTGGGGTTTTCCTCTAAGAAATCCTCTTGAGATTCCTCCTCATTAGATATTCCCCTTGAGGGACCTTCCTCCCTTACAGAGTTTGGTTGTGTTTGATAAGCATTAGAATAAGCCCTTAGTTTAGGATTGGGTTGAATTCATTGACTTAGTGAGCCAAGGTAGTACATTTTAGTGATTTAAGAAGGTAGAATGATAAGATGATCTTATATCCTAGAAAGTGATTTAATAAAAAATAATGATGAGAAAATATTAGGGCATATTTATCCTCTAAGGTCATATATCTCATTACCTGAAGACATATTTTTGGCCAATGTCGTAGAAGGTCCACCTGGGGGAAGCCCTTCTTGTCAGTCTTCACAAATTCATTCATGTGAAAAAATCATTGAAGGAGATCCTAATTCTTTGTTTGGTCCTTGAAGGCCTTTTTCCCCTCACAGGACATGCCAATATCCTACCCAATAAATTCCTTCGTGATAGTGATCTTTATGCCCCAAATTACCATCGTGTATTTATTCTATGTAGTAATAAAATCCTGAACCATGTCGACATCATGTTCAATAATTCTCACCATTAACTATGTGATACCCCCACACCTAAGCTTTTTCCAAACCTTTTTTTTCCCCCACACCTTCACACATGAGATAGGCTCAAGCCATTCTCTATCTCCTCCCATTGATATAGTGACAATAGAGCTGAAGCAGATGGGTGGATGGTTTTGGAGAGAATGGGTTTGAATGATGCAAATAAGGCTTGGGATGCCTATTGTTTTCATCTTATAATAATTACACCACCTCATATGTTTATAATGGCTAATCATCAAATTAAAATTCCATCCCTTGATATAAATATTTCATGTGTGTGATGACATGATGTCCCATTCAACTTGTAGTACTTTCATCACGTATGGCCTTTAGGACATTGTTAGGGATTTGGCCTCTTTTGTGATCATCAAATATTAATAGGTAAACTTAGTATGATCTCCTTCAATCAAATTTAAAATTTGCCTTTCATACTTGTAGATTTCTTAAGCATGTTTATAGCCCATGTGATGGGTTTTCTTTAATGATTATGTATTTGATTAGATGTCTCATGGTACACTATGAAACTTAGGATTATCTTTTCATTTCTAGGGCTTTTTTCCTATTGTATTAGAATATTATATGTTAAACCTAATTGACCTATAGATTACTTGCATACATTTTCAATCTTACCATTCATGTTGGTAATCCTAGGGTGCTAGTAGTACCTAAGTAGGTTTGGACTCATTATAATCTGTAGTAAGGTCAAATATTGGAAGTTTGAACTTCATTGTGGATACTTGGTTTTCACACTTACTCTAATCAATCATTATGGGTCCTTGCAAAAAAGAGAGGAAGGTAATTTTGTGAATAACCATGATGCTCAGTCCTAGGCCTAAATAGTAATTTAAAAAAGAGGATTGTGTTACAAAAAAAAAGATTCCTTTATGCCTTAGAACTTGCACTTATACCAATTCAAGTTTATTGATTTACTAGACCTAAATATTTAGTGTATATAGGGTTATTATTTAAATTATAGGAGATGATGTCACATATTACATCGGTACTATGACTAATTATCAATAAAAGTGTAGTTTTCTTGTTATATACGTGACATTGTGAATATAGTCATTATCTCGACCTATTATGTTCCTTGATATTGTGAATATAGATCTTTTGGGAGGGAAATTTTTGTCCTCCCCATGGTTGGGGGGCTCCCAACCACGGGGAGCCCAAACAATTTTAGCCTCTGCATAGAGAGGGAATTTTTTTCCCTTCTTCCCTCCCCATGAGGAGGCCAAAATAATTTGGACTTTGTCGAGGGAACATTTGTGAAATGCATATTTACATATTTATTTATTATAAATTATTATATTATTATTATTTAATAATATTTATTTAATATTATTAATAATTAATATTATTTTATTAATAATTAATAATATTATTTATTTATTATTAATAACTATTTAATATTATTTTTAATAATTACTAAATATTAAATAATTATATTATTTTATTTAAAATTAATAATATTATTTAATGATTAATGATTAATTATTTTATAATATTAGTAATAATTATTTTTAATAATTAGTAATTAGTACTAATTAATTGATATTATATAATGATCAATTATTTTATATTAACTCTTAATAATTAATTAATATTAGTTTATTACTATATATTAATCATCAATAATTAGTTTTATTAAGTAATTATTAAATTTAAAAAAATTATAGTCTCATTTTTTTATTAAAATACATGTTAATCGGATATAGTCTTACTAATCACTTATATATCATAAGTCCCATTTATTTGTAATAAGTCTCATTTTTTTTTGTAATGAGTCTCATTATTTTGAATAAAACCATTGTTCTTTGGGACTTATATAAGTTCCAAGTTATTAAAATGCTTTTTAAATATGTAATAAATAAGAGACAAATGAATGTCACACACACAAGGCCTAGGGCCGCACATAATAAACAAGTAATGAGTCGCCTATCAAGCAAGATTAAAAACATCAATGAAGAATAAAACAAGTGAAAACTAGTCTATACCATTCATTGTGTTAGCATCATAAAAAAGTAGTATATCCATATAGCATTGTTAAGATATGAGTAACTAGTAATATGTGGAAGTAATCTATGTATCTCTATATGGTAAAAGGTCATGGAAATATATACCATGTGATAATGTGACTTGTGGAATAAGATGCCCCCAACATTAGTATGGCCACTGGGTATAGGAGAGTCTAACATCTATGTGTGTATGTGTGATTTATTTGTTCTACATTACACTCATATACTATGAAATACATGTGTATGAAAAAAAAATGTCATCTACCAAGCATATGATAAATAACATATGTAAATACTATGATCTAGGAATCATGTCATGCTTAAGTCCTGATTATTATTTTTTGAATATTTGAGTGTTTTTATGTTTTTTAATTATTTGGTTTTTTTGCATTTTTTAATATTATATTGATATTGGAATATACATTAATACCAGCAAGTAGGATCATGTAGCAAGGATTAGAAAATAGAATAATGGGAGGGATTCGAATAATTCACATGCGTGAAGGTATAATGTACACTAGATGTAATAACATGGTTATGTGAAGAAAATGAAAAAAAGTGACATGCCTCCACTATATATGTGAATTTACACATCATAAATCAAAATAGGGTAAGTGCATATATTTGGGGGACAATGCAATGGACATTTTACCATAACACGTATGTGGTATTTCATAACACATATGTGTTATATCAATAATGTGTACATGTTATTTGAATTGAGACATAGTAATCACCAAACCATAATGTGTACATGTTATTCACACTATACATAACATGTACATGTTATGTATAGTATACATAATGCATACATGTTATTCACACTATACATAACACATAAGTATTATATATAGTATACATAATGTGTATGTTTTATGTATACTATACATAATGCAGACATGTTATAATGACTAGAATAAAAAAATAAAAAGCCCAAGCCCATGACTAAGATTATTTCATTTTCATTTTAAATTTGGCATATCATCTCTACCCTAGACCATGTTTGCATTATGCTTGGAAGAGGAGAAAACACATTGCCATTGCTCATTACCTCAATGAAATGATAATGCCACCATAGAGGGGAGTAAGCAAGTAAAAATCAAACCTGTTAATATATTTTAGCATTTTTTTATTTGCATTATTTTATTGTTAAAACATTTTTTTAATCACTCATTTAACTGTAATACAATGACATCCTAATCCTCCACCAAACTCTCATATCCCTCTTAGCCCTCCTAAACTTCCAAAATACCCTTCAGGTAGTTAGGAGGATTTGGCTACACACATAGTCGAGAATAAAATACAAATTAAACAAATAATTAGGATAATGAGGGACCCCACTTTGATTAACACCCACCGTACCTATTTAGCTAATACCCTATATTCATTACTAAGCCAAGTTAACTTGATAACGAGTCATATAAATAGATGGGCATCATATAGGGATAGATGTAGGGCTTACTATGTTGACAAATTGTCAACACATGAGATGAAGGACAAATAAAGATCAAAATACCTAATTTGTGCCTTATTCATTGATCCATCAACCAATGAACCTTTTCTTTTATCTACAAAATGGTTTCGAATCCACCAATGCCATCACAATTTGATTAGAAATAGTTTATAGGACCAATGGTGGATGGTATTTTATTACCCACCTTGTAAAAACCATGAGATTACATTATTTTTTTGAGGAAATTTATTTGTGAGTTTGTCCTTAATGATTTCCCAACTATTTTGACTACTTAGAGTTTAAGGGCCAAGGGAAAGGCTATGCATAGGATAGACTAGGTACATGTCATGCACCAAATCGGCCTGTAAGAGTCCTTACCCAAAATTCACTTCACCTTTAAATCCCCTCTGTAGTGAAGGAGGTCATTGATATTGACACTTTTCATGCACTTTGCGTTCTTATTGACACACTCATTCAACATACAAGTAGGATTTCTAATATTGATGCTGGAGAAGGCAGACATGGGGATACTCTACCTAGTAGGCATGCCCAACCTTACACTTGAAGATGTTGTGGTGTTATATGCATTGGATCTTTAGATGATGATGGTGGTGCTTCTAAGGGCCTAGATTTTATAGTTTTGAGTGATAAGTTTTTGGCACGTACATTTGGTGTGCACATCTTGACTACATATATGAATGTATCTTATATATTTGACATGTTAAATTTTGATTGTATTTGTATTTGAAAGTTAAAAATTAATTTATTTAGAAATTTAATAATACATATGTAATTTTTTATGTTGCAAAAGGAGCTAGTTTATGGGTCATCTACTACTACATATTTTGGTGTTACTTAGCCAATGTTTACATATATAGAGGTAATTATTCATTAGTATTATACTTCATGTACATGTATTTATTTATATATATCTATGCTCAACTAACAATCATATATTATTTATTTAGTTGATGACCATAGTGGAGACTCCTCCATCTATATAAGCTAAAATAAGGATAGGCATTATTGTTATAATTTCATTTGCACAAACACTCATTAATGTATGTTAACTTGTATTTTTAATTGTAAATATAGACTTATTTTAATATTTTTACTATGTACTTGGGAAAATATAACTTATGTGAATGTATTATGTATGTAGGGTTGTCTGATGACATCTGATAGTCCCATTCAGATGATTACTAGGACACATCATGTTTTCCCCATTTCACACTCATATGCATTCATATTGACCTGTCACTAACCCTTTTGAACATTAGAGAGAAATTGAGCATGACCATGAAATTGTATTAAGTGCATGTTTAAATAATTTGTGTATTAGTTTAAAATTAATTTATGAACATGGTTGCCTATCTAGTATGTAAAGTTTATAATAATATTTTTATATGAATAGGTTTAAATACAAGTGATCTATGAGTTTAAAAGGTCTTGTATTCAAACCTTGTAGGAATCTAAGGCATTTGAGGGATCTTGGTCTACAAACAAGGCATCCCAGGGAGAGTCTTCTTTAAGAAAGGCAAAGAGGGGGGATTTTTGATCAGTAGGATGTCTTAGATGATGTATATTTTTATATTCCTATATGGAAATGTATGTGTTTTTGCCATTGTATGCCTATATGTCATTCACCTGACGTTCTATTATATTTTTAGATTTTTGGCATTTTGTGCCTATATATGGCATTCACCCAACATTCTATTATGTTCTTATTTTGTATGTATTTATGTATTTTATGGACACACACACACACACACACACACACACACACACACACACACACACACACACACACACACACACACACACACACACACACACACACACACACACACACACAGAGGTTCACTTTTTGTGGTGATCATCTTTCTATGTAAAATTTGGCTCATATTATAATTTGGATGTCAAAATCAATAGATTTGGATGGTTGAATGTCAAAATAGATGTAAAAATTATTGGATAGAAAATTCCCTATTAGATTTGATGTTAAAAGTTTTATATGAACATGCATGTCAAAATTTGAATCTATTTAGGTGGGAATTTCAATTTCAATTATTTCTCTCTTGGATATAAATTTCCACATGCTCTCTATTATTTTGACATGCACATCTATGTCGAAATAAACATACCATTTTGACATAATTGGCATATTAAAAAGAAAATATAATAGCCATCAAGTCCATGTTATAATATTAAATTTCATCTTTCTATATCCATGATTTTCATATCGTGTAATCATTACATTTAGTTGAGGATACAAAATTCATGTGAAAGGTTTGACAAAATGACTCAATGAATGTGGTGAAATGGACTGTAATGATGGACTTAAAAGATGTAGCTATGTTTTATGAAGATGAAAGGATATTTTCATTATGGAATGATGTTTATCCCATTCCTTTACATTGTAATTCATTCATGTTTTTACAAAAAACATTAGAGATGATGTATATGTAGGTTTTCTATACTTAGACAAGACATGTAGATGAATATTTGTGTCTATGTTCAAGTATATTTTCAATAAGTGGGATTTAATGATTAATTAAATGTGTTATTTAAACACTTTGATGCCCTTGTTAATATAATAAACCACCCCCTTTTTCTATCTTCATTTCATGTATGAGTTTGGTTGTGGCAGGGTGAGTTTAGTAATAAGTAGAATATCTTGTATCAAAACAAGTTGACTGATGGAAATGGAATGAAAGACAATGGATTCCTCTAGGCATGATCTAGGGATGTCAGTGCATCTTTCATAGCCACATTATCTTTTTATTTATTATAGATTATCTTAAATACAAATCTGTAAGTTCATTTTTTATTATTGATTGATGAGTAGTTAAAACTAGAGTAGAGATAAGAGCTTGCTATATATCCTCAAAGTATTTTTGTGCCTGGATGTATCACTTCAAGGAATCCATCTTGGTATGGTTTATTATAGGATGGGCTACTATGGAGAATTCCCTTTCAAACCTTTTGTAGAATCTCACTAAGACTAATAAACCATGAAGTCTCTGAAGGTTCATAAGAACCTGCCAATCACATATGACCTTGATATTTAAATGGTGACTATGCATCCCCTAAATATAAATAATGTGACTAAGGTATTCTAAATACTCTTATAATTGAAAAAATAAATTTTCAACGTCCACACATGTTTCAATGAGTGAAATAACTCTTAACCATGTACTTGGATAACATTTACTTTTTCTTCCCCTTCTTCTCATATTGATTTAGGGAATGGTCTTTACAACTTTCATCCTTCTTTATTCTTATATCTTGATCTATTCTTTGGCTTGGAGAGTGGTGTAAACAGTTTTTATTCCTTTTGAAATAATTTAGTTTTTTAGTGATAGATTTCTTCTTCCAACATGTGGCCCAACAATGGTTATTCATTAAACAAATGAAATTTGATAGGTATTCTAACATTCTTGTGTTATATGGCCTTTCTTTATACAATTAAAGCAAATGATGGAATACTCATCTCTTGCATACCTTCTTAGGATTCCCTTATACATTTTACTTGTTAAATCTTCATGAAGTGGTTATGTTATACCTCCTCCTTTGGGATGTTCTCCCTTTGGATATTTTTTTCATTCATTTTTTATGCTTATGCCTTTATTGAAAGGTTGTCCTCTTCTTGGAGTCAACTTGCATTCACCATGTAATCATGAAGTCATGTTGTGTTATTTCCAATAGGCATAGACTCATCATCAACAAAATTAAAAACATCATATTTTAAATGTGCACTTGTAGCATAATTTAAAATTTTTGGTAAACATTCATCATGATTATTCAATTCATCATTATCCATTTCATCATTTTCTATGACATTTGGTTCATTAGGGATAACATGTGTGTCTCTTATCTTTAACAAAATGATTGCATTAATACCTTTTATTTTCTATCGATAATTTTAGTTACTCTAGTGTTTTGTGCTTTAACTTACTTCTCTTCTTTGAATGAGATCCATCACCCATGAATAGATAAACTTGATAGCTTTTAAAGGTGGGGTCAAAATAATAACTTGATAACTTTTATCCTTGACTTACAGGCTGCAAAATGATGTAGAGAATGTAGGTGGGGATAAAATTCCTGATCAAGGTTAAAAATAGTCATTGAAATAAGAGTTTTTATCTATTATGGACATAACACATACCATTATATTTACATAGTTATATACCATATAATTATGTTAATATATCATGTACGCACTATATTTACATATTTATATATCATATAACTATAAGAATATAACATGTATGCACTATATTTACATAGTTATATACTATATAACTATGTTAATATAGCACATATGTATTATATTTTCATAGTTATATACCATATAAATATGTTAATATATCACATAAACACTATATTTACATAGTTATATATCATATAAATGTCATTAGAATTTTATTCAATTCAATTGCCTCTTGATTGATGTCAAAATCACATCCTATACATAAGAAATTAGGTTCAATTAGCCCCAAGTAATACCCTATACTCACAGTTAGGTTCAAGGGGTTTATATTACACCCAATTACCTTTATGCTTACATTTGTGATAAAATTGGGATCGATTGAGCCCTTGATCACACTTTATGGTTGTAATTAGTTTAAAAATGATAAAATTGGCCCAATTTTCCTTCATGATTGAATTGGTGGACTATTTGATATATGATGTTATGACATTAGGGTTGACTGACCCCAAAATTACATCCTATAATTAAGAATCCCAATCCCAAAGTTGAGAATTCTAATTTATATCTATATAGATAGGGGCATCTAGAGACTATATGATAATTACAATACCAACCCCATAGTTAAAGTTTTGTTTTATCTATATGTCATTGAGAGTCTGTCCATAGTAGAGAAGATTACCAAATAGATAGATAGGTGATCACCAATCCAATAGATGGTAGAGTGTGTTTCTCGACCCAACTTGGTCTATACCCAACCAAATTTATACCTAACTTGATCTATGAAGGTAAGGACTAACATATTTCTTAATCCAATGTATTTAGGAGGGGCTAATTAGAGTTTGGGAATCGATTGGTGGGCCTAAAGGCTAAAATGGGGCCTTATCATACTTTAAGTATGCTCTAGTCCCTAATAGAATATATCAAAAGATAATGTATGAAGGGGGGGCACCATAGATATATGGGGGGAACCATTACAAAGATCCAACCCTAATCTCAAACTTACCCTACCTAATAAGGCAATGAAAACTTTCCCTACCTACTTCATCTATGCTAAGAAGTAAGGCAAGAGAAGCTTACCTTTTGATATCTAGCTTTGTTTCACCTAATAACATATCAACAGAAGAATAAATTATTGATAGATAGAAAGGTAGTAAATCATAGCCATCAAGAGAAGTTTTCCTTCTCAATATCTAGCTTTATTTTGCTATATGTCATTAGAGATGATAAGGGATGAGGAGGGAGTGATGAGGGATGATGAGGGAATGACTAGGGTTGATTATGGTCAATGAGGGAGTGATTAGGGATAATGATGACCAATGAGGAAGTGATTAAGGATGATTCCAATCCCAACCCCATATTTGAGGTCTCTTTTTCTCTATATCTCATTAAGAGTTTATCCATAGTAGATCAGTTCGTTAGATAGGTATATATGTGGTCACCAATATGGTAGAGTGTGTTCCAATCTAGTAGCTGGTAGAGTGTGTTTCCCATACTAAATTGATTTATACCCAACCTAGTTTATATCCAACTTGACCTATGAATGGAAGGAAGGGAATATGCCTCAATCTAGTGTGTCGGGGAGGGGCTACTTACAGCTTGGGCATATCCCAATGGGCCCTAAAGGTCAAATAGGGTCCCTATCATACTCTAAGTATGCTTTGGTCCCTAATACATTATATCAAAGGATAGCATAGGAATGGGGTGGCACAATTATGAAGGCCTTACCTTGATCTCAAACTTGCCATACCTAATAAGTTAATGAAAACTTTCCCTACCTTCTTAATCTATGCTAAAGAGTAATGAAATGGAAGCTTTCCTTCTTGATATCTATCTTTACTTCACCTAATAACATATCAATGGAAGATTACCTTCTTGATAGATAGTAAGGAAGTAATTCATAGCTATCATGTAAATTTTTCCTTCTTAATATCTAGATTTATTTTATTATATGTCATTAGGGATGATAAGAGATGAGGAGGGAATGATGAGGGATGATGAGGGATTGACTAGGGATGATAAGGGTCAATGAGGGAGTGATTAGGGATAATAAGGGCCAATGAGGGAGTGATAAAGGATGATTCTAATCCAAACTGCATATTTGAGTTCTCATTTTTCTATATGTCATTAAGATTTTTTCCATAGTAGATCAGATCGCTAGATAAATAGATAGGCAATCACCAATATAGTAGAGTGTGTTCCAATGGTAACTAGTAGTGTGTGTTTTCCAACCCTAATCAATCATACATAACCTAATCTATACCCAAATTAATCTATGAAGGGTAGGAAGGGCATATACCTTAATCAATTATATCAAGGAGGGGATACTTAGATCTTGGGCACAACTTGGTGGGAACTAAAGTCCAAACCAAGGCCTTTCCATACTTTGAGTATGCCCTAGTCCCCAATATAGTATATCAAAGGATAGCATAATAATGTACACCCCGCCCCCTGCGCCCCCCCACCATAGATATATATGGGGAAGCATTCTACAGGGCCTACAATGATTTCAAGCTTTCCCTACCCAATAATTCAAGGGAAGCTTTCCCTACCTACTTCATCTATGCCAAGGAGTAAGGTAAGGGAATATTTCCTTCCTGATATCTAGCTTTGCTTCACCCAATAACATATTAAGGGAAGTTTGCCTTCTTTATAGATAGAAAGAGAGTAAGGTATAAATATCAATGGGATTTTTCCTTCTCAATATCCAGTTTTGCTCTGCTTCTAGATTAAGGCATAGTTATCAATGGAAGATGGATTTATGATAGATATCTTTATTCTTGCCCTACTTACTTAGTTATGCCCTACCTAATAAGACAAGGTAAAATTACTTCCCAATATATAGTTTCATTCTTGTCCTACCTAATTGTCATTTCTATAATACATTCTTATATATCAAGGGAATATTGTTTTTTGATCTATATCTTGCATATGTTTTTTCCCTACCTACTTAGTTATGGCCTACCTACTTACTTATGCCATACCTACTTAGCATCTATTGTTGGCAAGGGAATTTTACTTCCTGATACATAAAATGAGAAATGAAGTTTTGAGTCATGTTATGTAAGTTTTGAATCATGTTATGTATGTAATATATCTATGTTATTGAGTATGCCCTACCTACTTTACTTATTAGAGTATTTTATACCTACTTTACCTACTTGAATATGCCCTACCCGATTAAATACTTGAGGCATATCTTGATTTTGAGTACCTATATCTAATCCTAATCATATATATCTTACCCAACCATATATTTAATACTTGATACCTAATTAAATATTAATTGAACACCCAAGCCATATCTTGAAAGGAGAGGGGGAATTATCATGCTTGAAAATTAGTAGAGGGGGCATTATTAGATCAAGGGATAAAGAAGAGGGGGCATTATCGGATCAAGGGATAGAAGATAGGGGCATTCTAATCCCCATTTTGAATTTTAGCCCTTCATGACTTTAATAAAACATAATGTGTACATGTTATAGCACATACATGTTATGTTATGTTTGAATTCAAAAACCAAGCCTTTTAGCTTAGAAATGGCTTAGATTCCTAAGCCAATGGCTTGGACCTATCAACACATAGGAAAATCTGAGATATATGACAAAAAATAATAAAATTCAACTTCCATCACTAAAAACCCTGTGACTTTTAATGAGACGATTGATAAAAATAATAATACAATGATGAGCACACTCTTCTCTTTCTAAATATATAATTTTTAAATGTTTGGACTATTTAAAGGTTTTCATCTATGTTTATTTCCAACTATATATTTTTTAGGCCATTACATGCCACAAATATACATGCCTATATATGTTTATGTATATTTTTTTGTTGATCCAAATGCAAAAACATTGGTCACAAACTAGGCCTAATTATACACACATTCAAAAAAACTATTTTTGTTTCTTTTTGAGGTAGTTAAGGGGGTTGCACGACTGGCTATCCATTTTTTATCAGTTTTCAAGATCTATTTACTTGTAAAATTAATTAAAAAAATACATTCATTGAAAAATTATACAAAAATATAGGTCACAAACTAGATGATCTTATCTAAATTTTAACCAAAGGGTTTTAAACAATATTAAACGATACTCAAAAAAGAGGGGCCACACAACAAACTATCTACTTTATTTTCCTTAAAAATAGGAGTTTATCTTCAAATTTTAGATGTTTGACCTATTTAGTCTTAACTATTTTAAAAATAATTTAGTGTTCTATAAAATAGACTTGAAATGCTACATTTGATGTTCTTATACTATCTTCAAATTTTATGTGTAACCATCTCAAAATATCAATAGAAGTTAAGATTTCTTAATTTTCAAGAAAAAAATGTCCATGGGTAAGGCTCCTTTTTGTCCCTCAACTTTCTGCACTTACCCAAGAGTATCCGTGTAGTGGAAAGGGATGAGGAGGAGTTCGTGCATATTCTCATGTAAATGTGTAGTTGTAAATGTATGAGATCATGCTAGTGCAATGTAGGTTATAATTATAGATAGTCATAATGTAGGAGTGTAAAATTAATGTGACTCAAAGAATATATACTAATATGAGGTTATGGTGAAGGATACATCATCGGATAGATGTTATAGATGCCTAGAATAAAATGTAAGGACCAAATGAAGACAATATTAGGTGCTATAATAATGATATATGTACACATTTGTGGTAAGCTAGATTATTAGGCAAGATAAATAATCAAACAAGCATCAATGAGTTATGTATAATGGATGATGTGTAAGTGGACTAGAAAAAATCTAACATGGGCTGCATATCAGGTCATATTAATGTTTTCATCCATGTGGTCGGTGTCTAACTTTGTAAAGGAATTATGTGTTGTATAATATCCTTTGTCATTATTGTAATTGATATGTTTTAGTTCAAGTTGTTCAACCATGGTATCCATTTTGTCATGTGTGCGCTCATAAGATATTTTTGTTGCTTGTTCCATCATGTTCAAATCATTCACTAATGTACTATTTTCATTGAGGACAATAATGTTGGAATCAATGAGATATTGTAACTTGTGTCGTAACTTAAAGCACCTTTTTATATAATGGCCGATGTATTGATGGTAATCACAATAATGGTACCATCATATCCATGAGGAAAGGGTCTATTTATATCCAAATTTATAGGTGGGGGGAGTGATATGAGTTTGTATTCTAGTAAATTATAAAATAATTGAAGAGGAGGTTGGGGTAATTGTGAAAACTACCTCTTACTATGAGCCAATTGGATAGACTTTTTGATAGATTGCGACAAGGTGTGGTATTTTAAAGGATTATCATCTACTAGGTATGTTTATTAGTATTCATCACACATTATTTTAACCCATTTTTAGTGTAAATGTGATGGCTTCCATATCTTTTATCCAATATTAACCCAAGAGAAAGTTGTATTGTATATTATCAGACAAGATTTGAAACCAACGATTAGAAATACCTGTAGAGCAGCCTCTTTCCCTCTGCCCAAGAGATGGTGACCACCAAATTTAACACTTGCTGCAACCATATAATTTTATTTTTATTTTAATTCAAAGAATGTGGTATATTTCATTAGAAAAAATATAGTACGCGTTCGACCATAAAGGTGGGGATTCAATAACCCAAGATGGTACAAAGAATCAAGGATCAAAGTCAAACATCATATAAGCATTAAAGACAATATTTTTTGGAGGAACATGTGATTCTCTTAGTCTAATTTTTGTCTTTTTTCTTGGGTTGTTGCCCTGTTGTCATGTGGTGATCAATACTTACGTACAACATTGTATGCTAAGGATTATGGGGATTGTCACAATGCTGATTAATGACAACATGAGTAGATTTCTCTAAGGAAGAGCTTAGAGTCTCCTAACAAATTTTAGTTAGATTTTCATGTGTTGAAGGAAAATTCTCAAAAATTTGATCCACACTCTTTTGATTAACACGAATGTCCTTGATGGGACTAGCCATTACCTCAGAATCTACATTATCTTTTTAACCCTTCAAAAGTTATTCTTTTATTATCTTTGCCATCTAATTTATTGTTTAATATTAAAAAAGAGTTAAGATTTAATCCAACTTGATCTTTCTCCTTCTTTTTAATTTCAAGGTTTAATTTTTTCTTTTCTTCCAACAAAATCATGAACTATTTAAAATTCCTCCTTTTCCCTCTTCTTTTTAATAATTATAATGAAAGAACAATTCTGAACTAAATAACCATGATTATGGCACATTAAAAAAAAGAATAAATTATTTAAGGCTTATAAAGACACGTGTTTATGTTACTTGACATTTTATTCCACAAACTATCAATCGAGAAGGAATGAAAAGGGGATTCGAAGGAAACCCTAATCTAATTTTGCTATTTCTTCAAAACAAAATTCCCCTATAGTTGGAGCACAATTATTTTTAAGAGCTCCTATGACCATTGAAAAGTTAGTGCCTAAATAGACCTATCATTGTACCCCCACATTGACTAGACCAATGTTTCTATAAAATTTAAATCCATCTATCTTATCACTACGTACTTCACATACTTTTATTTAATTTGATTAGGCCAATGCACATACAAGCCCAACTTGCTAACCAGAGGAACTTTGTATGACATATAAATCCATAATATTTTGAGTTTTTAGAAGGACACAAGCATACTTGAAGCTTTCATAAAACCATGAAAGTCAAAATAAATTTTAGTATCGAAAGGTTGGAATCTGACCCCATAACATTATAATTTGTTATATTATTCATTAAGATGCAAGTCTTTAACAAAAGAAAAATAGTTAGGATGAAGATCATTCTTTGGGTGATTTTGATAGATTGGATACTTCTTAATGATCATTATTTAGTTGAAGGGGCATTCATATGCTTCGTACATGGTGATCAGGAGGAGGGAGAGCATGCATTTAAGCAAATATTTTGCACAAATGAGCATGCATTATAACCCTCTTATGTACATGCATTTCAAATAACACATATAGTTTAGTGCCTTCTCAAGTTATTATATGTTCAATCTATGTTACGTGGAATCAACCCATTTGAAAGAAGTCAAATAACACTTAGAAAGGTGTTAGAAACATGTCATAATGTATGCAAGTTTTGGCTGGGCCTGGGTAGTAGTACAACATGCTACGAGGCCCATCTGACTGAGCTTCCCTACACCCTTGAGCACGTTCGGGGATGCTTTTCCCTTGCATGTGCGTAGGTCTTCAGATTTAAATGTTCTTTTACTCATGAATTATAATCAATGATATGTAATCTAAAACATAAACAAACATGTAATTCTATTGGTCATGGTCCTCTCGTATAATATACAATGACAACTTTTTTGAAATATTTTAAGTTTCCAAATAGACAAAGACATATGAGAAGCTTACGTAAAACCATATAAGTTAAAATAAAATTTATTTAAAAATATTTTAGGCTTGGTTTTAATTGAGTTTATTGTAGACCCAATTAAAAAATAATAATAATAGACACTTAAAAATGGTCATTAGAATTTATTATTCTTTAAATTACATGTTTCTAAAATGTTTATATAGTTAATGATTCTTAGTTTAAATTGAGCATTATTGGCACCATTACTAATTTTCCATTGTCTATGCATCTTTTCCCAATACCTTCCATTTATCATCTTCTCCATCCCTGAGTTTCATTTCACTATATTCTCCTTGTACAGTGTATCCAGTCACACATTAGACATATCTAGAGTGTAACCTTATGCTCTTCATCATAATCATTTGGGCCTTTTTGTAACTTATCCCATGTGGTCCTCTTATCATGACTTTTTTTTCCTTTTCCATTATTTGGTATGGGTTTGTGTAATAATATGTTTCTAATTTAAACTCAAGTCATCTAAAGCACTCAAGAATAATAAGTTGAAAGTTTGAGAATTTATTTATTGTTCACATGATTCTATTGAACATTTACTAGAATTTAGAGAAATTAAGTGAACATTCAGTGAAGCATAAAAGTTCATGTTGGCGACACACTATATTACACTAGTTGATCTCACTAATGAATTACTAAAATTATTAGATGTTTTCGATATTGTACATTATTGAGGGGCTTGACAAATATCAAGCGAGCTCGATTATTTTGTGGTATAACACAAGCCCCAAAACATATATTATTTTCCTTAGATTTTTCAAATCCAACCGGCTAACTAGGTCAAGAATAATAAGTCCATGTTCATTGCAATTTGAGCAAAGGTGTGAAAAAGTAAGTGAGGCTTTTAGAGGTATAGATTATGGGAACACACTCATCAAAACATGTTCTGCATGCCTAATTTTTTTTCTAGTACAAAAGTTGACACTCCAAATAGTGGATGCTTTAAACACCCTTCTTTGGACATCCTTCTCTAATCTTTATGATTTTTTTGGGTTACCTTATAATTAATACCAAGCATTATTTTACATTGTCATATTATGATGAGTATCTTATGGTCACTACCAAGAATCAAAGAAGCCTAAACCTTGCATGCCACCTCCTTTTATCTAGTTTTCAAATTAATTAATTTGGTTAATTATCATTTTATGCATGTATTTACCCTAGTTCAATGTTCATATATATATTTTTAATTACAATATTAGTGTAAATCCTTTCATTCATAATATGTTTTGGTGAACTCATGATCTCATGTTTTAGTTGAATTTATCTAATTGATTGTATTGCTGGTAATCATAGCACTTCATCTTATATATCATATGATGATTATCATTGATCTCTTAGTATCATTGGTTATCTTTACTAATCGATCTAACAAATCCCTTATAATGGAAATTAAAGATGCTCTATTTATATGATTCATCAATTTAATTTTAATTTTAAGACTTTATATAAGGGTTTTTTTTTTTTTTTATAGATTTCATTACTTTTCTAGTGATTTTTATAAGTGTTTTATATGGGTGATATATTTATTGTGATATTTTATTCTATGACAACTTCCTTGTATATTATCAAAATCATTCCAATAAAAATTTATATTACAACTATGTTAGAATATACACTTTTCATTCATGTGTTTCATGTGTTATGCTTATAGATAGAGGTCTTACTTCACATCTTTTCATATATGCCATTGAGGTGATTATAAAGGTAGATGCAAGTCTTGTCATCCACTAAGGTACAAGTTCATGATTTTAGATTTAAAATATGATGGGGGCACATTCCATGTTCACTTGGGGAATATGGGTATTTCATGGTTCCACTTTAGGTTCTTTTTTTAAATTATTTTAATGGATTCAATATTTCAAAGTGATATCATGATTTAGTCCATGATATGTGTACTCTATTAAACCTTATCTACTAAATGTACTCATATATGTTTGGTGCTTTGATGTGTATTCATATGATTGATGTGTTTTGACATGCATGATGTGTCTTTATTTTCTATTATGTGATTTCAAGTGCTTGGCATGCTTTCTATTGTCTTCTATGTTCCTCCATAGGTGACTTATTTTTTAAAGTTCTTTCATAGTGCTTCATATGATTTCTATATCATGTTTTAAGTGTTTAATATTTTTTTGGTCATAGAGTTGAATCACTTGCATCATTATTCATATGTCTCTAATACGTTTTATGTGCATGTTAAGTGTTTGATGTGTCTTAATTACTTTATGTGCCTATTATGTGTTTGATGTACTTTCACTACCTTATAAGTGTGACTTCACGTTGCCTTTTATGTGTTTAGTGTGACTCCAATATCTAAAGCGTTTACTTTTTTATTTTATTGTATATTTGACGTGTGTCATGTTTTGGTTGTATTCATGGGTTTTAAGTGTATTTTATTGATCCACACCTTAGGGATATTATTTTTAATGTATTAGATAGCCTTATACATGGCAATAAGTTAAAATTATAGAATTCATAAGGAAAAATATAATAATAGTAAACCAAAATACATTTTAATGCAAAATTATTTGAAGAATGGTGTAACTTCTATGAACAATGTAAAGAAAAGGAAAAATTATAGATGTGTACAATGTTTAGTAAGATTGTAATGTAGCTTTCCATGATCAAAAGGAAAAATACTTATAAATGATTCATCTCAATTGAAGATGTTATACTTAAGGCATATTAAAATTTAGTAGCTAAGTGTGTTTTTGATCCCTTAAATATCAAAGAGTTACAATATATATACATAATTATAAGAAATTATTTACATAAGGGAACAATCATAAAATAGTTTATCTTCTACCTAGATGATGGTTCATCTTCCTATAAGTGTGACAATTAGATATCTAGTGTTGTGATATTCTAACACATTCTTTGACATGGCTCATAATTGGAGATTTCCACTTGGCATGATGTGTGGTAGCAAGAATTTGAATCATGGATGTTGAATTTTGAGACCCCATACATGGTATACCATGTAGGATTATATCACCATGGTTGATTTAGTTCATTAAATGTTATGACATGCCCTGTATCATGCTCTCTTCTTTTTTGGCAAATCCATTCATGGGTGCATAATTTTGTACCAAATTTTATATCTCAGATCCATGAAAACCCTTAAGAAAATCCATTTCTTTTTTCAAAGAGTAATACTAATCTCATATTTATAAAGTAGGGTTTCCCATGTTGGAATATTTATTTATTTTGGATATTTTTGGGATTCTTTTCCTTTAAATTGGCATGAATTTACTTAAGTGTGTGCCTAAGTGAATAAGAGTATAATTTTATAGCATGCTATCATTTTATGCAAGAACAAGTTCTCATGCGCTCACTTGAAGCACACAATGTGGGGTTGATTCCCACTGGTTTTATCTCATAAGGGTATGTTTATCCAATTTCCTAGATAAGGGTACTCAAACACGTACCTAGTACTAAACTCATTCTTCAATCTATATCTAACTTAGATCACTTTTTCATTATTTAATGATAAAAAATAAAAATATAACATAAATGATAGCATATAACATCAATCCCATAAACAATTGAATAATAGTATTGTGTCAACATAGGATTCTTTCATCATATTCATAAGTGATCTCAAAGAATACAATGATCTAGAGTTAAAATGTTAACCAACTCATATAAACTCATAAATAACATCCAAATAAACAACAACATTAAAAAGTACATCATGGGTGTATTTATACATGGTTTTCCTCGACCAAGAAGTTACAAAAGTAATTACAATTAAAATGACTTTTCATTGATCATCAATAGATCTAAGTTGTGGTAGCCATTTATATTAAGTTCCTATGGACCCATGTCTTTCTACCCCTATAATCTCTCTCGATTCTATATATTTGTCATAAAATGCCTATCTTCTTATAGTCCAATGTTGGATTCACACTTTAATTACTCTTTTATTTTGTCCCTACAAATTGCTTCATAATTGTATCCTCTTTATGTATGCTCCCCAAATCTTCTGCTAAGTTTTGAATCCTTCACTCTCAAGTTATCCATTTAACATGCATATTTATTCCATGATACTTGATCCTTTCATGCTATAATATTTTGAATTGTGATTCTCCATGCTAGTTATTCCCAAAAAGTACTTAGCTAAAATTGGGGCCCCAACATCACCCCATACTAAGCCATTAGTTTATTTCAGACTAAACATTGTTCTCAAGTTCCTTCAAAAACTCAAGTCTCATCTACTAAATTTACTTTTTGATACCCTCCCAATGGTTTAAGGCATTTTAAAATTGGGATATGATTTCCTTTACTAGTATCTTGAGCTTCTTTGTCTCCTCAAGTTGTTTGATACATTTACCTGCTTTAATGACCAAATGCTCAAGGGATGTGGAAGGATCCTTATGAACATTATCAAATGAGGTGACCTTGATTATAACCTATCCTCAGAGTGTCATGAATTTTACATTTATTTATTGATGGTGATAACTTATTTTATTTCCCTATCCTTCACATCCTTGAATGCATTGGCATGCTCTGTGTGGTCTTTTATTACTAAGGCACTATTTGCTAATTATTATCACTGAAGCTCTTTCACCTGAAGATTTTCTTCCAAAATTTTGTCAGGCCATCCTATTTTTTCAAAAAATCCATCCAATATGGGAATTATGTCTCTGAATCTATTCAAGAAGCTTTTACACACCTCTATGGCTTTAGTGAATTTCTATGTTGCCCAATTCTGATTAGTTTGGGGGCCAGGCTAGCCCTTGCAGTATTTTAACAAAAGTTATATCAAGGTCTCTAATTTATCAATTGCCTCACCAATAAGGGACACCCCATCCTAAAGAGCTAGTTATTGGCTCAAAATTATCTTGTAGATATTCAAAGTTTTAATTTTGGCCCTGTTTTTATTTTTAACTAGCACTTAATCTCAACCAGCTTTGAATTAAGTTTCATTTTTATGGCACATTTGTTTTGATATAGAGTAGCCATTTTTGCATGCTTCTTTTGGAGTCATTGGAAATTAGAATCAGATAAGGCATTCTAACTTATTATCTCATGTGTCAATTTAAAAAGTGTTGTGCTAGCCTATGATGTAGTAACATCTAGGTGTCTACCCAAAGGGTATCTAGAATTTCTACCACTTCTGGTTCTAATATCAAGCTACTTGATGGTAACTCAAAATGACATTCTTCATTATAAATATCATGGGAAAATGATAATTCCTATCGAGTGTGCTTGGATGCATCCTTTAGTGCAAAATATGATTTAACATAAATAAGAGCTTTTTTCTCATTCCCCTCTAGTATTGGGTGTGTAGGGTCATGGTTGAATTGGTTTTCACTGACATCTTCTAGATGGAGTCATTAACTAGCTCAATCCCCTTAGAGGGATCTTGATTGAGTATCTCAATGTCCACATCTTTGATGTGGTGCCTAGCCCTAATATCAAACTCATTCATTCCCAAGGTCATGTTTGAACCATCCCTCTCTTCACTAGTGATATATTTAGTTTCCACTTGTGCCTCCTCAAGGGTGGTTTCTTCATGTGGTTCTAGTGAAGAAGTCTTCTCTAGGTCCATTGTAAATTATTCTTCTTTTTCTACTTCAACAATTTCTTTTTTTGTTATCTCTTCTAGAATTTTTATCTTTTTATCTAGATTAATGTCCTTAGGTACTAATGTTTCATGTTTCAAAAGAATAGTTTGAATTGATTACTTTGGGGCTTCAAGTTGACCTACCGATAGAGTTTTCTTTGGTGGTGTTGGGGAAGTGCTTTGTCATTTTGCTTGATTTAGTTGGGTGCTAGTACTGGCATCGTGCCCTTAATGCTTCTTCTTCTTTTTTATTTTTGGTAGAGGTGGGATTGTTACCTTCTCATGATCTATGTTCCCTAATAATTTTTTCCTTGGTTTCAACATGTAAAATAAATAATGAATTAAATTGCCAACCAAAATCTATTGGACCTTGATGTTAATTTTTTTGACCCTAGCCTTTCCTTGTATGCTTTCTTCTTTGGGTAAATGTACAATTGGTGGAGAGTGTGAGTATTTTCATCAATATTCTCAGTAGTAATGTTCATTGAGTGCACATCATATATTTTGTTAATGGCATTCATGAAGTACTGAGTAGTGAAATCATATGGTAATTTATTCCATCCTAAAAATTATCTAGAGGGAGCCATATGGATGTGTGCTAAGGAATAGTGTTGCTTCATCATGAACTTATCTTGGTACCCAACCTATCTATGTAAGTCCTTTGAAATGTGACACTCATTACCAAAGGCTTCCTTCATCCCATCATACCATCGCTTCATTTTGACCATGTGGGAGGGAATTGTTACACTAGGGAAAGTGAACACTTTAAACCTCTGCATAGGTGAATTTTGCCTAGGATGGTATGCCCATTTAATTATTTAGTTGTGTACTTAGGTACACCAATCTCATAAAAAACTAGTAATAAAAGGAAAGTACCCCATGCAAAATTTTGGTTCAATAGGTGGTGGGATTTCTCTACATCTATAATAATCTTATCAATGAAGTACTACACCCAATTGTACTTTAATCCTAAGGGAACTTGATGGGTGACATAAAATGGGCTATGTCCACCTATTTCCATCTATCATCACCTCCAACCTTGGTCATGATTATGTGTGCAACCACTCTTAGGGTAGGATCATGGAGACTTCTAATATGTATAACATGGCCTTGTTTTTGATACTCAAGCACCATTACAATCTTTAAAATCTCCTTTTGGTCCTCCAAGTCATAAGCAAGGTCTATGACTAAGCATTAAAACCTTGTGACTTTACTTATCCTCTCTGATGTAATCCACATCAAGTACCCAGTAAAGTAAAAATAGTCTTCATTTACTTAATAAATAAAAAACTTGATTTATTCTATCGACTTCCCAAAATATAGAAGATTAAACAATTGGAATAATGCTACATCATTAAGATTATTGAAAATAATCAAATCACATACAAGTTTATTATTCATGTTTTGGTGCTCTACCTGGTAGTCACATTACAGTTCTACTTTGTTACCAGGTCATTAATGGTTATAGTCAAATATATTACAAGTGGGCACATTTGACACCCACTTCTATGCACACAACACTGCTTCTAGGTAAAGCATTTCCTCAATCAATAATGGGGAAAAAGGTGGTAAGACAACCTTCTTCTTAACTTGGCACACCATCCTTGATCATATCTTTCCCTTATCCTTGACTTTATATGACAACTCTTCCATACACACATCAAAATCTTTAGGTATTTCTTCTCTAATCCAAATTGACTGAACACCCACACTCAAATTCTTCTTCCTTTGGTATTTTAGGTAGGGGTTTGCTACATTGGGAATTTTTCTTTAGTCACATCACCCTTAAAGGAGCTTGAAGGTTGATGCATAGTCATCTAATCTAATTGAAAGAATATGTGATTTTTTTGTTAACCCATTCAACTCTCCTATTTCAATTCCCTCCAATGGTGGACATCGACCTTTACAACTTTTAATTATATAAACATGTACTTCTATAATCACCCTTTCAACACTATACCTATTTACCACAACTGATTCACTTTGTTATGCTTAAAATAATCTCAAATAGTTGATTTACATGCATCTAGAAGCTTAACAATGTTCCTTTGGCTCTATAACTTCATGAATGTGACAATAGTAAAAAGTGAAATGATATGCATTTAAAATTTTATGTACTTGAGGGGGTAACTCACATTTACTACCCCACTACCTCATCCATCACTTCACATAATCAATGCTCTGATAGTATTACCATGATTTGTACTTGGCATACTCGCCATTACCATTGCTTTCCTTGTATTAAAAACATTCATCCCATCCTGCATTTTTCCTGAAGTGCATGATAGTTATAAATAATTTTAAAATTTTCCAATTTAAAGATGATAATCTCACTTCTTTACATTAAATTATCTTAGTGGTTACTCACCACATCCTATGTACCCATTTATCTTTATATACTTACACATATTCCCCCTTTTCCCACACACATTCCTATTAACCATTTCCTTGGCACTCTATAGGTTTTACTTCTTTGACCCTTATTACCCCACATTCAAATTTGTTCATGGTCCTCTACGACATTAGTAAAAATACAAATGACAAAGTATAGACCCTAAACTAATCATGGGTGAATAACAAGTGCCACACTTTGTTGAAAATAACCAAAATCCTATACTAACCTTATGGCATATGCTTTATTAATTAAAGATGGAAGATTATTAATAATAGTAGGGCCATAACTAACTATCATTGAAATGGCTAGGAAGGAATTAGCCATCTCACCACTTTAATCTACATGCATCGGTAGAATAAATACTATGAACAATTAATGGGCCATCCTAGTGGACACTAAACTTGCCTAAGTGGAATGCAAACTTAGAGTCATATACCAAAACTTTCATGCTTGGAGAAAAAGTCTTGTTCTTTAAATGGTGATCATGCCAGGCCTTTTATTTTCACTTCTCCACTCCTTAACTCCAATGCACAAGAAATCAAGTCTCATCCAGCTATAATAGAGTATCTAAGCATGCTTTCAAGGAATATTCATCATCTAATCAATCAATGCATTTAATCCAAATATAAAGTAAAAGGAATTTAATTAAGAGAATGGCTTCAGTACCAAACACAAGATTAATTTGGTGTGTTCCTATTTAATCATTTGTAAGTGGTCTAATACACCCATAACACTATAGAAACATGATCATCCTAGTCATTGTCTCCAATATACATATCTTATTCAATGTATTAGCTAAGATCTTATTAAACACCTCAACTATAATTTTGACCTAAGGGAGATAAGGTGTAGTCTTGTGGTGTGTGATCATGAATTCAGGAAAGAGGATGCAAATGGTCTCATTATGGAAATGGGTTCCTCGGTCACTAGTTAGACTTAACAGAAATATAAACCATGTAATGATATTTTCCTAGATAAATTGAGTAGTAGTGATAGAATTACAATCCCTAGTTGGCATAGATTTAACCCAATGAATAAGGTAATTGGTAGCAATGAAAACATAACATGCACTAGTTGCCTCCCTATTAGGTTGATGGGGCCAAAAAAATAAATATCCCACTTTTCAAAGGGTTCATATGCCAATATAGGATGAAGAGGCATAACATCCCTTCTACACAACTTATCCACATGCTGGTAGATATCACACTAGTGCACATAAACTTTAGCATCTTTAAACAAGGTAGGTCATCATAAACTAGCCAAAAGGACCTTTTACATTATAGCATCATTGGAATAGTATCCTATAGTAACACCTTCATGAATTTACCAAAGAACCTTAGATTTATCATGTTACATGACACAATGATATAACACTTCATCCTACCCAATCTTATAAAGGTCACCCCCTATGAGTTGGAAGAGAGATAAATAAATAACCAACTACTTGTTTTCTTGAGTGTTGAGGTGGGCTGGTGCTGAACCCATATTCAAAAATGTAGTGATATCCTCCAATGCCTTAGGCATGCATGACTTGGAAAATCTACATGTCAAGTAACTCATCTTCAATGGTGCATGTCAGTTCACTAGATTTAATACAAATATATGATTAGGGTTAGGATTAGAGTTACTAGGTTTTACCATCACTAAGAATTAGAACTCTTATAAAATCACAATCCACTAATAAATGTGCCCATGAAATACCAACTTATTTACTAGGTACTTTAATGCTTTATGGTCCATAAATAAAATGAATGGAGTAGCCATCAAGTAATGACAAAATTTTTGGAGGGTGTGAACCATAGATAAAGATTCTTTCTCTATAGTTGTGTAGTTCCATTCAGTTGGAGTGAGATTTCTATTAGCAAAAGAAATAGGGTGGTCAAGGTTTTTGTCACTAGGTTGAGTAAGGATAATAACTACCATCATGCCTGAAACATCAACATGTACATGAAAGGGCTTTATCCAGTCTAGAACCTAGAGAATAGGGGTAGTAATGAGCTTATCCTTAAGTGTAATGAATGCCTATTGGTGAACATTAGTCCAGACAAACTAAACATTCTATTTTAATAATTCATTTACTAACACATCAATCTTAACATACCCTCGAATGAACTTCCAATAATACCTCATATGTCTTAAGAAGATGCATACCTCTTATTCGGTGGTCAGCACTGGAAGATGAAGAATAATAACAATCTTTGATAGATCCACCAAAGTTCCATCATGGTAAATGACATGACAAAGTAAAATGCCAAAGGTGGTAGTAAACACACATTTCTTTATATTTAAGGAAATCTGAAGGTTTAAGTAGTACTTGAGAATTAATTAGAGATTTAAATAGTGGTCTTGCACTAAATCATAAATAGTCAAGTCATCAAGGTAGACTTGAAGGAATTTATGAATAAAGTCCTTGAAGGCCTCAACCATAATGCATGAAAACACAGTAGGAGCATTTTTCAACCCAAATGGAATCACATTGTAAGCAAATGAGCCCCACTCAATTATAAATGTGGTCTTCAATTTGTCCTCTTCCATAATCTGTACTTGATGATATCTAGAGAAGCCATCAATAAAAGTATAGATTTCACACCCAATAACTCCCTCTAAAATCTCTTAAGTGAAGGGTGTTAGGAAGGGGTCAATGATGTAATCATCATTAAGTACCTAATAATCCACATAGACCCAAATGTGATCATCCTTATTGATACTAATGACTATGGGGCTCACCTATTTAGACTCGTTGATATGAGTAATGACTCATATGCATAACATGCTTTCAATTTCTTCCTTGACTTGAGTGCACAAGTTAGGATTCATACGATAGGACCTCTTCTTGATAGGTCGAACACCCTTTACCAACTTGATCTGCATATTGCCTAAGTAATAATGCATTCATTTAAATTTATTACAATTTCATGGGAAGACATCTTGTTACTCTTTTAATAGTTTAAAGACCTTAAATATCTTTATATCAAATTAATAGTCTCCCAAAATAACCACTTTGGGTGCTTCCTCCAAGCCTATATTTCATTAAATAGTATAGAGTGGCTCTAAATATGAGTGATGTTGATCTTGGATGGTGTCACAAAAATTGTACATGTCATACTCTATATGCAAATCCAAATGATCAGTAGATGGTTTAGGCAGATCAGAACTGACACCTTCATCAACCTAGTATATGACCTTTATAAATCTATTCTCTTAATTCATGGTCTAGTTTAAGTTCTTGTGGTAGATATGATGCCTCCATATTAGGTTCCTAAAAAATGGTCAAGTGATGCAGATCATATACTAAGAAAACATCCTGATCTTTATTTCTTAGTCCAATATCTCCAACAATAGTTACAAAACCTCTGTTCTCACCTTCCCATAGCAATTAATCTTATTTGTAGTAATTACTTAACCTATGGCAACTATATATTGCCTGTAGCATTATCACTCTCAACATTGTTCACAATATTTTTTTCGTACCATCACACAATTTTGGCTTCACTAGACAACTTTGCTCTTAGATTACTCTGACCTTAAAGATTCAAAATCAAATTTAGTTCTTTAGAATACTGTTAAGTCCCTTTTCATATCTTTGTTTATGCCTTTTATGCCTATTTAAGTCTAGTTTCAAAATAGTCTCTTGTAGGTGCATGATAACATACAAAAAAATATTGAAAACTTAAAAATACTTTCACACATACTATTCTTGGGATTTTCACAAAGTTTTAACAAAATTTAACAATGTAATCTCTCAAAAATCACAAAACCCTAGATTAGGGCTTACATGGCCACTGTCTCAGCTGAGAGCTAATAATTGTGCATAACTTTTGTTATACAAGGTTTCAAAGCTTAAAAATTATTTTATTAGGTCTGTATGGACTCTATTCTTCAACTAATTCAAGGATTAGTTTCGCTCATCTAATCCACTGCTAAATAATTTATAGCACTTTTGCACTTGACTATGTTAACAAAAAAAGCATAGATAGGTCTATCTTAAAATTTTAAGCTTTTGTCACATTCTCATTCAATATTAAGGTTAAAAAAATGTCCAAAGGCATCTCATATACTAATGGGAACATTATAAAACACTTTCCACCCTATATTTGACTCTTGTCCTTTCAATAATTTAGATATAGTTCTAACACATCATGTAAATACAAGAAATAGGGATTTCTCTCTAACTGTTTGAGTTTCAGAGGTTTTTTACAATGTATTTGAAACTTATAATTCCAACCACTTCAAGAGTCTATAAGAATGATTGTATTAAATTTATATATCTCTTTATTCTCAAAACCAACACAATCACTTGACAAAATTACTCAGTCCAAAACAGGGGTTTGCAAACCTATTTGTACTCTATTTGCAAGCCAAACCATAAGGTTATCTTTCCATTTGTTAATTTTATTCAAAAAACACACTCAATAATCAACTTATAACATTAAAAATCCATTTTTATATTTCATTGACTATCAAAACTTGAGAACATAGTTTCTAACCTTACTAGATAACACAAAAACAAGATCTGCATTTCAATCACTTGACATAATTCCTTCTTACCTTCATCCTTTCAAAATATTTCATTAAGAATACATGTAGTATTATATAATAATTATTTTAAACAACTATAAATTCATTCTTTTATCATTTACAAATCACATTCAATTGTCTGCAATAGCAAAAGACCACATATAGGGTTTGAATTCATATTATTCAAAGAAATAGGGGTTATTGCCTACAACTTCCCCTTCTATTTACATACCAAAACTTTTTTGATTACATTCCATCCTATATTCTAATGGGATCCTATCCCTACATGAAAACACAAACTCCCTATATCTTAAATAAGTGGCATAACTAAATCTTGATGCCTTTACTATATGGAGGTTGGTTACATTGCATATCATAGTTCTTGATTTTTCATAATATGACATATCTCCAAGACTTTGACATTATAATTATGACATATATGAACCTTATATATGATATAATCCCATAGACATGTTTATGACAACTTTCCATTCTCTCAAAGTGCATAGAAGTCCTTTTACAAGGCTCATAAATTTAAATAGTGCATTTTGAAGGGAAACTCTAGAATTTGAATTCTATGCACCTATGGACAATCTAGTTTCCTCTAATGGACTAACCATGACCTATATCAACTATAAAACACATAATAAACCAAATTACGACCAAAAAATGGTTTAAATTGGGGTCATCATGGGATGCTCCTGCATCATACTACCAAGCTGGAAAAGCTTTGCCACAAGTATTAAGTCATCCACTTGATATATGTTATTTCTTACATGCATTGAAATCCTCTTGAAGTTTTCTACCTCCACTTGCATCTCATAGAGGTGAAAATTCTCTTGGGCCCCATGTATTAGCCTCCTCTACTTTATCTTCTTACCTACACATGAAACAACTATGTTAAACAAAACATGTGTACTGCCAGCCTCCTCTTGCCATGCAGGTGTCTTCCATTCTTCCTCTTCTCCAATATAATACACCTTCTTCTTAAATATATTTTATACCACTGATACACATATTCAATCTTATTCCTTCATCAATACTTCTTATACTACCCATTATATCTCATGCACAACTTGTGCTTGTCTTTCTTCTTATTATTGTATATCATCATTTTCATGGTTGATCTCTAACTCCTACACATCCATGGGTTGCATGATCTATTTAATTATCTCTTCTTCATGATTAATTTCATGGTATTTTTGTTCATTTTCCATTTATTGGACATCCTCTTCTTTTTCATCATTATCTTTCAAACATTCAACCATACCTTCTTTTAATGCCTACTCTATACCTAAAATTTTGTCACAAATCAACATATTAGTGATAATATTTGAAGCCTTCATGGCTTCCTCATGGGTTGCCTCCTTAATGGTAAATTTATATTCCATATTATTTACTTGTTTGGTGTTCATCCAAATCATCTCCTTTCCATCTCAGCTACAATGTCAAACTCCATGATGTTGTCCTCTCTTTCATGGACTTGGCTGCCATGCTTGCATTCTTGTGTTATCTCACTCTTCACTTTCTTTTCTTCCTTTGGTATCTTTCCCAATTATAAACCTTCCATATCTTGATTCTAACATTGCATCATCATCATGAGTCTTTCATCTTTTCTTCCCTCTTCACCTTTCAAGCATAATAATACATATGTCTCTCCTTCTTGCTTAATGGCATATATATTTGTCTTCCCATCATGCATGGCATGTCTATCATACTACCATATCCTCCCTAGAAACACATGAAATATGTCTATAGACATGATATCACCTATCTAAAACTCAACCCAACTCTGTTCACATACCAATTTATGGTGTTCTCTCTAAACCCATACAATTGTATATGGCTCTAGATATGGCATTCTCTTCAACCTCAACTTCTGCACCATATCCAATGAAACTATATTATTAGTACTACCACCATCAATAACCAAGTTACATAACTTACCATGGGGCTTACATCTACTTTTAAACAAGCTCCTCCTTTGGATTGGTTCTATGCTTTGCCTTTACTGCATTAAGACTCTCCTCATGAGTAATGACTCATTCTTGTCATGTCCTCTATTCTCATTCATCTCTATCATTCTCTATTATTGCATATTGATGTTCACACCTCTTGGACACTATGTTTCCCTATGTCCATCTCTATGGAAATTCCAACATTACTCTTGAAATCTCTATCTTGGCTGATTCCTCATTGGACCTTCATCTCTCCTCAACCTATCATCTACAAATGTTCCAACCTATTTTGCATGGTGCTACCCCATGCCATCTTGTACTATTGTTACATGTTCATGTGGTCTCTTTTTTACCACCTCTTTATTTTCTCTCTCTTCCATTCTTTCTTATAAAGGTGATGCCTTACCTTGTTTCCTATCATCATATTCTTCTCTTTATTCTCTCTCCTTGAGAGTATTCTCTATAGCCTCCATTCTCATCATCAATAGAACAATCAACTAGTTCACCTAGTCTATCACTTGTTTGAACATATCATCATCCCTGCTAGCTCTCTCCATGGAGCACTATCTTTGATCACTTGTCTTGTAATGTACTTAAAAACACATTATTAATACTTTCTACATTCCACAAAATCTTTCACTAAGCTCTGATACCAAAATGATGTAGAGAATATAACAAGAAAACGTCCTAACCTTTGTTTCTTAGTCCACTATCTCACATAATGCTTACAAAACCTCTGTTCTCACCTTCCTATAGTAGTTACTCTTACCTATGACAACTACTCAACCTATACCAACTATCTATTGCTTGTAGCATTATCACTCTCAACCTTCTTCACAATCTTTCATTTCATAGCATCACACAATTTTGGCTTCACTAGACAAATTTTATATTGGCCCACTCTAACCTTAAAGATCAAAAATAAAATTTAGTTATTTAGACCACTATTAAATCCCTTTTTATATCTCTATTTAGGCTGTTTAGGCCTGTTTAAGTCTAGTTTCAAAATAGTCTCTTGTAGGCATATGACAACGTACAGGAAAAACACTAAAAACTTAAAAATCCTTTCACACATACTATTATTTGGATTTTCACAAAGTTTCAACAAAATTTAATGGTGGAATCTCTCAAAAATACAAAACCCTAAATTAGGGCTTACATGCCCACTATCTCAATCGATAGCTAACAATTGTGCATAACTTTTATTATACAAGGTTCCAAAGCTTTTAAATTGTTTTATTAGTTTTGTATGGACTCTGTGATTCAACTATTTCAAGGATTTGTTTCTCTCATCTAATCCACTGCTAAATAATTTATAGCACTTTTGCATTTGACTATTTTAACAAAAAAAAATCTATAGGTCTCACTTAAAGTTTTAAGATTTTGTCACATTCTCATTCAATATGAAGGATCCAAAAATGTCAAAAGGCCTCTCATATACTGATGGGAACATTCTAAAACACTTTTCACCCTATATTTGACTCTTGTCCTTTCAAGAATTTAGAATATAGTTCTAACACTTCATGCAAATACAAGAAATAGGGATTTTTCTCTAGCTGTTTGAGTTTCATAGGTTTTCTATAATGTCTTTAAAACTTATAATTCCAACCACTTCAAGAGTATACAATAATTATTTTATTCAATATTATATAGCTCTTTATTCTCAAAACCAACACAATCACTTGAAAAAATTACTCAATCCAACACAGGGGTGTACAAACTTGTTTGTACTCTATTTGCAAGCTAGATCTTAGGGTTATCTTTCCCTTTGTTAATTGTATTTACAAAACACTCTCCATAATTAACTTAGAACATGAACAATCCATTTTTATATTTCATTGACTATCAAAACTTGAGAACATAGTTTCTAACCTTACCAGATAACATAAAAATAGGGTCTGCATTTCAATCACCAGACAAAATTCCTTCTTACCTTCATCCTTTCAAAATGTTTCATTAATTATACATGAAATATTATTTAATAATTATTTAAAAAAATATAAATTCATTATTTTATCATTTCTAAATCACATTCAATTGTCTACAATATCAAAAGACCACATATAGGGTCTGAATTCATATTATTCAAAGAAATATGGGTTGTCACCTACAACTTCCCCTTTTATCTACATCCAAAACTTGTTCTATTATATTACATCCTATATTTGAATGAGATCCTCTCCCTACATGAAAAAAATAACTCCCTATATCCTAAATAAGTGTCATAATTGAATCTTGATGCCTTTACTACGTGGAGGTTGGTTACATTGCATAACATAGTTCTTGATTTTTCATAATATGACATATCTCCAAGATTTTGAAATTAGACTTGTGACATGTATGAACCTTTTATAGGATATAATCCCATAGAAATTTTTATGAAAACTTAAAATCCTCTCACATTTCATAAAATTCCTTTTACAAGGCTCATAAATTCAAATATTGCATTTTAGAGGGAAACTCTATAATTTGAATTCAATGTACCTATGGACAATCTAGTCACCTCTAATGGACTAACCATGACCTATATAAACTATAAAACACCTACTAAACTAAATTAAGACCAAAAAATTGTTCAAGTTAGGGTCATCATGGGGTGCCCCTACATCATCAAGCTTTCCTCCCACGTGCCATATATGCATCTGATGTGATCTTTAACTAGGGCTGGGTCACCTATTATAATCTGATACATGGTTTGCAATGTGAGACATAAATCCATCCATGGACATGAATAATATAGTTATATAATCATATTACTCTTAAGAAAATGTCAATATATATTTCCAAATGTCTTTCTTTGTGTATATACCATGCTCTATCCCAAGTGCATAGAGTGTCATAAAATACGTAAACCTAGAGGTACTTAGGCAAAAATATGTCATGCACCTTCTAAATAGTCTTGAAAGTTTCAAGATGAGGTTTGAGAGAATTGATGACACTATAACTTATGGTGATATGAATGTAGTTATCACGGTGAAAATGATGGTGCAAAGTAAAATGAACTCGTCTCTAGTAAGTAGGTTTTATTGATGAATTATCCACTACCAAATAGCTATGCCATCAAAGATATGAGTAATGGAATGTACTCTATTAATATCAGAGTCATAGAAGGATTCCAACCACTACATAAACTCATGAAATTTTATTTGACCATGAAATCTTGGAGCTTCATCTAACCTAGTGGGTGACACAACCATAATTTATCCATGAAGAAGATTAACAAATTTATGGAATTTATGGTATTTCCACAAAACACATTATTGACTACCTATAGTGCCATATATCCTTCTAGTAAGGTCATACTCACCATGATCCCAATAGTCATAGGTGTTACTGGTAGTGTTAGATATAAATTATGCATCCACCCAACATAAGAATCCATTCGAAGTAGGATCTAGACATTTAGTACCCTATGATGTGATATTGTAGATATGGTTAATGTCCTTGTTAGCATTTATTGGCTCAAAATATGGAATTCCTTGAGTATAGTCCAAGAGGATGACATTCATTGCTCATCATTCTCAAAGATGATATAGTGCTTCTTGAAGCTTAAGTCAACATTATTCAGGTAACACCAAGGGTGACCCAATAGAGCTAGAAAGTCATCAACTTTGACCAACTTAATCACTTCAAAGTCATCTTTGAAAGTGACACCTAAGATATCCATGATGGTATATTTAAGTACTCCAATAGGTAGAGTACACATTTTATTGGCCATAAATAACACATGGAGTTGGTTGCAAAGCAGGGCTTGCCATCTTCCTCCATGCATATTTGGTGAGAAAATTTACTTTGGAATCAATATCAACTAGGATATCTTGAATAACCCATCTATTAATATCTAACCAATATCTCTTTGTTCCCCTTTAGACTAAGTTGGATATGAGTCTCTTGTCATCATGCATGGTTTAATCGATGATCCTCAGTATGCCTAGGCATATGATGTCTTAGCCAATTTCATAATAGGGGAATAATATCCTCATTAAATATTCACTTTTACAACTCATGAAACTCTTGACACATAGATTCATGAAGATTCATTACTTTCTACATGTCAGCACATGTAGTAGCATCATGATCCTTGAGGAGTTGGATATCTCCTTATAATTCTGTCATCAAATTCATGGTTTCATGTATCACTTCCTTCTACTATTGAGCATCTGAATAAAGAGTAGCACAAGGCTCCTCTTATTGAACCTTTTAAGTGGGTAGGTTAGACATAGACTGGGACTGATCACCATTTTGTGTATTAATGTTGACTTTGGGACCAATTAGAGTATCATGGCATGGTCTCCATTATGGATTTTCAATACATATAATTTTAGAACCCTTTTCATTTCTCTCCTTTGTGATGGTAGTATACAGGTCAGGGCACTCCTCCAAATGGTGTTCATTTTTAAAAAAAACACATGTAGGATACACTGAGCAATCACGTTGGTAGTGATTTATGGAACCACATGTATAACATGTTCTTGGTGGAAAACATACACCTCCACATCCTCAAATAAGACCATGACTATGATAGACTCCTCCATTATCCTAGTTATTGGCAACATATGTTTGACATGTACCATGCATGCACACCTCATGGATTTCACTAATAATATGGTAATCATTGATATTGTTAGTGTATGTATCAAATATCTTACAATATGTAGATACCTTTGATTATGTATAACTTGAAGTAGAGGGAAATACCTTGCATCATTATTTTCTTATTAAATCTCATAAGATTGCTTCATCATGGCTCAAATACTCTTTCACGGGCATTTATTCTAATTATGGCCTTCAGATTCATAGTCCACACACCACAAACCATTTCGAGTGTCATGAAAATTATGTGTAGTGACATTTTCTAGCTGAGATGTCATAGTAGTGATCTAAGCTTCTATGAAGGGACTAATCCCCATGTAAATGCTTCCAACAGCTTTACCATGAAGGGAAGCTTCCAAGGCCTCATGCAGGTTGTTGAAAGTCTTCTATGATAAGGTGTGATATACAAGAAGTAATAAGCCTCATAAAAACCATTGGGAATTTTAAGCATTGTTTATCTCAAAATATTTATTATAGATAAGTGTCTTGAAACACACATCATACTCATGCACACTCTTAGTTTGTTCTTGCTTAATGTCCTTCAGGGTAGATATGCTTTATTATTTAAACTCTAGGATATAAAACTCCTAGAGAAATGTTACATTTAGTTGGCCATAATTCACCATAGCCTTCTTTGGATTAAACTTATGGTACCACTTATGAGCATGATCTAAAGAGTGGTAGTAAACTATGTAGCCTTACATTCAAAAGAGGAAATGTTGTGCACTCACCAAATAAGTTCACACTTGTGAATATGTTCTATTTAATTTTCCACACTACGATACTCAAGAAAGTGGAGTGTCATCTCATAATACATAGTGGGATATTAAGGAGCTTATAGTGGGGTATGTTTCAATGCACTTCCTATCCCTCCTAGACCTTATGGGGGAGGTCCACCACTATCTCCTATGCCTCCTCCAGATCCTTGGACTAAACCATAATTGATACCACCTCCCATGCCTCATGTAATAATAGAATCACTTGATATGTTGGGTATTGAAGTGGGATGATAAACTATAGTTGATATAATACTTTTCCACTGGATATGTTTGGTCCACCAGGCATTCCAAATTAGGCCATAGAATTGCCTTGCAATAAGAAAGAAATGGCCAAAAAACTACTATCTAAATCTTGGTCTACAAGTATCTCTAATAGGTTTAGTTTATGAATACTATTTGTATCCCAATTACATAAAAATATGTCATCTAACTCAAGAACATGAGCATGTGTTGTGGATGGGTGATTGGGATTATCTTAATTGGGTTCTTCAAGCACCACTACCTAACTTGGTTTCCCATGCATACTTGCTAGTGTTAGGTGTGGTCCTATGGTTGGGGAGTCCTTGCTATGATATTTTTCTTCCTTGAAAACCCTTATAACACTTCTTAATTCCTCTCATCCCCTACCTAGATCACTTCCACTCATAACCCTTTGCTGAGCTTCATCATATTTGTAGTTCTATAATTCCCACTAACTAGTTACCATGCTGAACCAATAATTTTACATCAAAAGGTGCCCCTTCATTTCCTCACCAATTATGATACTCATGCATGAGAGAGTTTAGTTTTCCATAAATAAAATTTCAAGTCCATAATATACTAAGAGTTTCTTAATCTCCAATGAAAAATGTCTGAGATTTATACCACATGGTTCTTAGAAGAAGTGAAACTTGACTTCTTCGAGACAAGAATAAGTCAAGACTACATATTCAAAGGTGTAACTATTCAATTTTTTGCACCACCAAACACCAACTACACATGTCTAAGTTACTCCCAACCATGCTAAATTTGACTGATGCTATGACCAAGCTATCTTCCATGCATAGTTCCTCGACCAATCTTGTGCATATGTTGAAATCTAATCATGAAGGTGAATAAGCATTTATAAAAAAAATGTTAGATTTGAGTCATATAGATGTTGTTATACCCATGCACATGTAGAGATTCCTAGTTCAAAAAATGGTAATGCAAAGTTATCTTTTACTCTAATAACCCATCATTCAATATTATCTAGAGACAGTCATTCAAGAATCTTTAACCATCATTCAAGCAAGAACTAAGCATCCTAATAATGATACCAAAATGTTGGGATTCTTTTCATTTAAATGAGCACAATTTTCCCTAGGCATGTGCCTAAGTAAATAAGAGTCCAACATATTAGTGCATTGGCATTTCATGTAAGAACAAGTTCTTGTACACTCACCTAAAGCATGCATCATGGGATGTGTTATATAAAATTTAGTTATTCACTCCATAAAGTGCTTACTTGGCTATCTATATTAGTTCTAAACTGGCTACAACTAGGTGTAATAATAGAATAAACTCATGGTGCTCAAAATTTATCACTTGACTTCACCATCATCAATTCACATAAGGTGTAATCCTTATGCACTCACCTAAATTGCAATAGATAAATAACAAGGGCCCACATTGGGCTAGTCATACTATGAAACAACTCATTATCTAAAGGGATTGGTATTTTTTAACAATGACATTTGTAAGTTCATCAGTGCAAGCTATTGTTAGACTGGGTTAAAGGTTTATAAGCACAAGCTTATTTAACTAGTTACTTCTGGTCATATGGGCACAAGTCTATATCGAGTTGCTTTGTGGTCTTATGGGTGAAATATTATGTTTTATCATGCTTAGCCTCCTTTAGGAATTTGGGGGGTTTAATGGAATATCTTAGATTAAGGGTTCATGTTGGGTTAACACTTTAGCATAGGTATCATGGCTTGGTGCATGATCTTTCCTATACTTAGATTATTTCCTCATAAGATGCTAACAGCATCATAATTATAGGGATGCCATAAATTTCCTAAACCAAAATCTTGAAACCAAAATTCCTATCATTCAAATTGATTTTATAACACTATAGTCATTACATTCATCACACATTTAACTATCTAATCCAAATACATTAAACACATATATAACCAGATCAAAATCTAATGGATGTGATGCCAATTTTCCATAAATAGAGTCTAAATAAATAGAGTACATAAAAAATGAGACAGAGTAAAATCTTTCCTAAAGCTACTAAAGTCTTAGAGTCTCATAGGCAAGCTTGGGCACTATAATGCAAAGCCTCAAATACATTCATACTAATCCTAGTTTTAATAGAAATCACTTCACAATGTTTGGAACCAATTCTATAGGGATTCACTATGTTAAAGTCACATCCTCTACATACTATTTTGAGATTATTTTTATTTATACCAAGGTGGAGCTGTGCATGTCGGTTTTCAAGCTAGAGCTTCTCTCAATCATTCTATCAGCTCCATTACTTTGTACCCTTCACATTGTGATCACCACATGCCTCCACTCTTTGAAGATGTCTAAGACATCATAGGATTTTTTATCCACTTTCCATTTAGCATAAGGTGTGTGTTGATTCATCTAGTTGGTGTAAAAGATATCAAAATAACAATCATCTTGAATGATTGCCTCATATTGAAGTATCTGCTAAGTTGGTGCAGGTTGAGACTTAGGCAAAAAGGGGCCAAAAATTACCCCATTCAAAATTGATAATCCATCCTCATACTAGTATTTCAATCCCTTAGGAGCACAAAAATTTGATGCATTCTCCTTTAATTCAAAACTGAAGTCCTCAAAGCCCTTGATGGCAAGCTTGATTTCTTCAATGTCATTATCAATCTCCGTTAAGGTGGTGTTGAGTGTGAGCACATCATTTTTTTAATCTCTTTTTTAAAGGCCTGTAGCCTTTTATTTTCCATCATCACTCCTCTATCTAATATTCTCCCTTGATCATCAACCTTTAGTTTCAAGGTGTGGAAGATTTCTTCTAGGTTCTACTCATGGTTCTCAATCTAGATGCTTAGGGTATTGACCTTTGCCATGATTTGTGCATGTTCATCCCTACTAAATATGTATGCCTTTGTCATCAGTTCTTCCCTCTCCCCCTTTGCATGCTTGAGGTTCACATTGATGACTAATGCTTTGTTGGATAATTTCATGAAGATGTCATCTATTGATTATGTGCCTTCTTTTAGTTGTGTGAATAGGTGTTCCACCTCTTTGAGCTTGTCTACTAGTTCTTTTTGTAGTATGGTCCAAGGGTATTACTCTTCTTCCTACACTGGTTCTAATTTCAACATTGGGGACATCTATTCCACTATCATGCAAACCTTGTCAACATTCAAAAGATTTGAAGTGTCAATGTTGGCCAAGAGGGATGGATTGGCTTCCTTTACATGCTCAGCTATATGTTGCATTTTAAACTTCATGGCATTTATTTACTCTTTTGATTATATCATGATATTATTCTTATTTGAATCCCTAACATCATTGATGATGTTATTACACCCCCTACATTGGAGGCCATTTAGATGAGTCTATTGGCCAACCTGATTGGGTTCATTTCATGGGGGTTTATGAGGAGGAAATCCTGCCCTTCCTCTGATGTCTTTGCGCCTAGTAAAGCCTTCTATAACACCTCAAAATGAGGCTCATCCATATAAATATAAAAGGAAAATGATATTGTTGTGCATATTTGTTGTGGTAGTTATGGGGGGCATGTATTCAAACATATAATATTCTTCATCAATCCACTCCTTCTACACCTTTTCTTTCAGGCTTGGCTCAATGCCCTCTTTTTTAGTGATGACTAGTTCTATCTATTCTTGTTCCTCTTCATCAGTGTTAGTGCTTTCTTCAGTGTTTCCCTTTGAGGTTTCATCTTCTTAATCCTATAGGGGTTTTTCCTTGGATTTGTTCCCTTGGTTTGTTTTTTCTTCATGTGTCTCTTCAGTGCTAACTTTCATGGGTGTATCTTTGGCATCAACTTTGCCTTCTTCTTGCCTTTGTTGGATCTTCATTTTACTCTCTATTTATTTCTTCAAGGTGACAACATTACCTTCCTTATCTCTAGGCACCCGTTCAGTACTTGGGCATGCTTGTGGTGTAGCTTATTCTACTGTGATGGTGGTAGTGCTAAGTGCCTTTGATGCTTTCTCCTTCATTGGTTTTGTGCTTGCAATAATCTTCTTCTCTTCCCTTTATTTCTTGGCCCTTTCCTCTTAGGCCTTATTTTTCTTTGCCTTACTTCTCTTTATTATCATCATGGTCTTTTCTTCTTCAACCCTTATTTCCTTAGCCTTGACCTTGTAAATTTATTCTTGGGTCATGCTGGATACACTTATGGATGCTCTTTTTTTCTCTAGCTCTAGTGACATCTCTATATGCTCATCTTTGAGGCTCATTTTCTTCCACTGACTTCTCTTCTCCTCCTCAATTTCTAGAGGCTTTATGGAGGGCTCCTTAGATGATGTGTTGGGTGGATTTTATACCTCTCTAAGCATGATAGTAGTGCCACCTTAGAGGGCCTCCTGGACTTCTTTAACACTAGGCTCTTCTGTTGCTTCTTCTTCTTGGATGATGTATACTTTCATCCCTCTTTCTTTCTCCATCTCTTCAATTATCTCTTTCACTTCCAATTCCTCATATGCCTCTTGTGACTCCATATCCACCAAGGTTATTATGGGTATTGTAACTGGCCCCTTTGACTTCTTTTTCTTCTCCCTTAGTTTGTGAAAAACAATCCCTGATGTGAATGCCACATGATTATTATTATTTGCTATAGAGGGAGTGGCCTCATCATCAAAGGTGATCTTCAATCTGATGATCTCTTTCATCTCCTCAAGTATCTCCCCCTTTTTATTTTGGGGAGACTTATTTTACACTACCAGCAGCAACTTCCCTTCATATTTGATTTAGAGGGGGAGGTCATTGTCTGTCTTAGTTCTTGCACCCTTATTTCTTGGATTCATCTCATAGTAAATCATATGGATGTGCCCAAGAATCACTTATTTTTGGAAGGAATGGATGTTGATGTGATATGAGTTGTGTTCCTCATCTTTGGTTACTTTCCCTTTTAGGCACATGTATTGGTGTTATAACCTACTTCATTATAAATCCATGGTTTTTATTAGGATGTCTAGGTACTATGCATTAAGAATTATTTTAAGCACATCCCTAAAGTATTTGGCTGAAAATGCATAAGGGAGCTTCAACCAACCAGATCGATTTCCATCAGTGAAATATAAGTGCACAACATAGAAGTACTTCATAACAGTGAAGGTTGTCATTCTAAACATATTATAGAGATCTTCTGGTATGGACCATTCTTCCTTGAATACTTCAATATATTAGGTACACCATCCCATTACTCTAGTCTTGTACTTTTGGGAGAAGGCAAGGGGGAAGGTGAAATTTTGATATTTCTGTGTTGGGGAGTTTAGGTATATTAGGAAGACCCAAAGATTGTCTTCATCACCATCAGACATGTCGATCTCCTCCATAACAATTAGAATTAATATAGACCCCCAATATAAGGTATCTCATGTTATATGGCACTTAAGTGTGTTCTTTACCATCTCCTCTAAAATAAAATTTGTTATATTAAATTTAACTCTTATGCTATGTGATAGGTGATTCACAAGGAGGCCTTGGTGATGTATTCCCATTGACCATCGAGGTGAAGTTTTAAACTCATGAGGCACATAGTTTCATTCATTTTGGGGTCCTTGATGTCGTCGATTGGGTACAAAAAACCTTCCTTGTGTCTAGTATATGTCTAAATCATTTGCCATCATCTAGTGGATGTCTACACCAGAGTCTAGGAGCCTGATAATTTTTCTTATTAGGTGCACTGATATCCACATGTGTCTCCCTAAAAAATAGATATGATTTTCATGGATATGTGAGAGGAACTATATGAGTTCCTTTAGCTTCCCAAAATATGATAACTCGTAGATTTGAGTTGCATTGGTGGCTATAAGTTCATCTCAAATGGAGACAACAAACAATGCCATGCCTGATTCTATTTTGGCCCCCATGTCTACCATCTAGTCTTGCACTAGGTATTATACATTTCTTGAGTTATGGTGGTTGTATTATTTAAGCCATTAGGTGTGCATGAAGGATGCTCAACTCTCCCCTACCAAGACCTCCTTAGGAAACTACATCTCTTGGTAGGAAATTTTTGTAAGTGCCTCAAAATCAACCTTGGTGAAGCTAACTCCCTCTACTAGATGCACTTTCTTCTTTACTGTAACTAATTCTTCTATCAATTATGCCCTCTTGGCATCCTTCTATGCCTATGGTAGGTCAAGACTCATGTGATTTTTCCCCATTTTGAATCAGTTGGTGTTGAAGCATGGTCTATTTAGCTTGCCAATGCCTTTAATTTTTTTTAGTACTTCTCATAGTTATGAGGTCTATGACTATGTCTTTGGATCTTAATATTCAATTCCCATTAATGGTAGGCTCAAAATCACTCCAGTTTTTTACTACCTAGTTCTTGCACAATTCATGCCTCACACTTTGCTATGTTAATCTTAAAAATGATGCAATTCATTTCTCTACTCAATCATTCTCTTTTTTTCATTTGTGAGTGCTCAATATTTCACTATTGTGGCATTTATTTACTTTTGTAGAGAGGATTACAAAGCAATTTAGTTAAATATTAATCCATAAATAATGAAACATGCATAAAGAACTAACTAACCAAGCCTATCTATTCCTATGGGAATTATAAAGGATAGCAAGAAAAAAATGAAAGAAAACAACACCATATTACCTTCCCAAATGGATTCACCATACCCATGTGGCTCAAAACATGTTCTCCTTTGATCAAGCATCCTTGTCTTTGTCAACAATGGTGGTAAGCTCCTCCAATACCTCAAGAAAACTCCATAAAACCTAGGCTCTTGATTCCAAATCACTAAACTAGCCTATCAATGAAGCTTGCAAGAAAAATATTTGATCAAATGCAAAACCTTGTGGAAAAAATTTAAAATTATAGATTTGCCATATTCAAGCTTAAAATTCATGTCCATGGCCTCTCTATTTATAGATTTTTGAGATTGGTCAGGATCCACCATGACCATCCATCTCAAGATTGAGATGTGTGGCCATGGATAATCCTAATATTTGGAATTAAATCCATAATTATCTTCATCATGACCTTGGAAGAAGGGGAATTAAAGAGGCATGGGAGGCATTAACTAGGCATGGGTGACCCATAATATTTATATTTATGGCATTTATGGCCTAGGGATGTCTTCCCAAGAAATGATGTCACTTGATGATGTAGTTAATAGGAATCAATTTTTAAAAATAAATATTCAACAACTCTCATAGAAAATCCACTTAAGTTCTTGATTTGGATTAATTAGCCTTAAGCAAGGTTAATCAACATTTGTGCAATTATTTAAAAATTGGCCCTCAATTAATCAAAATGGTCAAAAAGTCATATTATTGAGTTGTAATTGGTGACCTTAGATGTGTTAGAACCATATTTCCATTTATGATGTTTCCAACACAAAATAACAAAGGTACATGGTGTGTACAATTGAATTTATTAAAAAAGAGTGATTTAGAGCATAAAAGGTGAAATCATCATTTTGACTCAAAATGAATTGATCAAAGTTAGTTGACCCATAAATTGCATTACCACATTTAGGGATACTTTGACCTAAATTGGCACTTGTAAATGACAAATTTGAACCATTTAGTGAGTTTTATGGATTTTGATCTAAAATGTGCATTTGAGTGCAATTTGAGTAAGATGGATAATTTCAACACAAATGGTGTTAGGAATTGGATGTCTACAACTTCAGATCTAGTTTTCTCTAATTTGCTTTAAATTTTAGATGTAAATTATCTTAAGGTATGTAACCTAAACCAATTTACCACTTTTTTCTTTATACTCTAATTTCATCTTCCATTTTAATTGTAGATGATTAATGGTGTGGAGACATCTAAATTTTTTTGAAGTCACAAAATCCCACAAAATTTGTGAAAATTCATTTCCATGTATGCATTCAATATGAATCTTTTATGCCTCCACCATGACCTCAATAAATCCTCTAATGGTACTTTCATAAAGTGGTGTGTAGTTCAAACAATCACTTCCTACCTCACTTTGGGTGGATGCTAGTGTGTCCTACTAATCTTTCTCTTATGTTTTGTTTTCTTGGCATGACCTTCACCTTCCTTATGAAAAATTGGGTATAATGCCTCATATACATAGGATTTAGCCTCCACGATTCCATGTTCTTTTCCTACTATGCATTCATTTCAAGCATGATTTCCTATCTTGGTTAATTTCTATGTGCTTTTGTCTCTTTGCCTTAGCCTATCCTGCCCTATACAAATCCCTTGCGCTGGTCCTCCAACACTTCATTCTATTTTGATCTCTTATGCATGATCATGTTGTGCATATTTACTCTACTTCTTATGCACTTTTCACCTCTATGCCTTTATTTTATTGTTTGTACATAAGTACCCTTTCTGACTCTCTTTCTTCTTTGGTGCTAATAAGTTCAAATTTTGGTGAATTCCATGTGCCTAGAAACTTAGGTGTCTAGCCTCAAGCACTTTGGAAACATCTATGCTTGACTCACTTGACTAGACTTATGCATGGAAATACTAGATTATTTATCTTATGGGCCTAAAATCACCACTTATTCACTTGAAAAGAACAATAATTACAAAATATAAGGAAATGTTTGGCTTATGACAAATGTCATTTAGGTCAGTACAACATAATTGATTTGTGACTAAGAAGTTAGTGTTTGATGGTACAAGTACCATATTATTACCTATATGGCTTCAGTATGTTTCCATTCAAATTCCCAAGGAGCATTTTACCCAATAATGTGGATAAATTACATGCATTATTTTCCAATAAACTATGGATGACATATGGGACCATATACCGTATCTATAGTTTTCTTAGGTGCCTTAAGTATTTGGAGTCATACAGAAATACCAATGCTCCTTTAGTGAGTGCTTTGTGCTTAATATGCCTATCATGCCATAAATTCTAGTTTACTTTCTTGATTTTTTGGTTCTATATTGCTTGGGCACACAACTCATCCAACTACTCCAAGTCCTCCAGTCTTGCACTTAAAGAGGTTTGGTCATCCTGGAGACCAATTCACGTAATGCACAATGATGGTACTAAGAACTCCATTAGTAGAATTACCTCAGACCAAACACCATTAGGAATGGTGTAGCTTTATTTAGGTGCTTATAAGTTGTGTGGTATGCCCATAATATTGATAATACTCAATCATCCTAGTCTTTTCAATTAATGTCACATATTTTTATGAGGCACATTCCCAAGATTTTTGTTGAATGCCTCAAATGTGCTATTTTCTTGGGGATGATATGGTTTGGTATTGTGGTGTACCATCATGTACTTGACAAGCATGATTTTCATAGTTTCATTGAGGAAGTGTGTTACTCTATCATTAGATAAACTAAGCGGGCACCCATAGTAACTTATAACTACTCCCATATGAATCATGTGGTAGTGGTGGCAATATAGTTTATAGTAGGCACTACTTCAGCCTACTTAGTGAAATAGTTAGTCACTATCAGAATATACCTTGTGACTATATAACTTATTGTAGGAGTAATTATCTCAATGAAATTAATGGTCCATTTCATGAAAGGTGCTTGGGAAAGAATGGGGATGAGATCCATCTCATCTCAGTGGTTTGGCTTCCCTGTGTATTGGTATATGTCACATGCCTTAATGCAATCCTTTACATCTTGGAATATGATTGGCCACCATAAGCCTAATTATATAACTTTATGGACCATTACATCTCTAACACAATGCACTCCTATGATCCCCTCATGTGCCATACAAATCCCCACTAATGATCTGAAAGGGGGTGATGCAAATGGTGAGCTACTTCTTCTCTTTAGTTATCATAGTTTGGGGCACAAACTTAGACATTAGAAATGTGGATATCTTCACCAAATATTCAATAATTCACTAATATATATATATATATATATATTTGTGTGTTTGGCATGTCATATTCAATGGGTGTTGCTTCATCACTAAAGTCAATGCAAGACAAATGGTCTAGTCCCAAGTTTTGCTTCCTAATTTCAACACAATTGAGAATTGGAATTCCTGAAATAGAACTATCCATATACAAATACACCTACGGAAAATGGGCTTATTAATAAGGTACTTAAGTGCCTCATGATCCATGAAAAATATGAATGAGGTTGCCAACAAATATGTCCTAAATTTTTAGAGGGTATAGACCATTTCTAGTGCCTCATGCTTGGTAGTTATGTATTTTGATCTGCCAGGGTCAATCTATGACTTACAAGGGAGATATGATGATCTATATTACCTTCATTAGGATGCACTAGAATAGAAACAATTGTAGAGGCATATACATCGACATGGATGTGGAATGGAATCATCCAGTTGGGAAACTAAAGAATAGGTGTACTAGCTAACTTGAGCTTTAAAGTTTCAAAGGCATCCTCTTATGTTGCACCCCATTAGAATGGGCCATCATTATAAAATAGCTCTTCTATTAGTATTTTGATATTTTCATAGCTCCTTATAAACTTTCTATAATAGCCACAATGGACAAGAAAGGTGTGAACATCTCTTTATGTGGAAGGAGTCTAAAGCTGAATTATAATGGCAATCTTCATAGGATCGATAAACAAACTATCTTTGGAGATGATACACTCAAGTAATATTCCAAAATGTGTCATTAAGATGCACTTCTTAAGGTTCAAAGATATCTATATTTTTCAACACCTCTCAAACATGAGTCATAAGTTGTCATAATTGTCTCTTACGAGCCCATACATAGTCTAATCATCAAAATACACCTAGAGGAACTTATGAATAAAATATTTGAATGTGATGATGACCACTCTAGAGAATATAGATGGTACATTCTTGAGCCCAAAGGGTATCATATTATAGTTGAAACAACCCCATTCTATCACAAATGTTGTCTTAGGTCTATCCTCCTATTCAATTTGGACTTGATGGTATCCAGAGAAACTATCAATGAAAGTATATATTTCATAGCTTGCGAATCCATCCAAGAATTTGTTCATGAATGGAGTTGGGAAGGGGTCAGTGACATAAGTGGCATTTTACAATTGGTAATCTATGTAAATATGAATGCAAATGTCTTTTTTAATGCTAATCACCACTGGGCTTACCCATTCTAACTCTTGCACTAGGTAGACTACTCCTGTAACCAACATACCATCAATCTCCATTTTAACCTTCACATAGAGATTAGGGTTCATTCTTTAGGGGTAATTCTTGATAGGTCACGTGTCATCCACAAATTTTATGCTCATTTTCCCAAGGGATGGATGGGTTACCTTCATGTCATGATAATTGTGTGGAAATAAATCTTGAAACTCCTTTAGGAGATCCATAATTTGTGTTAGTTCCACATTGGACCAATATGCTCCTAGAGTAGCCACCTTTAGTTCTCCTTTCACACTAATATGAACCTAGGTGGTCTTGAGTGGCATGTGGTAGGGATCATTTTTATCTTTAGGTGTCTCCTCAACTTGCCTACTCCCCTCAATTATTTTGATGTGGAAATGAGTAGGGTCTTCCTCATCAGGGGAAATATCATCCACTTGATGCATGATCTTCCTCTTTCCTATCAAGGACATCTAATTTCATGTTTTTTAGATATTTATATCTTCATAACTCAAGTCACTATTGATATCTTACTCTTAAATTTTTTTGGGAGTACTAACCCTTTCTCCCTGAACATATATTGTATGTGCTCTTCTAAGATTGCAGTGTCCTCAAACACTACTCTTCTAATGATTTACAATGGTTTGATCAATTTTGAGTTTTGTGAGGAAAAGGAGAAGGTATGCATGAAATTCTCTTTTAAGACATCCCAATTGGCTATCTCATAGTTCATTTCATTAAACACATACTAAGCTCATGCCCATGTCTTCAAGGTTATGTAGAAGGTGTACACCCATAGGTTCCTCAGGCCATTTATGCCGTAGTCAATCCATGTTTCTTCACATAAGCATATTTGCATTATTGGGTCTAAATTTATAGAGTATGTAGAGATGTCTAGGTTCTCATTTCTTTTTCCAAATCTAGTGTAGATGGTTGTTTTTACATATTGCCAAGTTGACAAGCTAGACTTCTATGCTACCCACCAATGAGTGGTAGTTCTTCTCAAGGTATACACTATGGTACCCATCCTATCTAATTCCTTTAGGATATATGAATCTATGTCACATATATACTCTTATACAAGATTTCTCCCCTCATATCATGAGAGTGTTACAAGTTTACCTTTGCTAAGGTGAAACACTATGTTTCCTTTCTTCTTATTACAAGGGACCCCTCATGAATTATAATCTATCTAGACCCAACTAGTTCTCATAGGTTTTGGTGCCTTAGTGCTCACTACTTGACACCTTCAACTAGTGGTTTTATAAGCTTCTGTGACCCATCAATCATAAGCTACATTAGTAGTATCTAAGGCCAATTGTCCATCATCCCAATAAAGCACTCCTTGGTCATTGGGGTTGATAGTTTTGGTGCCTTACATCATGATGTTATAGATATGGTTGATCTCATCCTCAAGATGAAAAATTTATACATAAGGTGGTCCTTGGTCATTTGAGAGAGGTATCATGACCCTCTCCTTGTCATTTTCAAATGTTATATAATGTTTTTTGAAGTGCATGTTGGCATTATTTGCATAACACCATGACCTACCTAAGAGTACTAGATAATTATCTTGCTCATCCAACTCGATCACTTCAAAGTCATCATGAAATTTTATGCCCATAATATCTATAATGATGCCTTCTATAATTTTGATTGGCTGCATCTTGATTTGTTTCACATGAAAAGCACATGAGGGGAAGGCCTCAAGGTTGGCCTACCCATCTTCTCCCATATATTCCTTGTCAAGATATTGAATTTGGTGCTTGTGTCAACAAGGACCTCACACATAGATCATATTTTAATGATGGAATTCACTAGGATATCTTGATCTTATTTTATGTTTTGTGTATGCCTGAACTCTCATGCCCTTTCCATGTGAGGTGTAGTAATTTCAATGGTGTGAGGCACAAAACTTTCAACTAGATTTTACCTAACGTGTTCTAAAATCAAATTCTTAAATAAGAAAAGTATCCCTTCTGTCTATAAGAGGTGCAAGATCTCATTATCTCTTGTACCTTAGCCTCCTAGTTATCTTACATTTAAAAAAAGGTAGTAGCTTGCACTTCTAGATATCATGGTAGTTTGAGTTATCCTTATAGGTTTTTAATGAAACTCACGTATTATTACAAGACATCCTTATGATGTGCAAGGTTAAGGTAAGGTGTAACTTTGGGTTTTGATCATGTGATGTGCTCAGTATGGCTCAATTCCCCATATTTTAGGTGCAACTTTGATACTAACATAATAGGTGATAAAGTGGTGAATTCACTATGAGTAGTTATTTTTACTTTGATTGGCTCCATGTAGGTTAATTGTGACTATGGAGTCCATTTTGTTACTTTTGGCTCACACCAGATCATTCCTACACCTTTGTCTACACTAGATCAACCTTGGGTCAAATTTTTATACAAGTTGAGGCATTCCTCGACTAGATGTAGTCCTTGATAATACCTACATGTTGGATGCATCAGGTATTTTCACTAATAATGCTCAGTCAATCCACACTTGTAACATGATCATGGTGGAAATATTCCTCCATCACATCTTCCACCTTGCCATTTGGTGCCTCTTTACATCCCATAACTAGCATTCTATCAGCTATATCTTTCATTTTTTTGGTTTGCCTACCCTTCAGTTATTGTGGCTTCCTATCATGTGCCTCTTTCCATGTTTTTACACATCTCATCAATTACTCGATAGTCAGCTATGGGATGAGTATAGGTATTACACAAATTATAATAGAGGGTTATGTTAACTTGATTAGTGCATTGTAATAATAGGCAATTATGAGCATTGTGTCCCTCATGAAAAACTTCATAATTTAGAAGCAATGTGTGCACATTCCTTTGAGGGCAATTATTTCTATTATGACATTATATCTCACATTCGATACACCATAATCTGATTCAAGCATCTTGTGATAAACTAGCAGTTAATTTCTATAGTAAAGAGGCCTATTGATGATGAAAATTATACCATCAATGAATCAACCCTTTCACCTATTATGAAGGTTAATTTGGAATCATACAAGTCTAATCGTAGAGGTTCTAAAGGTTCATCTAAGATCCTAAAGATGCAAGGGGTTTTTTACTATAAATTCTAGGAAATAATCAACAAGTATCAAGACACCTTATTCCGTTATAACACTCACAAATCCATTTATCAAATCATGAATTAGTTTAAGATAAGAATCAATAATCTATTCTATTTAATAGGTAAAACCTATTAGTTAGATAGTCTCTTGAAGAATAAATACTCAATTCTTTAATATATATGTATATTCAAAATATATTTTCACTTCTTACTTATAATACTTTCCAAATTAACTCTAAAGAAGATCAAAACAAAAGATAAAGACTGAAGAAAGAGAGAGAAAGACAAATATGTAAGCAAACAATAAATAACTACCAAACAAACAACTGACAAATAGAGTAAATAATTAATCATATAATAAAATTAGAAATAAACTACAAGAGATGATGAATTAAGAAAAGAAACTATTCTAAAAAGGAAATAAAACATAAGGATTAACTAAGAAAAAATTCTAGGAATAAGATAACCTCTAATAATGCAATAGACAAACTAACCTAATCTTAAAAAAGAGAGAACCAAGAGAATCTAATTAGGAAATAATTTTAAACAAAGGCAAATAAAGATAACCAAAGATTGAAAATTTAAGATTAAATCTAAATAAGGGAACTTAATTAAGAAAGAGAACTAAACTATGAAAGTAATGAAAGAAAATGAATCAAAGAATTAAAATAGACCTATAGTCTATTAGATTAAGCTAATAAGAAAACTAAAAGACTCTAATGGAAAAGTAATCTTAAAGTAAGAAATAGTCACTAAACAAAATAAAGTAATCAAACTAAGATATCAATCAAGATAAAAGATTAAAATAAAACTAACTAGAGATAAATAGAACCATAAATCAAACTAAATTTAAGGTAAAATGGATTAAGAAATAACTAAGAAACTTTAGCAGAACAAGAAAACTATTTAAAGTTGAAAGTAAACTTGAGGCTTATCTAAATTAAAACTAAAACTAGATAAGTTAAAACCAACAATATAAGAAAAATATCAAAAGATTACTTTATTAGAATCAAAATAAAAATATTAGAATAAAGATAAACTGAAATGAGATATAGATCTAAAATATATCATATTATAGAAAATTAAGGAAGTAATTTAATTAAAATCTATGGCTATCTAAGATAAGAAAAGAAAAAAAAAAAACTAAGAAATAATGAAACAAACTAAACTAAACTAATTAAAATGTAAAAAACTATATCTAAGATAAATAAAACAAAATAAACCAGATTTAGAATAAATTTGAAAGGTCTATTTGTATTAATTTTAGAGTCAAATCATTACAAAAGATGAGTGAGTCTCAAAATGAGATTCATCTTTACAGGAAAAAGATAGAATTTATTAAGAAAACCAACATCCTTTCTTTACAAAACTTTGAATGATAACTTTGCAATCAAAATAGATCAATGAGATGTCATGGAATAATGAAATGATCATCGTTATTCAGGTTGAATACTTAAAATCTACGTATAAGACTAAAAATAGCAATCATCAAAAGATATTAATCTTAGAAAACTTTAGATAATCATTAATAGATGATAAATATAACTAGATATACCTGTGTTAAATTAGCGATTACTCAACTGTTACATAAGCTACCACTGGGTCTATCTATAAAATCTGTACTATCTCAGAGAAGTTACATGGAAAGAAGAGATAAATGATTCACTTTTAAAAGTACTTAAGTCTTTAATACATGTTGTGATTTTATCTTAAAATGAATGCTTGATCTCTTGCTATAACTTTAATTTAGTTATGAAATAAGTTATAACTAACTTTAGCTAGTTATTAGTTAATGTCAACTAATTAACATTTAACAAAGTCAATTAATTAAACTTGAATTCATTCAGGATATATTAAATTAAGACTTAAAAAATCTTAAATTGATCAAGATATTTAAAATAATAGACCTAGGGTACTGATCTTATTGGTGGAGACTCATATTAATTAATAATATAATATACTACATATCAATCATAAAATAAATAAGTCATAAATTGATAAATTCATTTCATATTTAACCATAATGCATATTTAATTAACTTAACATATCTAATTATATCAAGATTCTAAAATCATTGCATTTACCCAAAATTATCAAGTCTAAAATATCAAAGTGTCAAGCTAAAATATCAAGTTTTGCATGAAAAAGTTCAACACTAAACAAAAATTAGCCCTTGGATGACCAATAGTCATCTAAATGTGATAACACTTCAATAACTTGTTTGTCCTGCTCATGAAGACAAATGCTATACTTCATCTCAGTTGTAGGGAATGGATCATCAATTGGTTCACCTCTAAAATTAGGGGGTTAGATAGGCAAATGCTGAGGATCATGCTCCACATGGTGAGAAGAACTACATTAGGAATGTGATTGAGCTTCAATTTTATAGCCATGAAAACCCTTATGACCTCTATAGCCCCTACTGACTCGGTTAATAGGGAGATTATTCAAAATATTCCAAAATTTTAGGTTATATGCATCAAAGTGAAAGGACATCCTTGTGCCCCTATAAAACCTAAGTCTAAAACATCCTGTATGAAATCCACCCCTATTAAAACCTCTACTAGAAACTAATTAAATGTCACCTCTATTGGACTTTTATCCCCATCTTTCATCATTATTAATTCTTGTTGGGTAATCCCACCCAGACATACTGATCAATCTGAAATATAATAGCAAAATCTAAGATTGAGAAAATAAAAGTCCAAAGTAAAACTATAAAATGAATATGAAAACTACATTATACTGAAATACACTGCACTATTTCTAAATTCAAATTATATTGATTTCTAGATATAGGAATCTAATATCAATTTCAATGAATTTTAATCTCAATATTCATCCTTAAAGAAAAGTTTAAAACCTCAATATTGAGATAAAAATTCAAATAAAAATTCATGTTTTCAAATAGCTTAAAATCCATTCCAAAAGTATCCACACACACACACAGATATATATATATATATATATATATATATATATATATATATATATTTGCCATTATCATTCTGTCTATAGCTGACTGATTCAATTTTAATTTCACAAAATAATTGTAATTCGCAATATTGCCAAACACATACTACATTTCTGACCAAAGTGTGACCTTATGAATGCTAATATCTGCATATACATGCAAGAGCCTAGAATCATATAAAACACATGCAAACTGATCTTTATAAATATGTTCGATGAAGACTATCAAATTCACATATAACCATTTCAAATTTCATGATTTTGAATACATTCAAATTGAACTGCCTATTTTTATTTCTAAATTATTTGCCTCTCTATCCACATACGTGTGTAAACACTATTCACAGATTCAGTCTGATTTCCATGCTCAAATCCTTGCCAAATATTCTCTCTGACCCTTGTTCTGAAACACACCCATAGTCCTATCAAAGCTTTACTCCCACATAAAGCTTGAAAACAAATGATCTCAATATGAAGAAAAACCAACTTTTATTTGCCAACCTAAGTTCGTAATCGACTCAATGATGTGGTCATTTTTTATTGGCTAGCATTTATTAATTTTATACTTAGCAAGCTTGCTAAGTTATCAACATTGATAACTTTATCCAAGACTAACTCTTATCACTACCTCATTATCTAAGCTACGTGATTCAAGGAGATTAATTCACCATTAATGCCTAATTACTGCCAAATCACCAAATAATCCCAAAGCAATACAAACTCATAATCAAACTTAAATGCATTCACCAACTCACCTTGCTCATGGTCCAATCCACCAAGTGGTGTCCAACTCGATCTAATATTTTCCTTGTCATCCATTGAGGGGGGTCATAAGACTTATTCAGATTGACATCAAAATTGTTGATTAACTACGAAAAGACCAAATGTTCTCGAGACTATATCACACTTCTTAGCCAACAGTTATATTTCATAAATGAGTCAAATATATTAACCAAGTTAAATGTCTTGAAATTTCTTCTTGAATGAAAAAAAGGATCTTTGACACTTGTGAATTAGGTTAGTCTCATGACTAATTTATATAATGCAAATGTTATGTCCTAGCATTGAAAATTTAAAACATGCCATGAATGCTAGGCTAAGTCCCCTTAAACAATTTAAACATGAATGTGAACTTTATAACAAATAAATCTCCTTTTTCTCATTTTCAAGTGAAGTGATCTTCTTAGAATAAGTCTATGACATGTTATAACTATCTCACTAATATTCAAGATTTAAAAAATGAAAAATATGCTCCAGAATCATAATCACCAAATTTATTGTAATGTCTTTCAAGGTATCATATCACCATTTTTATCTAAATCATAAATCAAAACTATTCATGAAGATCAAAACATCACCATAGATCATCAAATATAACTAAAAATTGAAAATCCATGCAACAATTGAAATTGTCAAAGTGTGTTGAATCTAAATAGCAGAAAAGTTGATCATATCTATAACCATATATGCATATTTTATTATTTATCCATCATGCTCTTTGAAACCATTTAGAACATAAATAAAACCTATCAACAAATCATTTTAATTTCATAAAAAAATATGAATCTCAAAATATTATTAATCAATAGGACCCCCAACATAGTTTTACATTTCATGACAGGGTCATCTTTATGGTAATAAGTATAGATTTTTGAAAAATTTAGGGTGGTGTATAAAATAGGCATAACACTAGTGACCTTGCTAGTCAATTATATGTAATAAATTTGAATATAAACAAACAACCTATTATATATAAACAAATTTTACCTTGAGAGTGCAATCTAGGAAAATCATTTCTCAAGTAGCTAAGCACGAACCCCTTTAATAATGAATTCAGGAAAGGGATGAATTATTTGATTAACATGACATGAAGAAAGGGAAATGAATAACAAGGAAGTTTAGGCTAGATGCACAATCAATTACAAATACCTTAAGAATAAAATTTAAAAATGAAGTAATACTTCGACAATAAAAAATAAGTCAGTCATATTACTCATTTATTATGAAAAACTGAATTTGTAGGAGTAATTTTTGAAAATGAATGATACTTATAGCACTTACATATATTCTTGCACTCTTCCTTTATAATGTGATATTCCTCATTCTACAACCTTTCATTGATCATTTGAAAATAAATAACAACAAATCAAAACAAAACATAAGACAAAATAGAACAACAAACCAAAACAATGAAATAAAGGAAAAGGAAACAAACTAAAGAAAGAAAAAAATAAAGAAAAAAGATCAACAAACAAGTAACTAATGATGAAATGATTTCAGGTGATGGTCATTTGCTAAATAATGCAACCAATTTCCTTCAAGATATTTAAGATGAAAAGCATTATTTCTAAGAACTGTGGCTATTTTGTAAGGTCCAAGCCATAATGTATCAAACTTGTGATGTTATCTAGGGTCCTCATGGGCTTTGTCCTAATACAATACTAAGTTACCAACATTAAGATTTTTACTAGAAATATTTTTATTGTTTTTTTTTTAACTTTTGTTTAGTCTTTTCTAATTTTTATAATGTTGTTTCCTTGGATTCATCGAGAGCTACCAAATCATGTAACCTTTGTTCAATTCAATTTGTATCTTTAGCTACATATTGTAATGTAGTCCCAGCTAAATAAATTTAAAGTTTTATTGTTAAAGTAGCGTCAAAACCATATGCTAACATGAAAGGCAAGTAACCAGTTGCTACTTTAATAATAGTCTTATCAGCCCATAAAGATTCACAAATCTTAAGATGCCAATTTTTTTTGTTATCACAAACTATTTTTTTCATAATAGAAATCATATTTTTATTAGTGAACTCAGCTTGTCCATTTCCTTGTGGGTAGTACTTAGATGAATGACTAAAAATGATAGAATATTTTGGATTCATCGAGAACTACCAAATCATGCAACCTTTATTTAATCAAATTTATATCTTTAGCTACATATTATAAAGTAGTCCAAGTTGAAGAAATTTAAAGTTGTATTGGTAAAGTAGCTTCAAACCCATATGCTAACATGATAGGTGAGTAACCAATTGCTACCTTAAAAATAGTCTATCAGCCCATAAAGATTTGAAAATATTAAGATGCTAATTCTTTTTATTATCACAAACTAATTTTTTCATAATAGAAATTAGATTTTTATTAGTGGACTTAACTTGTCCATTTCCTTGTGGATAGTACTTAGATGAATGAATAGAAATGACATAATATTTTTATAAAAATTATAATAACTCATTTGAAATGAATTGAGGTCCATTATCCAAAATAATCTCATATGGGATTCTGAATCTAAAGAAAATCTGATTTTTTAGAAAAGAAATTACTTTACCTGTTACTAAAATTTTAAGAGGTTTAGCCTCAAGCCACTTGTTGAAATAATTTGTGGCTGTCAAAATTTACCTATGACCTACAGGGGAAGGCATATGAATATCTGAAATAAATTCAATTCCTCATTTAGTAAAAAGTATTTCAAGAATAACTAGAATTAAAGGCATTGTAGGTAGTTTATCCCTTCTAACAAATAGTTGAAAATACATTCAATAATGAACCAACTTATAAGCATCTTGAAACAAGGTGGGCCAATAATATCTAGCCCTTAAAATCTTATAATCTATTATTTTTATAGCATAATGTCCACCACAATTTCCTTCATGGTAACCCCTAAGAACTTTTTGAGTTTGGTTATGAGTAAGACATATTAATAATACACCATCACGATTATGATAAAATAAGAAGTTTTCTAGTAAAAAAATTTAAATATTTTAACCTTAAAGAACTTCTTTATTTATTATTAAAGTTTTTAGGACAAGACTGATTCTAAAAATAATAAACTAGATCATGATACCAGTCATCTTCAGCCAATAAATAGTCCCATTCATCCATTTCATGTCCAAATTTAAAATTTTAAAAAAAATCAACTTTCATAGTTTTTAAGTGTGATTTTGCATTTAAATGTTCATCAACTGATAAAACTAAGACATTAATATCCAATGTAACATTTTTAGCTAAGTGCTTTGCCAGTTCATTATCTTAATAGTTTTGGAAGTTTCAAATTCAAGATCAAATTCTTGAATGTGTAAGATCCACTTAGTAAGCCTTCCTTGAATAGTTAGCTATTTTAAAAGATATGATAAAATAGGTACATTAGATCACACAAAAACTTGGTTTCCCATTAGTAAATATCAAAACTTAATCAAAGAAGAAACAAGTGAGAAAAAAAATTCTTAATAAAGGGGTACCTAATTTTTGTATCTTTTAAGACTTGGCTCATACAAATGATAGGTTTCTCTTCATTATTTTTAAACTACTAAATTATTACAACTCCTATAGCCTTTTTGGTAGTATTAATGTAGAGGATAAATACTTTATTTAAATTAGGTTTAGCAAGGACAAGAGCACTTGCAATTGCATTTTTAATAGAATTAAAAGCTAACTCAATATTTTCATCCCAAATGTATACTTTATATTTTTTAAGTAGTAATTGTAAAGGATTTGATTTGTCAGCAAATCAAAAATGAATTTTCTAACAAAATTAAAGTTATTGAAGAAAGATCTCAAACTTGATTGATCCTTGGGAGGAGGTAGTTCCCTTATAACTTTTACACATTCAAGGTTAATAGAAATATCTTCTTTAGAGATTATGTGGCCTAACAACTTTCTCTTTGTCACATCAAAAACATATTTCTTTGGATTTAAAGAAATATCAAACTTTCTACATCTTGTGAATACTTTATGAAGATGATCTGAATGCTTCTTTTTCTTTTTGGAATGAATGGTGAGATCATCTAAATAAACTTGAATAACAATGCCTATTAAATCATCAAAAGTGATGTGCATAGCCCTTTAAAAAGTGGCTCCTACATTCATCAAACCAAAAGGCATTCAATTGTAAGAAAAAGTGCCTCTATGAGTGGTAAAAGTGGTTTTGTGTCTATATTCAAGATTCACAAAGATTTGATTATAACCTCAAAATCCATCTAATAAAGACATCATTTCAGATCTTACAACCTATTGCAAAATTTGATCTATGCTAGGTAGAGGAAAATTATCTTTTACACTTGCTTTATTTAAATATCTAAAATCTACACAAAGTCTAATATCACCATTTTTATTTCTAACCGGAACTAGATTAGCTACCCATTCTGAATATGTTACAGGAAAAATGACATCAACATCAATCATCTTATCTAGCTCTTTGTTAATGGTGTCCTCTAACAAAGAGTTGATTCTTCATATTTTATGCCTGATAGGTTTGATACCAAGTTGGATAAGAATGTCATATTTTATAATATTAGTATCATAACCCTTAAGATCCTTGTAATACTATGCAAATATATCAATAAATTCCTTAAACAATTTAATGAACTTAACTTTTTCATTCTTAATTACTTGAATTCCCAAATAAACATACTTAGAATCTTTTTCAATGCCTTAATTAATGGGAATGGTCTCACCTATGATCCTTCTTTATGGCTCTTCTATTTTAAAAATTTCTTGATTGATCATTGGATGAAAACATAGATTCTAAGCTTACTAAACCAGCAGACAATTTATTATTACTTACCTATAAATAATCTCCATAATTTAGTACATAATCATCATGATCAAGGTAATTTATTTTAAGAAATGAATCTATATGTTCATCACAACTAAACACAAGTTAACTATCATTCAAATCAAGGATTTTAGGATGGAAAAGTTAAACTAAAAGAAAATTAATAGCGGGCTCAATTTCACTCAAAGTTAGATTAGAAACATAGACTGTAAGCTTATCAGCTCTTACATTGAATTCCCTAAAAATATGCATGATATTAAAATCTTTGAATTGTTCAAGTAATGACCAGATCATTTATTTATATCAATGCAAACGAGTTTGTTTGGTCCTATAAATCTTGCAAACTTGTCTCCCTACTAATTCTGAATCTCTAAAAACTTCTAAGTGTTTAACATTCAATTCTATAGCTTTTTTTAATCCTAAACATAATGCTTCAAATTCTATTGTATTATTAGTGTTTTCATAAGACAATTTAAAGGCATAATGAAAGATCTTACCAACAAGAGATATAAAATAAATTCTATCTTCACTACCTTGTTGAGAGTAAGCCCCATCAAAGTAAAGAGACTATAAAATGTTTATTTTAAATATTTCTTCATGTTGATTTTTTGTCTCATATACATTTAAAAACTCATAAGTTCCAATATTAGTTTCAATGTAATAAATGTTAGATGTAGAAGGAGATTCAATTTACATACCAGGAAAATCTTCCCTCTTGATAAATGCAATCTCATTATTAATAGGAACCCAAGTTATTTTTTTTTTGACAAAAGCCCTAGTGGGTTTAAACCAATCCCTTCCTAACAACATTGCATAATTTATAGGAATATTTAAGACTTGAATGTTAGTCATACATCTAATGCACTCATATACACAATCTTAATAAGTATGTCACAAAACTTGCCACAACTCTTAGTTTGTTTAGCATCAAAACCAATAAGTTTTCTACTATCTACTTCATAAGAAATACTCGATTAATCCACAATGTATTTAGGCATGATATTCTTTGAAGTACCTGTGTCTAAAATATAATTATGAATTATTTTATTTCTAATCTTAATTATGACATAGAAAGGAGGTATATAATCAACATGGGGTTTAAAATTTTTAGCATAAATATGCTCAAAATTATTTTTCTTTTGTAAACTTATATCAGCTCTTGGATTTTTAACTCCTTCATTTATCTTATCTAACTGTCCTGGAAGACTAATATCCTATAGTAGAGAAAATCCATCTTTAATTATTGACAAATCATCATAAATGTTAGCATTTGTTTATCTATTTTTTTAATAATGTTGATACCGAGTATTATTATAACCAGTTGTATAAGTATTATTTTGAGTAGTATTATCATTAATTGAGATGATTTACCTTTATCATCTGAATGAAGTTTATAATTTGCTGATTTATTCCTATGTGGAGAATTATAATCTTTATTCCTAGTATTTATAACATAAACATTTTCATTTTTTGAAGGATCATCAAGAGTATTTATATTATAAGTGAAATCTTTAGTTATTTCATCTTTTCCTTGAAAAATATAATTTTTGAATTTAATAACAACTTGACATGTTTCAGGATTATGATTAAGTTCACATACATTGCAATACTAAACAACATCATCATCTTTCATGACTTTATATGAAGAAAAAGGTTTATCATTTAGCTACCTTTTAATAACGACCAACTCATTATCTAAATTTTGTATTACTTTTGATATTTATGCATTATCTGAGTTTAATCCTATAGTAGACCTATCTTTTAAACCTACATGTTTAAGCTTCTTTTCGTAATCAATACAAAATCTTATGGTTTCTTCATATTTAGTAATATCTTTATCTTGCAAAGCCATTTTGTATTTCAAAGGTAAAGCATTGTAAAGATAAAGTCTAGATAACTTTTTTGAAGGTCTAATATCACCTTAGATATTTTGTTATAACTTGGTGAATCTAGAAACAAAATAATACATGGTTTCATCAAGATCCAAATAAATGTTTGAAAGATCATTAACTAAATCAAAATATTCTTTGAACTTACCACAAGACAACTCTAACTAGTCTTCTACATCTCTCCAAATATCAATAGCTTTTGTAGGTAGACTAACAAATGCTTGATAAGCCTTTCCTTCTAATGTTTGAGCAAAAAATCTTTTCACTAGTTATCCCAAGAGTGGAAAAAACTCACCTAAAGGCTTTTAAGTGATCTTTCCAAGATTTTCTAGTAGCATCAAATTTATTTGGTATATTCAATCCCTTAAGAGAAGGTAGCTTACCTAGATAGTTTTCGACATTGATTGGATTAACAGAGATCTATGGTGCTATAGATATTTGATTATATTATCAAGCTTCCTCTTCATCTTTACCTTCATTGAGCTCTTTTAGTTCTCTATTGTTTTGTAGTCTATGAAGTAGATCCTCTAATTTTTGTTCTTTTACTAGTTATTCTCCCATTAGCTGATTTCCTATTGGTTGGTTTTAGTTAGTTAATTTGTGACTGATGGATTTATCACTAACTAATCTACCATTGGAAATTTTAGTAGACCCTATCTAAAGAGAGTGATTATTTTGAACCTAATTTTCTTGACTTAATTATATATTTGTCAAAGTAGTTTCAATAAGCATAATAAAATCATCAAATGGAAATGAATAAAAAAGAAAATGAGTTATAGGCTTAAGATTAACATCTAAAACTCTATCTCTATCTTCTTAAAATTTCATATTCAAGTTTAAAATATCATGTTGAGTCTCACATGTAAGATTTCAATATCAATCAATTTCAAATTTAGTAATCTCTTTTTCTTGATTTATAACTTCAATAACTTGATGAAGACTTTTAGGATGATTATACCAAGCATAATGTATTAGATTAAAAACAAAATCAATTTGATCATCTTATAAAGCTATTAAAATTTGAATGATAGGATTTTGTTGAGTTCTAATAACCATTAGCAAGAAGAAAACAAAAATTAAAACAATTTAAATTTATAAATGATTTCCCTAGTAGAGTCACCAAATTTGTTTATGATAAAAAATGTACCATAAACGAATCAACCCTTTCATCTATTGTGATGGTCAAGTTAGAATTGTACCAGTCTAATCATAGGGTTTCTAAAGGTTCATCTAAGATCCTAAAGGCACAAGGGGGTTTTTATTACAAATTTTAAGAAATAATCAACAAGTTATCAAGACAACTTATTCCATTATAAAAATTAGAAATTCATTTATCGAATCATGAATCAGTTTAAGATAAGAATCTATAATCTATTCTATCCAACAGAGAAAACCTATTAGTTAGATAGTCTCTTGAATAATAAAAACTTGATTTTGTAATATATATGTATATTCAAAAGATATTTTCACTTCTTGCTTGTAATGCTTTCCAAATTAACTCTAAAGAAGATCAAAACAGAAGACAAAGACTAAAGGAAAAAAGAGAAGGACAAACATGTACTCAAAGAACAAACAACTAACAAATGGAGTAAACAATTAATCCTATAGCAAAAAGAGAAATAAACTAAAAGAGATGATGAATTAAGAAAAGAAACTATTTTGAAAAGGAAATAAAATGTAATAATTAACTAAAAAAACATTCTAGGAATAAGAGAACCTCTAATAATGCAATAGACAAATTAACTTAATCTAAAAAAAGGGAACCAAGAGAATCTAATTAGAAATAAATTCTAAACAAAGCCAACTAAAGATAACCAAAGACTGAAAAATTAAGATTAGATCTAAATAAGGGAACTTAATTAAGAAAGGGAACTAAACTATGAAGGTAAAGAAATAAAATGAATCTAAGAATTAAAATAGACCTATAGTCTATTAGATTAAGCTAATAAAAAAACTACAAGACTCTAACAGAAAACTAATCTTAAATTAATAAAGTAGTCAAACTAAGATACTAATAAAGATAAAAGATTAAAATAAAATTAACTAGAGATAAACATAACTAGAAATCAAATTGAATTTAAGGTAAAATAGATTAAGAAATAACTAAGAAACTTTAGCAGAATAAGAAAACTAATTAAAGCTAAAAGTAAAATTGAGGCTTATCTAAATTAAAACTAAAAGTAGATAAGTTAAAACCAAGGATATAAGAAAAATAGAAAAAGAGTAACTAGAGAATCAAAATTAAAAATATTAGACTAAAGATAAACTAAAACATGATATAGATCTAAAATATATCATCCTATAAAAAATTAAGGAAGTAATTTAAAAAAAAATCTATGGCTATCTAAGATAAAGAAAATAAAAGAAACCAAATTTAGAAGAAATTTGAAAGATCTATTTGTATTAAAGTTAGAGTCAAATAATTATAAAATATGTGTGAGTCTCAAAATGAAATTCATCTTAGTATAAAGAAGATAAAATTTATTGAGCAAACTAACATCCTTTCTCTATAAAACTTTGAATGCAACTTTGTAATCAAAATAGGTCAATGAGATGTCGTGAAACAATGAAATGATCATCATTATTTAGGCTGAATACTTGAAATGTGTACATATGACTGTAAATAGCAATCATCAAAAGATGATAAGATTAGCAAACCTCAAATAATCAATAATAGATGATAAATATAAATAGATATACTTATATTACATTAGCAATTACTCAACTATTAGATAAGGTACCATTCAATCTATCTATAAAAGTTTTACTATCTCAAAGAAGTTGCATAAAAAAAAGAGATAAATGATTCACTTTAAAAAGTACTTAAGTCTTTAATACCTGTTGTGCTTCTATCTTCAAATGAATACTTAATCTCTTCTTATACTTTCAATTTAATTGTGGAATAAGTTATAACTAACTTTAGTTAGTTATTAGTTAATGTCAACTAATTGAATTTTAATAAATTAAATTAATTAAACTAAAATTGGTTAAAGACAAATTTAATTGAGACTCAAAAAGTCTTAATTTGATCAAGATATTTAAAATAATAGACATGGGGTACTGATCTTAATAGGAGGGGACCCATATTAATTAATAATCTATTAGAATACATATCAATCATAAAATAAGTCATAAATTGATAAATTCCATTCATATTTAACTATAACACATATTTAATTAACTTAGCATATATAATTATATCAATATTCCAAAATCACTGTATTTGCCTAAAATTGCCAAAATTATGAAGTTTGAAATATCAAAGTGTCAAGCTAAAATATCAAGTATTGCATGAAAAAATTCAACACTAAAAACAAAAATTAGCCCTTGGATGACCAATAGTCATATGAATCTGATAACACTTCAATAACCTTTTTGTCCTGCTCATAAAAATAAACATTTTACTCCATCTCAGTTGTAGGGAATGTAGACATCCAATTCCTAACACCATTTGTGTTGAAATTTATCAATCTTACTTGAATTATACTCAAATGCACATTTTAGGTCAAAATTCACAAAAAAATGGTTGATCCTAACCAATCTAAAAAATATATAAATAGAGAGGCCATGGGACATGAATTTTAAGCTTGAATATTATAAATTTATAATGTTAAATTATTCCTATAAAGCTTTACATTTGATCATAGATTTTGTTTGCAAGCTTCATTGATAGGCTAATTTAGTGATTTGGAATCATGAGCCTCGGTTTTGTGGAGTGTTCTTAAGGCATTAGAGGAGCTTACCATCATTGTTGATAAAGACAAGGATGCTTGGTCAAGGGAGAACGTGCTTTTGAGCCACATGGGTATGGTTAATCCATTTGGGAAGGTAATATGGTGTTTCTTTCTTTCATTTGTTTCTTTTTATCCTTTGTAATTCCCATAGGAATAGATAGGCTTAGTTAGTTAGTTCTTTATGCATGTTTCATTATTTATGGACTAATACTTGACTAACTTGCTTTGTAATCCTCTCTACATCTTGGCATGCTCAGTAGGAAAAGATGCATTTCACACCTAAATAACATCCCTTTGCAACTCTAAAATATCCATGGTTTTACACAGTAACTGACATCAATTATCTAGCTTAACTTACGTTAGTTATCAAAACTGACATCGGTTAGATCTTAGTTAGCCAAAGTAATTTTCATAGGTTGTAATAAATGATGTTAGTCACTATGGTTTTCTTAAAACATAGACCCAAGAGCTATTTTTTCAAAGTTCATTATTTCAAGCTAAAGAAAGCTTCAAAGCTAAAGGACATGCTAGCATTTTTGCTGGAAGACCAAGCTTGACATTTGATAAAAACATGTTTAAATCACCTTTTGCATGCTTAAAAATTAATTAGGAACTTTGTTTTAGTGTTTAACAAAGAATTTATATGTTTTGGTGAATGTTTTCAAAGTTTGGAACTAAGACCAAGGGGTCAAATGAACACCACTAAATATTTCATTTGGGCTTAAAATTGAACACACTTGTCAATTCTTGTTTGCAATAGTTATTTACTTAGGTTTTGTTTGGCAAAAAGAGGAATGTTACATGTATGCTCTTCCATTTGTCCCCTTTCAAGAACCCTTGGAATCAAAAGTGCCATTCCTATTGTAAATATCCTAGTCCAAGGCTTAGAAAGAATGTCGTCTAAAGCACTCCCCAAAAACTCACCAAAGTTTGGGTGATCTTGAAAATGACCCTAAATTCTTTCTATTTTATGATTTCTTTATTTTCATGCAAAATTGGTTTGTGAGGGGGACGTCATTACCTCCCATAAGTTCTTTAGGGAAGCTTTGATCCAGGGTTTCACCTCCTAACATTGACTTCATTTGACTCCTTTGGAGTTACACATGGGATGTATCTGCATTTGGACATCACACTATACTAAGCGAACAATAGGATGTAGTGGTTGTAAAAAGGACTAGACCTTTTTAAAACTAGTCAATGCTATGGTCACCCAATTTATATGCTTATTTTTTACATCATTTGATGTGAAAGTCATTGTGTAATTGATTCTCCTAGAATGATCGAAACCTTGCTAGTTTAGTAGACCCCACTTTGCCATATCTTGTTAGTTTAGAATTAAGACATTTTTTTGTCATTAACTTACTTGGTATTAATTTGTGTCTAAAAATTCTTGTTAACTCAATGAACTTAACCAAAACACATTTTCCTCAATTTTCTTGAGAAAGGGAGGCATCATGCTGTCCAAATAGAAAATTCATATTTTCCTTGTTCAAATTGTTATCAAAAGCTTTATGTCATGTCATCCACTTTGGTGTAGTCATGCTACCCAATTGAGTCTATATCTTTTACCTAATTTATTTCAATCCCTCATTTATAATCCACATTTTAAATTGAACCTTTCTGAGTTCTAAGGGTTGGTGTGTCAAAGTGGGTTCACCATTTGCACACTAAGCTTGTTTTAATTTGGGTTCAATTTTCCATTTGGATTGAAGGTCATTTATCAAGACTCAAAATCACATCATCATCTTTGTGGACTCAAGTCATCTTGTATATCACTCATGCTTTGAGTCCTAGAATTTTTTTTATCCTATTAAAATCATGTGGCGACGTTGTGTTGCCTATTTGGTCCTAGCTTTATACTTAGTGATTCGTGTATGTTTTTACAACTTGAGTTGCTTAGTCCATTTTGTCTTCTTCGTAATTCGAAGAGATTTCCTCTAAACTTATATTGTCAAATTTTCAAGGTTGAAACTAGCTTTTATGGTACGGGCATATCATAAATATTTAGGCTTTGGTGTACTAGTTTTCACCTTGGGTCTTTGAGTTACCTTACTCTCTTCTGATCTATATGATTTCAAATTTACCAAAGGTTGAGTAAACTCGTGAACCAAATATTCTAAATTATGCATGGTTTCAAACCACCCTCCCTTATAGTCTCATTGGTACCTTGGTTATTTTTTTAAGAGAGAGCCAAAGCATACTTTGTTTGGTTACCAAGCATTGGTATAAAGATTACTTAAAAACACAAAGCAGCTCTTTTTGGACATGACTCAAAGGTTCAATCATAATGGGGCCTCTTATGGTCTTAGTTATGAAGGTGATTAATTTTATCATGGTCAAGATAACCCCATTGTTTTTTATGATATCCCCACAATAGTAGGATCCAAAGTTGATTACAATGATTATCAACCCCAAGAAGATCAAGATGAATCCCTTATTAGATTGTTAGAATTAGGTGCTAGACTACATTCTAATTTTCCTACAAAAAAATTTCATACCTTAGTTAGAGAAGGAGAATAATGATGGCAAGAGCAAGCTTTTGCACAAATAGACATACCTTCTTCCTCTAACAAAGGAAAGGAAATACAAATAGAGTCAAAACCCATAAATCTGGATCTTCTAGATAAGATCAAGATAATAAGTCAATGATATGCAGATCAACTTGTCACAAAATTAACTAACTCCCTAATTGTCACTTCAATTCACAATAATGCTTCAAAATAACAAGGAAATGTGATTGAAAGTATGCAACAAATATTGGATGAGGACATTACCATAGTGGATCAAGGAAATTTAAATGAATAGATAAAGTCATAAGATACCTTACAAAGTGTTCCATTTGACATAGAACATATATTATTCAATCATCAAGAACCTCTTATTACTTTTCAAACTCAAAACCCCAAACATTCAGTTCAAATTGAGGAAATACCTCAAGATAATTTGGCTAGTTCTTTTCAACCAACTCAAAGATTGGTAAATAAACATAGAAATTTCCAAAATCAACAAAGTCGTGAAACAAACAAATTCAGGGAATGTTTTACAATCCAAGAATTAATGGCCTATTTTCTCAAATCAAGTAGCAAATTAGAACCAAATCATGGATTGAAAGGTATATGCTCCCTATAGATCCATAGAAAACTAGGGGCACATTCCACCCCAACAAAAACAAAACCAGGGGCACATTCCACCCTAATAAAAAAAAACTAGGGGAACATTCCACCCCAACAACAAAAAAACCAAGGGCACATTTCACCCCAAAAACATCTTATTGAATCCATAAATGCACCAAACATGCAAGAATGGAATTCTATGAAGGGAATTGTTCAAAGATTGGAGATGAATAATAGAGTCAAAAAGTACAAATTCGATGAGATATGCCCATATCTATTTGATTTATCTATTCTCCAAAACCCCTTTCCACCTCATTTTGAGGCACTCAAATTTGACAAATAGAAAGGAAAAGGAGATCCAAGTGAGCATATATAGGCATTCTTTGTCTTATGTCAAGATATTTCTTACAATAGTGAGTACTTACTATGACTATTTCCATGAAGTTTAGTGGGACAAGCTCTTGATCCGCTACTTAAACTACCCAAGGGATTAGTTGTGGATTGGAATGATTGATCATAAAAGTTAATTAACCATTTCTCATATAACATAGAACATGAATGGACTATTGTTAACTTATGTAGATCCAAGTAGCATGATGATGAAAGTTTTGTTGCATACCTACAAAGGTGGAGAGAATTGGTAGGCCACTTTCAACATAATTTGCTAGATAAATAGTTGGTTGATATATTTGCATAGAATTTGCACCTGAATTTGTGCATAATCTATGATTATCTTGTGCTAACTCATTTGAATAAATTATTGACAAAGGAGTGTAAATTGAGAAGGCTCTTATTGTTAAAGGCCTTGTTAATATTTTTGCACAAGGACAAGAATTTAATTAGACTAAATCATTAGCTCAAATAGCTATGCAAGATAAGCCTAAGGGATTTAAAAAAATAAGAACATGGTTAGAAATGGGGTGATGAAACAAGACATGTACAAATGGTATAGGCTATGCCTCTTCTAAATGTGCAATTAACTCCCTCAAATCCACTTCCTACTTTATAGAGACAACATCCATGAAGGACATTTCATAAAAAATTTAAAGTCTTTAACAAGTTAGGAGAATCAGTTGAAATAGTGTTACAAAAGCTCATTTTAGCTAATTTAATTATATGGCCAGTATCAAGGGCATTTCCTCAAGATCAACCAAAACTACACTAATATAAAGAGAATGAATGGTGTAACTTTAAGCATGTTGTTAGTCATAGTGCATATCATTGCATTCAATTATGACATATTATTGAGGACTTTATTGAAAGTGGTGAATTAGAAATTGAGTTGGCCCCTAATCAGGGCACAAATCAAGAATGGGAATCTACAAATACCCCTTTCCTTGACATGATCCACCACCACTAAAAAATAATCAAAATGGTCAAAATTAAGGATAGAGGTAGAATCAAAACCAATAATAAGGCCAGAATCATAATAAGAATAATCAAGATCATATTGCCCATAATAATAATGTGTCTTATAATAATGTACCTTATGACTATAATAATACTATGGGATGCATTTCTACAACCCACATTACCACTATTATTGTAAAACTGTGTGGCCAATCTTGTGTTCTTCACAATGTGGGACCCATAATTATAGGGGCAAAACCCTCTCCCCTTAGTAATACCATGTCAGGTTTGCATCATCATGTTGCTACTCTATTTTCATGGGTTACTAATACTAAACAACATTACCTTTCTTATAAAGGCTCCTCACTGACCAAAATTGTCACAATACGGTTAATCACTTGTGAGTCGCCATCTAAGGCCCTTTGCCTCCCTCTTCTAATTATAACAACTCCTTGCCACCTCTAGGTTGTGCAGTCACAACTAGACACCTATGAGTTACCATTTAGGGCCGTTCACACACTTCTTTCCATAAACCCAATGAGAACATTGTGCCAATGGTTCCAAAGCCAAATACTAGCCCAATAAAGACTAAACTAGTTTAATTCACAATTCAAAGACCTTATAGTCTAATGGATCAATTAGATAAAACCCCTACATAAATTTCCATATTAGAACTCTTGTGAACATATGATGTATATATAACCATCTTCTACAAAATTTTACAAGAGTCTATTGTGCCTAATGATATAAACCTTGATCAGTTCTAGAACCTAGTTGGACATTTGTCTTCATTTTGGCAAATCGCATTTGATCAAAAGGACATGTCCACCCTTGGGCCAAACCATAATAATCCACTATACATTAATATAATCATTGTGGATCATAAGATCAAGTATGTTATTATAGATAATGGTTCAGGGTTGATCATATCTCTTAAATTGGTGCAATGATTGGGTTATATGGATAAAGACATTCAGGCAAAAACTATTATAATCAAGGCTTACAATAATGTAAAGAGGGAGTCTTCTGGTATAATTTGGTTTCCATTCATGGTTGGGTCTATTTCTCATCACCCATTATTCTATATTGTGGATATTGAGCTTCCTTATAACATACTTATTAGACATCCTTTGATCCATGAAGTACAAGCAATTTTATCTACTCTTCATCAATGCCTTAAATTTCCCCATGATGGGATTAAGGTTACTATTCCCATTGATCAGTAGCCATACCAATACTGCAAACATCTTGAAGTAGAGTTTCATAATTATAACTATTGTCCAGGTTCTAAATTAATTACAAAGAAGAATAAAGCCATCATCTCTCATCCATCTCCATCTAATTATATTGACCCTGGTGATCTAGCCTCTACTTTGGTTGATCCATTTCCTACAGCTCTAGCTAAATAAATTATTATTAAATATGCGAGCCTTTCCACATACCATCTAAAGGACATCCTCCATATTGCAAAATTACCAAAATCCCCTAAAACATTTGGTTAGCCTAAACCTTCCTAGACTCCTAATAGACCTGATCAGATTTGGAAACTAAAGAAGAAGAAACCAAAACCTCCTATGGTTTTTATACTTACAATTGCACCAAAGAATATATTGAGAGGCTTTTACCGAGGGAGATTGGTTAGATTCTAAAGGCCTTGCTGATTGTTTTTAGAATCCAAAATATATTATCCCTAATAGGATAATGGATCATCTTGACTATATAGGGAAAAGCCTTGACCCACAGGTGCAAGGAATTTTAGAACCCTTATCAGCTGGAGTCATCAATTGGAATCATGGTCTTGGATTTTAACCACTAGAGGATGACCTCATAACATTTGGTAGTGACTCTTCTGAAGTGACTAGTAATGGGACTCATAGCAGTGACATAACATCCCATTATAGCCTTTTCAATGAGCTTGTTGATTCATATTTATTTGATTCAAATTCCATATTGACCATAACACCTATTGGAGCTTCCCATCTTGAAGCAAAAACCCATCCTAGTAGTGCTTCCCTTCCTGAATTAGGAAAATATATCTTTACCATTGGTTCTTCCCATCTTGAAGCAAACCCTCACTGTAACCTATGCCTTTGCCATCCTAAACTCATAGATTGGGATAAAAAAAATTCAATCATATGCCTTGATGAGTTTTAAAATGAAGAATTAATTATCTAATACATGGGCCTATAAGATGCATTCCCCATTGGTGATCATAAGCAGGGTTTTGATTTTTCATTGAATTCTTCTGCCTACTTTGGAGAGTAGACAAAATTTCTTGGTCATAATAAAGAACAAACATTGAGATCTTTAGGTGAAAATATCTTTGAGGCACTTGTTGATCGGGGAAAAAGTAAATAAAAAGCCAAGCCTTTGAGTGAAAACCTATTTCAAGTGCTCCCAAGTGGGAAAGTTTGTTCATCCCCTCAATATGTAGAAAGTCCATCTAGCCCAAGTTCCATAGCTAGTATAAGCATCTCTTTAGAATAACACCAAATATTTGAGCATCTTGCTCTTGAGTTTCTAGAGATTTTTGCCAATTTGCCTTTACTTGAGAAGGTATATTCTCATTCTTCATATTATCTAGATCTTTGGGAGGAACAACAAGAAGATATAGCAAAATAAAATGATCATGACCATACATTGCCTAAAATTCTATAAGATGGATCCACAGTCCTTATGGAGAGCACATCTAAAGTGAATTTGGGAACCCATGAGGATCCTAAAATTGTTTATCTTGGAGCTTACCTTATTGAAGTATAACATGAAAATATTATATCTATTATTAAATATTATATAGACATCTTTGAATGGGCATACTCCAACATGCCAGGCTTAGACCCAAATTTAGCTTTGCATCATCTTGTTGTTCACCCTAATGCTAAACTAGTCAAGCAAAAGTTGAGAAAGATGTATCCATGCATCACCCTTTTGGTTAAGGTCAAGTTAGAAAAGTTGTTAGGAGCCAATTTTATTAGACCACTAGACTACTCTGAATGGATTTCTAACATACTGCCAGTAAGTAAAAAGACCCCAGGCATACATGTTTATATTAATTTTCATGATATCAACAAAGTATCCCCCAAAGATGATTTTCCTCTACCCAACATCAACATGATTATCAACTCAACTTTTGGGTATGAGATGCTATCCTTAATGGATGTATTTTTTAGTTTTAATTTGATCAAGATAGCCCCTAAAGATCAACATAAGACTGTGTTCACCACTATGTGGGGGACATTATATTACCAAGTCATGCCATTTGGTTTAAATAATGATGGAGCCATATATCAGTATGCAATGACTATCATCTTCCATGACATGATGCATGACATTGTCAAGGACTATGTTGATGATATACTAGTAAAATCAAGAGTAAGATCTGGACACCCTAGCATTCTATGAATAATATCTTAGAGGCTTCATGCATATAAAGTCTGCTTGAATCCTAAGAATGTGTCTTTATGGTCACATCAAGAAAATTGCTAGGGTTCATTGTATCACAATGAGGGATCAAAGTTGACCTTGTAAAGGTCAATGCTATTGTAAAAATGCCTCCACCAAATAATCTTAAATAGTTGTGAGGCCTACAAGGTATGATCCAGTTTATACACAGGTTCATTTCTTAATTAGCAGATAAGTGCCACCTATTTACCCATCTCTTAAAGAAATGGGTAACATTTTAGTGGGATGAATATTTTTAGATAGAATTTTCAAAGCTTAAAACATACTTGGCCAATCCACCAGTCTTACGACCTCCAACACAAGGAAGGCCACTGTTTCTTTATATATCAACCATGAAACATGCACTGGGGGCACTTTTGGCTCAACATGATGATCATGGTAAGGAACATGTGGTTTATTAGTTAAGCTACACATTGGTAGCCTATGGACATAATTATATTCCTATTGTGAAGGCATGTTTAGCTATGGTTTTTACCACTTAGAAAATGTGACATTATATGCTAAATAATGAAACTATTCTTATCAACAAGGTAGATCCTCTCAAGTTACTCTTATCTAAAGAATCTCTTTAAGGATTCATGGCTAAATGGATTATGCTCCTTAGTGAGTTTGATATTGATTACTAGAATCAAAAGGTAATCAAAGGATAGGATCTTGTAGACCAACTTGAAGAAGATCCTATTACGGCCACTCAACCTCTCAACTTTGACCTTTCAGATGATTCTATCATGACAATAGAACAAGCATCACAAGAACCTAAATAATGGATGCTCTATTCTGATGGATCCTTCACATCTTGAGGGTCTAGAACAGGCATATTGTTGACCACACCATAGGGGGATTTGATCCCCAAAGCATTCCATATACAATTTTAGTGTACAAATAATATGGCCAAATATGAGGCATTGTTTGTAGGGCTTTATCTTGCCATACAATGGGACATTCAAAGCTTAAATTTATATGGAGATTCATAGCTAATCATAAATTAGACAACTGATCAGTATCAAATAAAATATGATAAGCTTGTTCCTTGTAAACAAATTGTCAATAACCTCAAAACACATTTTAAATCTCTATAGTTTGAGTAAGTTTCATGAGTCAACAACAAATCTACTAATGCCATGGAAACAATTGGTTCCCTGATTCAAATACATGATAGTGCTAAAGAGTATCAGTTCTTGATTGAAAATCTTCTTTAACTAGTGTATATTCTATCAGATTCAGAAAGGATATGCACCATTGCTGATCCTAATCCCTCACTTGAGCTACCATGGTACCAAGATTTTTATAACTATTTATATAATCATGTATTTCCCACCAATATTTCCAACAACCAACAAAAACTATTCCTTCATTGCTTAACACATTATATCTTCCTTGGAAACATGCTTTATAGAAAAGGCTATGATGGAATGCTTCTTCGTTGTTTATCTTTGGGAGAATCTAAGATAGCACTAAAGGAGGTTCATGAAGGAATGTGTGGGGCCCATACCAATGGTGTAGTCCTAGTAAAAAAACTTCTTAGAATAGGCTATTATTGGCCCAAAATGGAGACAAATTCTTGTAATTATGTAAAGAAGTGTGCTCCTTGTCAGCAACATGGTAACTTGATACATGCACCTTCCTTACCATTATAGCTGATTACAACACCATGGCCATTCTCAACATGGGGTCTTGATCTCATTGGGAAAATTAACTTGACATCTTTAGATGGCCATAAACACATTTTGATTGAAATTGAGTACTTTACCAAGTGGATTGAGGCCATTACTCTCACTTATGATATTGGAAAACAAATAGCCAAATTCATTCATTACCATATCATCTATCGATATGGCATCCCAACCTATATTATATCTGATAATGGTAGATCATTTGTGAACCAATATGTGAAATATCTTTGTGAAAAATTCATGATCAAGCATAATAACTCCACTCCATATAACTTGCAAGGCAACGAACAAGTTAAGGTGTCAAATAAAACTATTCTAGCCATCTTAAAAAATATTGTTAATGATGTTGGCTATAATTGGCACTTGCAACTCTTTCCTACCCTTTAGGCTTATAGAACCAATCATCATACCCCAACTGTAGCTACTCTATACTCCCTTATTTTGGCATTGAAGCTATCATCTTGATCGAGATTGAGATCCCATCATTAAGAATATCACTAGAGCGCGTTGAAGATAATGAAGACTATAAAGCCTCATGACTGCATGAACTAGAGATTCTTGATGGTAAGCATTTGGATTCCCTAAAAAACTTGTAGGCCTATCAGAATAGATTACAAAGAAGCTACAACAAATGCATTCTCCCTCAAGAATTTGAGATTGGTGACTTAGTTTTAATAGAAAACCAGAAGAACATGAATGTTAAACCCAAAAAGAAAGGCAAGTTTCAATGTAACTGGTTAGGACCATATATTATCCCAATAATCTATGGATTAGGAGCATTTCAATTGGATAAACCTAATGGTGAAGAAATTTTAAATCCCATGAACATCATACACCTTAAGAGGTTCTACGCATGAACAACTTTAAACCATTATCTATAAGAACCCTGAATTGGGGGTAACTTATGATATCATAATTTTATCCCACCCTTTTATCTTACCTTGAACACATTTTATACTAACCTAGTCCACTTTTCATGAATTGTGATACTTTAAACCCTTGGCACTCTGAACACGTTCTTTATCTCATTATGGATTTCTCTATTTGAGAAGCATATTCTTTGTTTTGTCTAGGACATGTTATAATCTTGAACACTTTTTGTCCCTTTACCAATTATGATCTTGATTATGTCTCACGAACACTATGAACATCTTCAACAATAGTTCTACAAAGCAGTTCAACCAGGATAGTCTTGTGTAGTTTTAGACAAGTGAATAGTTGCATCTTCTTAATTCAAGTATTTGCTGTTTTTTTTGTTTTATCAAGAACCTTTCTCTCACCAATTTAAAAGCATGGGCCATTGTAGTCAGCTTAGTTGTCTCATTGGAACCTCTACTCTCAGGATGTGCATCTCCTTGACTAGATGGTCCCACTTTATGCATATTTTATCCCAAAAACACCAAAAACATTAGAAATACTTTAAAAATATCAAAAACATTAGAACATGATCCATAAAAGAACAAAACCATTATCTCATGTTTCTATATATTTTTACATTCTCATTCCACCATGATACACTCTTGCTATTTTTCAAGCATAAAAACACCAATTCATTTCATCTTGTCTCATGCACTTGCCATTTTTCAAGATCATTCTTTCTCATCTCATCAACTTCTTGTTTACTAGACTATTCTCATTTATTTATCATATCTTCCATTTCTTTTGTAAATCATGCTGGTATGATCATAATTTTATTTTCTATCCCATTTTATGGGAGAACTACATTTGGCCTGAAGTTCATGTTGGAACATGCATCCATATAACTATGTCGGTAGTGTTCACTTGTCTTACACATCTGGAGTCAACTCAGCCAACCACTTCCTTTTCTTCATTTCCCCCATTTCTTCTATCATTGTTCCTCTTTAATTAGGGAACAATATTTGTGTCATTGTTCTTTGTTATGATGTGGTGAAAAGTAATGCCTCTACCACACATGCATGAACATTTGTCTTTAAATTGCACTAGCTTGGTTTTTGTTTGTGTGTGTCTATTTGATTTTTCTTGGTGTTTTGTTATGATTTCAGACCTATCCTTTTATTTATTCTCCTTTTCTCTTTTTATTACTTCTTCTCTCATCTTGGTCTTGTGTTTCCTTGATTATTTTTGCTTATCTATTTTGTGTTTCAGAACATCTTGATGATTCACATGTATCTTAATTTTTTTTATCTTGATCCTATATTATTACGTTGTTTTTGGACCATTTTGTTTATTTAATTGTTGTTGATGTCTTATTTTTTTTGTTTGATTTTTATTTTCTCTGTTATTTTCAAGAATACCTTGATGGTCGACATGGATCTTGATTATTCATATCTTGGTCTCATGTCATTAAGATGTTCTTGACTTTTGGTTTTAAACATTTTGTTCCTACTTAAGATCATATCTTGATTTCAAGTTAGGTTCATTTATGTTTATCTTTTTCTTTATTTTTTGATTTTTTGTTTAAATGTAAATCATTGTAGCTCTGGTTTTGGTCTTTTTTTTACCATTATCCTTAGTTATAGATATTCACATTTGAACTAGCTTAGTGCAATTGGAATCTTATGTCATTCTAAGTTATTCATACTTATGATGCCTAATTTATTTTGCTAAAGCAAGAACTTTGTGCTGAGGTCTCAATGTCTTAATGTTAACATCAACTCTGATGAATGATTCTTAAGAACAGTTTGCCAAACCTAGGCTCATGATATGGAATTAGGCTTCTAGGTAGCATGCATTTCAGGGTTCTTTGTCTATGCTTAAATGTGTATCTCTTTGCATAAATTATAATTCTAATCAATTCTTGGTCATTTTTAATAATTCCTCATTCCATTCTCTCCCAAACTTGGGTGAACTACATTGGCCTGAAGTTCATGTTAAAACATGAGTCTATGGAACTATGTAGGCAATGCTCAATTTCTATTGAGGTTAGCTCAGCTATCTCCATTCTTCTTTTCATTTCTCTCATCACTTTGTGCATTCTCATATGCTTGGTTTTTTATGGATTTCTAAGCCATTACACCATCGTATGTATGTTTTCACCCACTCGCTTTAACTGATCTTTTTGGTTATATCCTTCAGTTATTTTTGCTTGCCAATTACCCATGTTGGGATTAACATCTAAACCACATCTGAATCAAATCAGATCTATAGGGGAAAAATCATTCTTTATTCTTTATCAAAGATCAAAATTTTCCCTACTAAGGAAAAACTATTTTATCACAATCAAATCTACTCTACTAGAGTACTTCTTATTATATTCTCTTTAGAGACCCCATTCTAGTGGTGCTTCCCTTTCTGAAGTAGAATATTCTCTCTTTTCCTCTAATTCCAAGCTCTCCACATTAAAGCCCATGATGGAAATATTTAGTGTATAACTTGTCTTAGGATTGATCAATGTCGTATGTGTGTAGCTTGTACTCTCAAATTGGGTACATTTACAGTGTGTCCCTTACATTTATGGATTGTATCTTTCCCATTCCCCTATCTTTGGGGCCTATTATACCTCTAATTATATTTTGATTATTGATGGTAATCATGTCTGCAAGAATTAACTACTCATCTAGATGTGATCTATTCCATGGCTTAACCTCTCACTTTCTCTTTTTTTTTTGAGAGTTCATCCTTCTCTTTCATCCTAGTATGTCCTCTCAAGGGGGCATCATGGGTATATTCTAATCTATTTTTGACAACTCTTTTCTTTGAAAATATGTTACTTCACTTGAATGTCTCGCTACACCTTGTCAAATAAGGGAAAAATGTAGACATCCAATTCCTAACACTATGTGTGTTGAAATTATCAATCTTACTTGAATTGCATTCAAATGTGCATTTTAGGTCAAAATCCATAAAACACCCTAAATGGTTCGAACTTGTCACTTAAAAGTGATAGTTTAGGTAAAAGTATCCCTAAATAGGGCAATTCATTTTATGGGCCAACTAAATTTGATCAGATCATTTCAAATCAAAATGATAATTTAACCATTTAGTGCTCTAGATCACTCTTTTCTTCTAAATCATTGGTATACATCACATACCTTTGTCATTTGGTGTTGGCAAAATCCTAAATGGGAATACAGCTCCAATACATCTAACATCACCTTCTAGTTCCTCTCTAGTCAAATTACAACCTAGTAATATGACTTTCTGACCATTTTGATTAATTGAGGGCCAATTTTCAAATAATTGCACAAATGTTGATTAACCTTGTTTAAGGCCAATTAATCCAAATCAAGAGCTTAAGTGGATTTTCCATGAGAGTTTTTGAATATTTCTTTTTGAAAATTGATTCTTATTAACTACATCATCAAGTGACATCATTTCTTGGGAAGACATCCCTAGGCCGTGAATGCCACAAATATTAGGATTATGGGTCACCCATGCCTAGTTAATTCCTCCCATGTCTCTTTAATGCCCCTTCTTTCAAGGTCATGATGAAGATAATTATGGATTTAATTCTAAATATTAGGATTATCCATGGCCACACATCTCAATCTTGAGATGGATGGTCATGGTTGATCTTGACCAATCTCAAAAATATATAAATAGAAAGGCCATGGACATTAAGTTTAAGCTTGAATATTTCAAAGTTATAATGTTAAATTATTTCCACAAGGCTTTGCATTTGATCATAGATTTTATTTTCAAACTTCATTAATAGGCTAATTTAGTTATTTAGAATCATAAGCCTAGGTTTTGTGGAGTGTTCTTGAGGCATTGGAAGATATTACCACCATTATTGACAAAGAAAAGGATGCTTGATCAAGGGAGAACATGGTTTTGAGCCACATGGGTATACTGAATCCATTTGGGAAGGTAATATGGTGTTGCTTTCTTCCATTTATTTCTTACTATCCTTTGTAATTCTCATAGGAATAGATAGGCTTGGTTAGTTATTTCTTTATGCATGTTTCATTATTTATGGACTAATGCTTGAATAATTTGATTTGTAATCCTCTATATAGGGAATGGATCATCAATTAGTGCACCTCTAAAATTAGGGGGCTGGATAGGCAAATGTCAAGGATCATGCTCTGAATGGTGAGAAGAAATACTTTGGGAGTGTGATTGAGCTCTAATTCTATGGACATGAAAACCCCTATGACCTCTATAGCTACTATTTATTGGGTTAATAAGTAGATTATTCAAAATATTCCAAAATTTTGGGTCATAGGCATCAAAATGAATGGACATCTTTGTGCCCCTATGAAATCTAAGTCCAAATGTCCTACATGAAACCCACCCCTATTAAAATCTCTGCTAAAAATTGACTGACTACCACCTCTATTGGGATTTTTTCCCCATATTTTATCATTATTAATTCCTATTGGTTAATCCTACCTAGACATACTAATCAATATGACATACAATATACAAATCCAAGATTGAGGAAACAAAAACCCAAAGGAAAACTGTAAAATGAAACTAAAAATTGTATCACACTAAAATACATTGCACTATTTCTGAATTCAAATTATATTGATTTCTAGATATATGAATCTGATATCAATTTCAATGAATTTTAATCTCAATATTCATCCTTAAAGAAAAGTTCAAAACCTCAATATTTTGATAAAAATTCAAATGTAACTTCATGTTTTCAAATAGCTTAAAATCCATTCCAAAAGTATTCCCCCCTGCCCACCCACCCCCCCACGCCCCGCCTCGCAACACACCCCCCCCCCCCCCCCCCACCACACACACACACACACATTTGTGCAATTATCATTTTATCCACAACCAACTAATTCAATTTGAATTTCACAAAATAATTGCAATTCCCAATATTGCCAAACACAGACTAGATTTCTAACCAAAGTGTGACCTTATGAATGATGATATCTACATATACATGTAAGAGACCAAAATCATATAAAACACATGAAAACTAATATTTATAAACATGTTTAATGCAGACTATCAAATTCATGCATAACCATTTCAAATTTCATGATTTTTAATACATTAAAACTGAACTACCTATTACTATCTCCAAATTATTTACCTCTCTATCCACATACATGTTTAAACACTATTCATAGATTCAGTCTAATTTCCATGCTCAAATCCTTGCTAAATATTCTCTCCGATCCTTGTTTTAAAACTCGCCCACAATCTTGCTAGAGCTTTATTACCACACAAAGCTTGTAAACAAATGATCATAAAATGAAGAAAAACTAACTTTTGTTTGCCAGCCTGAGTTCATAATTGACTTAATGACGTGGTCATTTATTGTTGGCTAGCATTTATTGATTTCATACTTAGAAACCTTATTAAGCCACTTATCACCATTTATATCTTTATCCAAAACTAACTCTTATCACTACCTCATTAACTAAGCTATGTGATTCAAGGAGATTAGTTCACCATTAATGCACAATTATTGCCAAATTGTTAAACAATCCCAAAGTAATATGAAATCATAATCAAACTTATATGCATTTACCAACTCACCTTGCTCATGGTCCAATCCTCCAAGTGGTGTCTATCTTGATCTAATATTTACCTCATCATCCATCGAGGGGGGTTATAAGACTTAATCATAATGACATCAAAATTTTTGATTAACTAAGCAAAGACCAAATGTTCTCGAGACTATATCACACTTCTTAGCCAATAGTTATATTTCACAAATGAGTCAAATTTATTAACCAAGTTAAATGCCTTGAAATTGCTTCTTGAATGAACAAAAGGATCTTTCACACTTGTGAATTAGGTTAGTCTCACAACTAATTCATATAATGCAAACATTATGTCCTAGCACTAAAAATTTAAAACATGCCATGAATGCTAGGCTAGGTCCCCTTAAAAAATTGGAACATGAATGTAAACTTTGTAACAAATAGATCTATTGTTAAGGTGTGGAGCTAAAAGCTTCACCAAGTGAGCAGATTGCAAAAGTTGTAGGTTTACACAGTCACTGGCGTCAGTTAGGAGCGACCAATGTTGGTCAGGAGCAGTCCAGGAGATGCTGACATCGGTCATGGATCAACCAACATCGGTCATAGGAAAATAGGCAGGAACCGACATCGGTTACCTGTGCGTCCAGAAAGCTATTTCCATGGATAGAATAGAGTGTTTGCATGTTAGGATTAACTGATAGTCTTAAGTCCACATCTCTATTATTAGTAAGACTATTTAGAGCCCTTGATTAGGAGGTGCATCTGATGGCTGTAGTTGTATGCTCATGTTTCCTAATTATTATATATAGGATTAGATCTTCATAGCTTATTGAGTAGAATGTTGAATTAAACAGTACAAAATTGCATATGTGAATCAATCCAAGTTGTTGGAGTTGATTGTAATTGAGAGAGAGAGAGAGAGCTCTTGAGGGAAAGAGATCTAGAGGGAGATCTGTACATCTGAGAGAGGTGTGGAAGAAAAGGAGTTTCTTCAATTGTATTCTTTCTGTAAAGAGTTTAATACAATTTTTTAGGGTGGTTTCTTGTAGCTCTTGTTCTTTGCTATTTATCATTCTAGTTACTTATCATTCTGATTTAATTCTACATTTAATTGCTTTCACATTATAATCAACATTGTTGGTTGATCCCCAACAAGTGGTATCAGAGGTCAGGTTGACTAACATGTGTTTCAGATTTGGTTAGTGTGTATTGATTACAGGGTACTCACAGGGTTTTCTGCAGAGATTTTTGTTTGAGTGGGAGAAGCAATGGTAGAAGAAAGTAAACTAAGAATGGAGAAGTTTAATGGCAAGAATTATCAACATTGGAGAATGCAGATAAAGGATTATATGTATTAGAAAGATATATACTTACCGTTAGGTGGGATTGCAAAGAAGCCCACAGACATGGATGATGAAGAATGGGAAGTTCTTGATAGAAAGGCTCTGGGGTCTATAAGATTGAGTCTGGCATCTACTGTGATATCTAATTTATCACAGGCAAAGTCTACGGTAGAGTTAATGACTACTTTAGAAAATTTGTATGAAAAACCCTTAGCTTCTAATAAGGTATATCTTATGAAGCAGTTATTTAATTTGCAAATGCAGGAAGGTGGATCTGTGTCTAATCATCTAAATGATTTCCATGGAATTGTAAATCAATTAAGTTTAGTCAAAATTGTGTTTGATGATGAAATTAAAGCTCTTTTAATATTATGTTCTTTGCCTGAAAGCTGGCATAGGTTAGTAATGGTAGTTAGTAATATTGCATCTACTTCAAATATTTTAAAAGTAGAGGATGTTGTTAGTGTAATCTTGAATGAAGAAATTCGTAGGAAAATCACAGAGGAAACATCAGGGAATGCTTTAAGTTTTGAGAGCAGAGGAAGGCAAAAAGAGAAGAGCAAGAAAGGGAGATCAAGGTCTAAGTCAAAGATGAGAGGAAGATCCAAATCCAAAAAAGGCTAGAAGCCACAATGCTGAAATTGTGGAAAGATAGGGCACATAAGCAGAGATTGCTGGTCAAAGCCTAAGGAGGACAATCAACACGAAGGAAAAGAAGAAGCAAGGGTTGCAAATATTGCATAAGATTCTTTAATATTCTCTTTGCATAATAATATAGAATCTTGGGTTTTAGATTCTGGTGCATCTTTTCATGCTACCCCCAATAGAGAATATTTTAGTGACTATGTCCATGGAGATTTTGGAATAGTGTATTTAGGGGATGATGAGCCTTGTAAAATTGTTGGCAAAGGAAAGTGCAGCTGAAAATGCAGAATGGCAACACATGGGTGTTGAGAGATGTCATGCATGTTCCCAGCTTGAAAAGGAATTTGATTTCTGTAAGAAAGTTAGGGGATGAGGGTTATACAGTAACTCTCACAACTGAATCTTGGAAGGTGACCAAGGGTGCACTTGTAATGGCCAGAGGTAAGAGAGTAGGTACTCTCTATTTATGTAATTATGTTACTAACAATTCTCCTTCTGTATTATCTACTTCAGATTTGGATGCAAAGTTGTGGCACTCTAGGCTCGACCACATGAGTGAGAAGGGAATGTCCATTCTTAAGTCAAAAGGTAAGCTTTCAGATTTGAAAAGCATAGATCTAGATTTTTGTGAGCATTGTGTTTTTGGGAAACAGAAGAGAGTGAATTTTCTTAAGACTGGGTCAACAAAGAAGAAGCACAAGTTACAGCTTGTTCACACAGATGTGTGGGGACCGGCTCAGGTTGCTTCTATTGGAGGATCACAGTACTATGTTTTGTTCATAAATGATGCTACAAGAAAGGTATGGGTCTATTGTATTAAGAAGAAATCTGATGTATTTGAGACTTTTAAGATTTGGAAAGCTATGGTTGAGAATGAAATAGGTAGGAGATTGAAGTGCTTGAGATCTGACAATGGTGGTGAGTTCTGCAGCTATAAGTTCAACTGGTATTGTTATATGCATGGGATCCACATGCAAAGGATGGTTCTAAGGACACCTCAGCAAAATAGAGTTGTTAAAAGGATGAACAGAACAATAATGGAGCGTGCAAGGTGTATGAGGTTGCATGCTGGGTTGCCCTTAGAGTTTTGGGCAGAAGCTGTTGATACTGTAGTGTACCTAATTAACAGAGGACCCTCTATAGCTCTGGATGGTGGAATTCTAGAAGAGGCATGGATAGGTAAAAAGGTAGATCTCTCTTTTCTCAAAGTTTTTGGTTGTGAAGCCTTTGTGCACGTTGATAAGGAAAATAGAAAGAAGATGGATGCTAAGTCTATGAGGTGCACATTTATTGGCTATGGCTCAGGAGATTTTGGTTTCAGGTTTTGGAATCTAGGAACTAACAAGATAATTAGGACCTGTGATGTTGTTTTCAATGAAAAAGTGATGTATAGTGATCAGCTCAAGAAGCTGAATCAATCTGGGCAAAGCAATGGAGAATTGGATGAGGTGACGGTCCAAAATGAGCTCGCAGGAAGAAATAATCACAAACAGGAAAACACAAAGACCGACATCAGCCAGGCAAGAACTGACGTTGGCAAGATAGAAACCGATGTCGGTCATATAGTGACCAACGCCGGCCAGGAAGGAATTGATGTCGGTCAGGGAGAACTGACGTTGGCCAGTTATAGGCCTAAAAGTGATCGAGGTCAGTCACTATCAGAGAATTTGGGTGGACAACGTGTTGTGAATGAGTCTCAAACGCCCATCAGGAGGTCAGAAAGGGTAAGTAAGCCTCCAATTCGATATTCCCCTTCATTATTCTATTTATTGCTTACTGATGGTGGAGAACTAGAGAGTTTTGAAGAAGTAATATAGGTAGAATCCAAGAATCAGTGGGAGCATGGCATGGTTGAGAAAATGGAGTCCTTGAAAGAGAACCAAACATGGGATTTGGTTGAGTTGCCAGCAAGTAAGAAGACACTGAAGAACAGATGGATCTACAGATTGAAGGAAGGTGAGAATGGACAGATGAGATATAAGGCCAGATTGGTAGTGAAAGGATTTGCACAAAGACCAGGTACTGACTTTGGTGAAATTTTTTCTCCTATTGTTAAAATGACTTCTATATGGACTGTACTGTCTTTAGTTGCTATTGAGGATTTGCATCTTGAGCAGCTTGATGTTAAGACAGGGTTTCTTCATGGAGATTTGGATGAAGAAATATATATGGATCAGCCAGAAGGATTTGAGGTCAAAGGTAAAGAGAAGTTAGTGTGCAGATTGAAGAAAAGTTTGTATGGCCTCAAGCAAGCTCCTAGACAGTGGTATTTGAGATTTGACAGGTTTATGACTGAGCATGGCTACTGTAGGTGTCAATCTGACCATTGTGTGTATTTTAAGAGATTGAATAATGGTAGATATATTATTCTTTTGTTGTATGTAGATGATATGCTGGTTGTAGGATCACACATGCAGGATATCTCTGAGCTTAAGGTGAAATTATCTCACATGTTTGCCATGAAGGATTTAGGAGCAGCAAAGAAAATCCTTGGCATGAGCATTAAGAGAGACAGGAAAAATCACAGGTTGATTTTGTCTCAAGAGGATTATGTGAACAAGGTGTTGAAACGGTTCAATATGCAATATGCAAAATCGGTAAGCACACCTTTGGCTAGACATTTTAAATTGAGTAAAGAACAATGTCCTAATTCACATGATGAGGTAGAGTACATGAGTAGAGTTCCATATTCTTCTGCAGTAGGGAGTTTAATGTATGCAATGGTGTGTACTAGACCAGATATTACCCAAGCAGTTGGAGTTGTAAGTAAGTATATGGCCAATCCAGGGAAGGAGCACTGGAAAGCAGTTCAGTGGATCCTTAGATATTTGAGAGGAACTAGTAGTAGGAATTTGTGCTATGGAGGTTCAAATACTTCTCTACATGGTTATGTAGATTCATATATGGTAGGTGATTTGGATGACAGAAGGAACACCACAGGATATGTTTTCACTGTTGGTGGAATGGCGGCTAGCTAGATATCAAAGTTGTAGAAGGTTGTTACCTTGTCAACTATAGAAGAAGAGTATATTGCAGTCACAGAGGCTAGCAAAGAGATGATATGGATGACATGATTCATGGAAGAGCTTGGAAAGGAGCAAGAGAGTTATAGATTATACAGTGATAGTCAGAGTGTAATTCATTTGGCTAAGAATTCAGCCTTTCATTCAAGAACAAAGCATATACAGCTTAGGTACCACTTCATACGATAGGTATTGGAGGATGGTGAGTTGAAGCTGGAAAAGATCCCTACAAATAAGAATCCTGCTGATATGTTAACTAAGCTGGTAACAAAAGAGAAGTTGAATCTTCATTTAACTTCTATTGGTCTTCATGATTGTGTTGAAGATGGAGGAGCTAGAAGATGTTGCTGTACAGGTACTGATGTAGCTGTTTATCTCCAAGTGGGAGATTGTTAAGGTGTGGAGCTAAAAGCTTCACCAAGTGAGCAAATTACAGAAGTTACAGGTTTACACAGTCATAGGCATCGGTCAGGAGTGACTAACGTCGGTCAGGAGCAGTCCAGGAGATGCCAGCATCGGTCATGGATCGGCCGATGTCGGTCACAAGCAAACAAGTAGGAACTGATGTCGATTACTTGTGCGTCCAGAAAGCTATTTTCGTGGATAAAACAGAGTGTTTACATGTTAGGATTAACTGATAGTCTTAAGTCTGCATCTCTATTATTAGTAAGACTATTTAGAGCCCTTGATTAGGAGGTGCATCTAATGGTTGTAGTTGTATTCTCATGTTTCTTAATTATTATATATAGGACTATATCTTCATAGCTTATTGAGTAGAATGTTGAATTAAATAGTACAAAATTGTATATGTGAATCAATCCAGGTTGTTGGAGTTGATTGTAATTGAGAGAGAGAGCTCTTGAGGGAAAGAGATCTAGAGATAGATCTGTACATCTAAGAGAGGTGTGGAAGAAAAGGAGTTTCTTCAATTGTATTCCTTCTGTAAAGAGTTTAATACAATTTTTCAGGGTGGTTTCTTGTATCTCTTGTTCTTTGCTATTTATCATTCTAGTTACTTATCATTCTGATTTAATTCCACATTTAATTGCTTTCACATTGTAATCAACATTGTTGGTTGATCCCCAATAAGTCATTTTGCTCATTTTCATATGAAGTGATCTTCTCAATATAAGTCTATGATGTGCTATAACCATCTCACCAATATTGAAGATCCAAGAAATGAAAAATATGTTCTAGAATCATAATCACCAAATTGATTTTAATGTCTTTCAAAGTATCATATCACCACTACTATCTGAATCATAAATCAAAACTAGTCATGAAGATCAAAAAATCACCATAGATAATCAAATATGACTAAAAACTAAAAATCTATGCAACAACTAAAACTATCAAAGTGCACTAAATCTGAATAGCAAAAAAAATGATCATATCTATAACCATATATGCATTACTCATGGAGAGAATTTTTTTTCCTCCCAATGGTAGGGAGCCCTCCCAACCATAGAGAGGAATTTTTTTTCCCTCACCATGGTGAGACCAAAATTTTATGGTCCACTCTTGACCATGGGGGCGACCCGATGGGATGAC
>JARHVA010000479.1:3955000-4052500 GCA_037957365.1 Torreya grandis
AGGAGTAACACCTATAGGGGTTCGAATACTAGTCTGATATGCCCACAAGGTGAATGAGATATGAAAATGCCAATCCTTACCAATTTCATTAACAAATTTAGTTAGGATTTTGACTAGAGTTTAATTAGATGCTTCTACTTGACCATTATCCTAAGGATAATAAGGTGAGGAAAAAATCAATTTAATTTTAAACGAATCACATAACACCTAAACTTTTTTATTTTTAAAATATTTTCCATTATATATTATTATTTTATATGGAACTCCAAAATGACAAATAATGTACTAGTGGATAAAATCCACAATATTTTCTGCCTTAGTCAAGATAAGTGGCATAGCTTCCACCCACTTAGTGAAGTATTATATAATGGTGATAATAAAACTATGATGCTGGGAGGATTTAGGATTTATTTTCCCTATATAAGATTGAGCCCCCACTGGGAAAATGGACAAAAGTATCTTGTTGCATGTAAGGCTTTACTAGGGACATGGGATAGGTTTGCATGTTGTTGACATTTTACACACCTCTTAACATTGGTGAAACAATATTGATTTAAGGTGGGTTAATAGTAATGTAATGTAAGATCTTCTTAGTGATAAAGGAACAACTTCAGAATTAGTAAAACTAAGAGTTGAGACCATCTGAAGAGCTCCTATAAAAGATAACAAAGGTTGAGGTTCATCTAGTCAAACCTCAAAAGCTTAGAGAGATTCTATCATTGTCTGTCTATGTTGTAAAGATTTTTTGATAATCTCATATAATGACATATTTATAGGTGCTTGGTGGAGTTGTTTTAATATGGAGAGTTGTACCAACTCTTTGGCTTCAGCTGGGGTAGTTCCTATAAGAGAACTTTAGGCTTTTGTGTATATGGTTTAAGTGTATTGGGTATGAGGCTCCTATAATTGAAACCTTAGATTTATTAGAGTTTTGGTTTTTAGAATGGGTGGTTACATGGATGACATCAATGTGTAACAAAGGTGGATCTGAAGAGGCTATCGACTCTTTATCACTTATAGGACTAGTAGGATTATGGGTGGGTGGAATAGACAAAATAATGACATTTTTCTTAGGAGTTTGATTATTGAGATCATCAATTAAGAGGTCATCATCTTGGACTAATTATTAGATTATAGCCTTAAGGGCTTTAATTTTTTTATATTATGCCCAGGTACTCTATGATATGCACATATTTACTAATTTTTATACCAAGTAGGTCTTTGAGGGTGAAGTTTGATGGTCTATATAGGTGGTAACGTAATGAGGGATGTAAAGTAATTGTATTTTCTACCCCTTTTGGTTTAGGATTGTTGCTATTACTTTTAGAGGGATCAACTTTGAAGTTCTTATTATGCAACTTAACTTTTCCCTCTTTAATGCCATAGAGTTCAAGTGTACAAGCCATGGTAAAGGCTTCATCAAAAGTCTTAAAAGTTTGAATTTGTAACATGGATGATATATGTTTTGCGCAAAAACATGCAAATAATTCAATTAATTATGTTTGTGGTAAGGAAAAGGTTAGCTAGTTGATTAAGTTATGCCATCGAGCTAAAAAGTCTGATAAGGATTCATCATCAAACTGCCTAATAACATAAAGATCTGTGATAGTCACTTTTTGAGCAATATTAATTGAGAAGTATTAAAAGAAAATTTGGGATAACTATCCAAATGAAAAGAGTTGGGGAATGGAATTATACCAATCCAATACAGATCTCGCTAATGATATGGGAAATGTTCTAAGTAAGAGGGCATCATCATGTGTTATAAGATAACATGCATGTTGAAAGGCCCTAAGGTGCTAGGGATCTTCTTTGTTTTGAAATTTGGTAAACTTAGGAAGCTTCCATTATGAGGTGTATGGTTAGATAGGGATAGAGGGATGGATTGACTCATTACAAATTTGATCATATGTGAGAATCATATTATGTCTGGAGGTATAGGCTTCCAAACTAGCCATCCTATTCATAAGGATGTTCATGAGGTCTATCTGAGTATTACTTTAAGGCACACTTCTTAAAACACCTTGCTAAATAGGTTGATAATTGGGTAAAAAGGTATACTTAAGTTGTGAAGGAAGGTACCCTACTATGGTAGACATAATAGGTTGAGATGCTACTATGTATTGAGGGACTTATAGTAGAATATTTTACTGTGGGAAAGAATATAAGTGAGTGGTCGTCATTGGTTGTGATGAAGCCACATACTAGGTGGTTGAGGAGACATATTGTTGGAAAGGTTGGGCATAAGAGAATTACTATGCATGATGGATTTGATATACATGAAGGATTTTCTATGTACTATATGCCAAAGTTGTCCTAATGGGTGGGTGACTTATAGGAATTGACACCACTAATATTTGGGAAGGTATGGTTGATATAGGTGAAGTGGCATTTTGGAGCTGAGTAATGATTAGAGAATTGGTAGATACCATAAATGGTGGGTTCTCTAAAGGTTGAGATATCTAAGCATTAGAGCTAGGTGGAGGAGATCTAGTGTAAAAGGTTACCATGGCCATGGTAAATTCTCCAGTTTACTCAGTTCCCTCGAAAGGCATCTTGTACTTATATAGAGAGTCTTGGGCATGGGGGAAGGAGAAATATGTATTGCTCAACTATTAAGATAATAATTAAGATCAATAGGGCTATTGTCTAGTATTTCCGCAAAGGAAGGATCTACTTGAGGATAATACTATGAAAACACAAGATTCTTAAAGGACTTAGGGAAAGAAGTAGGACTAGGTGTATGCTCCATAGGAGAGGATGTAACACCCTCCTCAGATTATTTCTTTGACTGTTGCTTAGTTAAAACCATGAAATAGAAAATAAAAGAAAAAAAATTCCTTTTGAATTATCTCACTTTAATGATGGATGAAAGACACACACACTAAAGTTGTTCCAAATTTTTTTATCTCCTTTAACTTTAAGATGTGAAATGAAATACAAAAAAAGAAAAGATAACAAAGGTCCTAAAAAATGGTAATCTAAGGATGGTTTCATGTATTTTATTTTGGTGCTCAAAGGAGATTTGTACTAGTATCAATACGTGGCTTGATACTTGGGCTTTGCTCCCCTCATGTCATAATCCCACAGCCAATGCAAGTGCTTAGCCAAAATATACCAATGGTCTAGAGATTATACTCAGCTAGAAAACTGAGTTGGTCCTCCCCTTGGTGGTGAAATCCAAGTAGTATCATCAAAAAGAAGGTTACCATGAGGTGATGAAATCCCATTTGATTTCCTTATGTCAGGTGTTTAGATGTGTTAATTGATTTTGTGAGTTGGATTGTGTGTGGATAAAGTGATAACTATGATAGATTTCCCCCTAGATTATTTTATGTGAAAGAATCTAAATAGGAAAGATGCACGAAATTTATTTTAATTTTTTAAGAAAAGGAAATAAAATGCAACTCTAATGTTATCTTTGGATGAATGCACACACACAAAGAAAGGGAAAGAGAGAAAACTCAATGATTTTGAATTTAATAAATAAAAATGAGACCTAAGTCCCATCAAGCGTGCTATAATATTTTAGTATTTTTTATGCTCTTCAATGTGGACTAATTAGCTAATAAAAACAAAGAACATGAAGAGTTTTTAAGATTACTTGGAGATATGGATTAGTTGTGCACCATTTATCAAGCTTTATGTGAACTCCTCTTTGGCTAGGGAGGAATGACCTGTAATTCACCACACTTAAACAAAAAATGGATTAATAGAAAAATAAGTGGGATATCGAGTAAGAAACTAATCCCAAGAAGTGATAATATTACTTAGATGGATGTCAGCCCATGTTCAACATTCATGTTTATATATAAACATGAAATTATAAAATATGTAAAATAGGGATAAGCAATGCTAAAGATAACTAATTGACAATAAGATTTATATGATTAAAATGAGCATCCCAAAACTCAATAGTAATATCTATGTCTTGTTGGATTATAGCCAACTATTATTCAATGTATGACAAATCACATATGAAATCCATGAGGAAAAGTCCTAGCTCAAATGCAATATCACTCTGATCAACAAACATAGGTTAAGGGACTATAGAAAGATAAAAAATGCTAACCGAAGCATGTATTAATCTAGGTAGGGTCATCTACATGCAAAAATATATTTTTAGAAAAATAAAATATAGATATTAATAGATTAAATTTAAGCAGGGATCGATGGTGATCTAACATGATTGATGTTGATTCATATGAATTGATGTCGATTCTATATAAAAACTTAAATTTTAAAAATAGACTATAATAATGACCTATATTTTTTGATAAAATGATAAAAACTAAATGTATAAAAAATAGAGACAAAATATAGATGACAATGGATTTAAAATAGGCTACTTAAGACTTATGTTATGATCTGGCAAAGGATCAATAATGATCTAATAAGATCGACATCAATTCAAATGAATCAATGTCTATTTTGTGCAAAAGTGCCTAATACTAAAAAGACTATAGTGATGGCCTAGAAAATTGATAAAATGAAAGAAAGAGAATGTAGATAAAAGATAGAAATGTAGAATTAAATAAATGATAAAATATAATGCAATACTGAACTTGGATGGTTTGAAGAAAGTGATGCCAGAAACAATAAAAAATGACCTTCAAAATCACCTGATAACTATCACCTATCAAGTGCTCTTCAAAGGTAGCAAGATGTTGGTAATTTATATGTAGATTTGTGACTAGTTTTGATAAAAAATCATGATCAAAATGGTCTCCTTCCTTTCACATTCATTTTTCTCAAGCAATGGAGGTTTGTTTTTATTTTAAGTATCAACATTGATCCTAATCGATTGGCGTCGATCTGGGAGGATCAATGTCGATTCACCAAAAATTGGTGAAGATGAATGAAAAGCTATTCCAATGGGTTGGCATGGGGAAAATAAGGGTTAAAATGACTTTCAAGGTTTTTCAGGTTGTTTTAACCATGGGATAAATTTGTTAGGAGGTTGGGTAGATTTATATTTTTATTTAATTTTGAGATTTTATTATTAAGGGTAGTAAAAAGGGGTTAATTACTATTTAACTATAGTAATTAGCTTATTTAACCTATTTTTAAAAGGTAAAGATAAAGGTAAAATGTAATTATTTAAATAATTACTCAATGGGGGGCACTACAACCCATATCATGATGACACAATATACAAGGTTTATAAAAGTAGTGTCTATAAGAAGACCCTATGCCTAAACATATCCTATCTCCCCTCCCTCAAAAGCTTCTTAAAGAGCCTCTGACCTTACATTCTCAATCTAATTTGGAGTTATATGTGCCACCTCCATGAACTATTTCATCTTATCCTTAACCCATCACCCTTTACCTTAATGGACCTATGGTATGAGAACCAAAGGAGGATCAAATGATTGATAAAGAAAGAGAACTCTTTCTTGAGGAAAAATTACCTTCTTGGCAGCCTCATTGGGCTAGATCACATGATTTCAAGATGCCTAGTCTTGGCATCACCATGAAGGAGGTTGAAGATATTACATCCCTTGAAAAAAGAGATAAGATTATGAAAAATGAAGTTCAAATATGAAATCCCTCAAGAGGTCTTAAGTGATGAAGAGAAGGTAAGCGCTTGTGTTAAATCTCTTTGATTGGTTGAAAATGAAGAATGTTTTCTTTGTGTTAAATAGCCTATCTTGAGTAAAGCAAATGAAGAGGAACAGGCTTAATACATGGCTAATAAATAACACCTAATGAGTGTTTATGAGGAATAAATCAAGATAGGGACTCCCTTTGGTGAATAAAAGGGCAATTCATAAGCTTTTGCCTCCATATTTGAAGTGAAATGTGGTATCAAGAAGGGAGAACACTTTCAAGCCATCCCTCAAGAAGTGGCAGTCTTGAGAGAGTCTCATGAGATCAAGATAAAGGAATTAATACTTGAAGATGATCTGATCAAAGATGAAGAAAAGGTGATTTCTTGTGTGGATATTTTAAATTAGTTTGATGAGGAAGGATGTCTTCCTTTTTCCAAAGAGGATGAAATGATCATTAATTCTTTTCTTACTTTTCAAGATACCATGGATAGGAAAGGACAAGATCTTAATCAGCTTTCAGATGAATTGTTTGAAATCATTGAAGCATGCTATAATACTCTTTAAGGAGGCTATGAGCTGGTCAAAAATGGAGAAGGTAATATTGGTACTCAGGTAAGTATACAAAGGGAAAGCAATCTTTCAAATCTATCCTTTCAAGAAGCATATACATTTCATGATGACATGCTTGAAGTCATAAAGATGGGATATCACCTCTCAAACATTTGGGAGAAACACATAAGCTCTTGAAGGATGGAATAAGCTTCTATTGGCCTCAATCTTCTAAAGAACATGAAACCACTCCTCTTGAAGCCATGCCTACTAAGGAGATACAAGTTAATCATGAGCTAAAGAGTGGGTAGTAGTATGAAGTATGTGAACATGTTCAAGAGGAATATTTCTTCATTGGATACCTATTTAAATATGATCTACCATAGATTAGATCAAATCAAGTGCCAAGGAAGAGGTCTGATTTACAAAGCATTCAATCCAAAGAGAAGCATGCTTGGCACTATGTTTCATCTCACCATGAGGATGATTCAAGAAGTTTTCCCTTTGATTTAGTAAAGGAGGTATATTTAATTGCTACTTGTGTATAATAGGTTTTTTCCTAACCCCCCTAAGTTCTTGGAGCACATGTGTGTGTCTTGTGTTTTTGCTTTCTTTATTGTGTGTGTCTTTTGCTTTATGTGGTTGAGGTAGAAATTAGTTATCTTATATTGGTCAAGTTTATGGTCAATATTAAAAGGTTTTATTGTTTTCATCAGTCCTTAGATGACTCCATAAACCCAATAGACTAATAAGGCTACTGCCCTAGTTAGTATAGTAGGCATACTACCCCTATGAGTCACCAATTTGTTGACCAAATTTGACTTTTAAGTCAAATTGGGGGACCCCTAGTAAAAAAATGGATTTTTAGGTCTATAAGGGGGTATAATATATTTTCATAATGTGTTTCATAGGTTAATTAATGTCAAATAATGTCATATTAGCTTTGGTCAATTAGTTTTTGCCCTTATATCATTTTTGGGTCATTTGAGGGGTGAAAAAGGTGTATTTAATGCTTTGTGTAGGTTTATTTGGAAATGTGAAGGTTAAAAAAATTATATTGAATGTGAAATGTGTCTAATTAAGTCTTAATTAACTGGTAAAATTTAAATTTACATGTTATGTAGAAGAAAGGGTAGTTTTCTAGTGAAAGAAGAAGAAAATGGCACTTATACGACCACCTTGGGAAGTGTACCATGTGGTATAGGGTCAGGGTATGTCATTTCATCTTATTCATCTCAAATCCACATTTTTAATTATATAAAATTTCCATTTATAGGCCAAAACTATTCTATCTCTTTTTCACCCATTTTAGCATAGAGAAGTGACCTGCAGGTTCTTACTTGGTATGGTCAGCACAGGAGGTTTTACATAAAATGATATTAGGGGAATATTATAAACTTAGATGCCTAAATTTTCATATAAATAAGTTTTGTAATGATCAAATTTGTGTTATTAATCATTCGTTTGAATTTGACTATTCAAAATTGCCTGCTAATCTATACACCCTCTGGGTTTTACTTTGGTTTGGAAGATTCCATACAATCTAGTTACTAAGATTGTTATTAGAGAATATTTAATTCCTCCTCTAATAATTTACATTATTTGTTTCATCTTTCAAGTTTTTTTGATGAGCCAACTAGCTCACTTTGTAGGAGGGTGTCACCATGAATAGTTTTAATCAATTTTCCACTTATAAAAGTTTGAATTCCATATAGATGACCTATATAACATTTTCATAAGTGTGTTTAAGGTTTTTAAGGCTTTATTTATCCCTTTTTATCACATTTTTATGGCACAAGTTTTCATATGATGTAAAGGAGGAGATTGTAGTAGTCATGTTAAACATTTTCACACATTTGGTCATGTTAGCACACCTATAGGTGCCTTAAGGAGTTGAATTCACATTGAAATGGAGGTATTGGTACTTTTTTCATACCCTTGATGGTGTGAGGATTTTTTTTAGGTGTTTGAAAGGATCTAAACTCATTTATAACCTTGAAACCATGTCTACTACTTATATCCATAGTTGATGTCTTCATATACACATCCTAATGCATACCTACAGGGTCTTGCTGACATCATGATGATGCATAGAGATATGAACATGTGTCTCAATTTTTTATAATTTATATAAGTGTACTATGGATGTTGTATTAATTCATCAAGGTTCATGTTCATAGAAGGTTATCATAGTATTCATGTTCAACTCATTGTTGGGTACCAAATACTCATCTATAGGTGGCCTAAACAGTGGCTTGAGATGTTCAATAAAGTTCTAAAGCATATAATGAGACATTACTTGTATCCTTATAGGTCTAAAATACCATGACTGATCTATCCAAAGTGATATATAATTATAAATGGATTTGAGATCATTTCAAGAGCTCATATGTCTGTATTTTGGTCTTCTATCCCTAAAAGAGTAAAATAGAGACCTATGAGGTTTTTTAGGTATCTTACAACATGCCTAAAAAGTACCCCAAAGCACCTAAATAGATTAATCATGTAGCTTAAACATAGGAAAATGAATTTACTAAGTTTGGAAAGTAGATGACAAGGGAGAGACAGTGTTGAAGAGCCTCAAAGTTGCTTCTAAAACCACTAAAAGCATGAAGTAATGTCTATAGTTTAGGAGCTCCAAGAGGTGGTTTCATTCTCAAGTTATAATAGAAACCATCCCACATGTTTGAATGGAATTAAATGGCCTAAAGTAGTATTAATGACCTATTAAACACTAAAGGGAGATCATATACCATTTTTACACCCCACAAACACCTACAGTCTATACAAGGCTTGATATGCACCTACAACAGGGTCAAATAGTAGTCAATAGGGAAATGACCTTTGATTGTTCCTAAAGTGATGTTAAAAGGTTTTAAAAGAAGATTATTTATCCAATTCATTCATTTCTACCTATATAGATTCATTTAGGAGTTCTCAAACATCATGATCAACCTAAGTTGAGGTAAAAAAGCCACCTACAGTTAAAGAGCTTGAAATAAGGTAGTGACATAGAGATTGGGGTTAAAGTGATGGTGAAGGTTTCCAAAGAGATTTTATAACTTAAGCACATTATGTAACCACAAAGGGTATTCAAGAGGAGTCTTTATCATCAATACAAGCCAATTTAAATCCACATAAACACTCACAGACACCTATAGGTAGAGTACATTAGTCAAGGTAGTGGACTCATTTTTGAAGATTAAAGAGCATGGGCAGTATTCATAGGAGTTCAAATATGATGAGGCATTGAGTGACCATATTAGTGGGGTGTGGGTTATCTCAAAAATATATTTCAAGATGAAGGAAGGATTTCATAGATCCCTAAGACCCTAGTAGACACCTACAACTAAGGCAAATGATTATGACAACATGCAGGGTAGAAAAGCACACAATCTCAATAAATTGAAGAATTAGAGGGTCATATGAGATGACCAAGGGATGAATTTTTTATAGAGGGTCATTGATATATATATATATATATATGTAATCTCATATAATACTTATTTTTCTTAGACAAATAGGGGAAGTACCACCTATTTTATCATAGACAAGTGGCACACCCCTCAATGCATAAACAAGTAGTTTTGAAGAAAGAAGGGTGATATGGTAAATTTGAGATGGTTTGGACCTTGGATAGAGATGTGTTAGATTTAACATGACTAGGTGAATACAAAAAACCTATCATAGAGGAGGAAACTCAAACAAGATGATCCAAACTCCTAGGTTTGTAGTCAGACCTACTTGAGTAGGCTTAATCCATAACACCGAATGGGAGAACAATGTCACATTTGGAATTAGAAATGAATTAATAATTGTTGGAACATGTGTAATAGGTGTATGTAAAGGTTTTTTTAATCATATGGAGACATGGGAAACCATCAAAAGATATGGTTAAATCTAAAAGTCAACTCAAGCCTACTAGGCATGACTAGGCCTAATGTCCAAATAGGAGGTCATTCATACTTTTGTACTTAGACATGATCTAAAACATATTGGGATATATTAATGAGGTCACCAAAAGTGTTTTTAATCTTTCACCTTGCAAAGGAAACCTTAGAGATGACATTTTTGGTTCAAAATCCAACTCAGATTTGCAAGAAGAACAAGAACAAACTTGAGAGGCAAAGTTCAAGAGCTCAAATTTATCATGAGGATCTAAATTGGAGCCAAAGGAGTTAAGATATGTTGGTATCGGTATTGAATTCCAAATTAGTGGAATTTGTTTTCATATTGGATATTCCAACTTTATGAACAATCTTTAAGAGTCAAAACTGGCCTTAAACCCTTGTTAGAGACCTAATTGAGAAGATTGAGTTAGAAACATAGTCTATGGGAATATTTTTACCATGAAACCTTTTTGAACCTATATATGAATCACTAAATCTACTCCACACTCTTTTGGTTGTATGGACTTATATGGATGGAGGTAGAAATAGGGTTTTTCTCACTATCTTTTGTGTTGCACAGGTTCTTGCAAGATTTTGAGGATGAAAAAAACTTTGGGACAAATTTTGAGACTTAAGATAACTCCTTATATTCATTTCATCCCTTATAACAACTAATAAGTACCCACAATAGGTGTTTCATCTTAGCTAGTAAAAAATGGCTTACTAAGCAAACTAAAGAGAAGTGTGAAAACTTTAAGTGGATGGATTTTAAAAGTGTCCTTGATGTTTATAAGGCCATGGAGGGTCTTAAAACATGTCATAAACTACCTTTTATGTATTTTAATGAACAATTGAAGCCAAATTTGAAGAAAAGTGTACAAGGTGCATGAAAGAGAGGTTTCCTAGAACTACAGTTAATGATTGCTCCTTTCTAGGTGATTCTAGAAGATCAAGATTTCAAAAAATGCATGAAGAAGAATGTATGAGATTATCCCCTTCCATTTAAATCATAAGACCTGGTCCTAATCAGTCATGGAATGTTCAAATAGAGGCAATCATGAAGGTAATTTTTATGTGCAAAATAAGGAGTTTCTTGCCACTTTTCATGAAGTTTGTGACTTGAATTGACACTTGTAGCTCCTAAAATTGCATGGTTTGTCCCATACCCTCTCCACATGCACAAGTAACTCCTTTGATTAGCTTGACAAGTTTCCTTGTGACTCTTCAACTTCTTCTTTCCTCTCTCACAAGTTTTATAAGAACTAGCCATTTTGGCATTGTATTGGATGCTCCACCTAAGTATGGTGAATCCATACTCATTTTTATAACTTTTGATCAATAAAATGACTAATTTTTTCATCTTCCATGACTATTAATAGTGTGCTTTACTTTAATGTTGAAGTTGCTTAGTGAAGACTATGGATTCATTAGCAAGTTGTCACATTATTTCACTTATTTATAGTTTCTTTTTGTAGGGCATGTGATGTGTTCCAAGAAATTTCAAAGTTTAAGTGAGTTAGTCTATTCATTAGTTTCATTCAAAGCATCTTGTCTAGTCCTCCTAGCCTAAGATATTCTACCATAACCTCATAATGTAACTATTGTCACTTGAACTTGCACCCAATGAGGAGATGACAAGTCTCTCCATGTTCAAGTGAGACAATTGAACCACCTCAGGGTTATGGGTATCCTTATTTAGAGGTGGATCTCTAGATGATGGGATAGTTCCCCTTGATTCTTCACTATAGATCAATCCTACTACCAACAATTAGGGGGATGAAAAGTGATAATAATAGCTAAAAGCAAACCTACTCTATGGGAGGTGATACACCAAATGTATGCTGGAATCACACCCTTTGACATGAAATTAGAATCAATAAGAAGTATGGACATACACTTCATCCAATGGAAACCTTCTATCTCACATCAATACTTCAACTTGGGGTCTTAGAGATATCTTAGGCAAGGAGGAATTAAAAAATAGGCATTCTAGAACACACTATTGAATAGGATACTCACTACACTTGCAATCCCATCAAGCACTTCTTGTTGACCTGCAAAAGAGAGATTATAAAACACTAGGTACTAGGAAGAGTAACATGTGAAAGTAAATAAAACTACACTTTCACAAGACTAACAGCCATTATGTACAATTAGTGAAATATTTAATGAGGTAAAAACACTATATTTATTAGCTCAAGGTAAAAATTTGGCAAGGATTCACCATACCAAGGTGGAGAGATCATACAATAACCAAAAAGGTGTTGGAAATATTGTCATTGTTGTCAAAGGTCTAACATTATTGGTGATAAAGGCCCCATTGCATTTAGTGGTGTTTTTAATAATCATATCTTGGCTAATGTGTGTTAATATTTATTTAATATTAATAAATATATTTTTGGTTTCATATAAGTCAAAAGAGGGCCCATGGAGAAGTCAAAGAGTCACGGGGTAAAAGACAAAAGAGGAATGGGATGCATTTTCTCATGAAGAGTCAACTTGAGGAATTCCAAGAGTCACCATGTGAAGACAAAAGAGTGTATGGCACATTTTTCCATAAAAGGACACTTTGAGGAATATGAAAATTCACCAAGATAAAGATAAAAGAGGAAAGGATACATTTGCTTATGAAGGGTCACCATATGACTTTTCAAATATAACGATACGAAGGGTCATGCAAGTTTGGTGCCATTTTTTATGAGGATTGAAGGGTCACAAAGGGTGAATGCCAAAGGTCATTTAGAAATCTATAAATAAAGGCTTGATAAGCCATTTGTAATATACAAGAGAGTGCATGGTTTGTATTTGTTTTTGAAGAGAGAAAAGTAGGAGATATTGTATAGTTCTATCATTTTTTGAGTAACATTGAGAGACAATTGTGTTTTATACATAAGAGGGGTTGGTTCTCCTGTGGGTTAGTGGTCCTATGGGTTGGTGCTCACAAATAGTTGCTATGTTGGTGCTTAATAAAGGAGTTGGTGCTCTTACAAGTTGGTGCTTGTGAGCTTTGTATTTTAAAATTGGTGATCATTTATATACTTTAGATTATTCTCCATGGGTTTTCCCACTTTGGGTTTCCATGTAAAAATTTGGTGTCTCTCTCTCTCTCTTGTGTGGTGCATATTATTATTTTAGTTTTATTACATACTTTGAATGTGTGATTAAGTGGTTAAGAGAAAGACATAATATTAAGTAAAAGATATATAATATACTTATTCACCCCCCTCTTAGTATATTTCATGCTTAACAATTAGTATCAGAGTAGGTTCCTTTGGAAAAAGTTTTACAGTTTGAAGGTAGATCAGGAAAGCATGATGGCTGGATCACATGAAGGTTTTTCTACATATAAGGAACCTTTGTTTGATATGACAAATTATGCTTTTTGGAGCATAAGGATGAAGACATATTTTATGGCCCTTGGATTCAACATTTGGAAAGTATTGGTGGAGGAATATGAAGAGCCATAGACACTTGTAACTACTATGATAGAAAAGAAGGCAAGTGAAAATAATGTTAAATATTTAAATGCTATTTTATGTGATTTATGTGAATCAAAATTTGTTAAAGTTATGCAATGTAAATTTTTTCATGAAACTTGTGTAAAACTTGAGAATATTTACAAATGTGGTGGAAAGGTTCAGCAAGCTAAGCTTTAGACTTTTAGAAGATAGTTTGAGATTTTGAAGATGTAATAAGAAGAAAATATATCAAGTTATCTTTTGTGGGTTGATCAAATAGTTAATTAGATTCAAGGTCTTGGATAAAAGCTAGAAACATCAATTGTGGTTCAAAAAGTTTTAAGATCTCTACCATTGAGATATGATGTAAAAGTTTTGGCAATTGAAGAGATGAAGAATTTATCTAAGCTAAAGATGGATGAGATACATGGTATTCTTACAACATATGAGATGCGGACCGAACAAGAGAAACCCTCAAAGAGAGAAGATGCTTTCAAGACATCAAAAAATAAAAGGCTGATATTCAATAATCAAGTGATAGTTCTAGCAATGACGAAGATGACAATGGATCTCTATTCATTCGCAAGCCAAAAATGGCACAGATAAATATCAAGGAAAATTACTTTTTAAATGTTTTAATTTTTGAAAGATTGGACATTTTGTAGTTAAGTGCCCCGATAAGGGTAATGGTGACAATGAAGAAGGAAAGTCTACATATAAGAAGATTTTCAAAAGAAAATTCAAGAATGGATTTGAGAATAAGAGCTTGTATTCTAAAGATCCTAGCTCAGTTGAAGATTTGGAGTCAGTGATTTAGAAGAAGAGATTATATTCATGACCATACATGAAGACGCCTCTACAAGAAAAAGTACAGATGGTCAAGAAGAAGAATAGGATGAAGCCAAAGTGAATTTGGAAGGAGAACTCATTTGTGCCTTAGAAGAGATAAAATCTCTTGAGAATAAGAATTGAAGATTAAAGCTCTAGATCAAGAAAAATGAAAAAGAGTCAAAGGAAACAATTGAAGATCTACAAGCACACTTTGAAGTAGCCAAGAAGAATGAAAAAGATATAATGACACATTTGCATAAAGTAAGTAAATAATATGAAAGGTATGTTATTGAAATTGCTTCTTTAAAAGTAGATCTTGAGAAAAAAAATAAAGCAGTCAATGATAAAGTAGCCAATGATTCAAAATTTGAGAATAACACTAATATGTTGAATAAGATATTAGAAAGTCAAAGATCAATGTTAGATAAGATAGGTATCAGATTTGAAAAAGAGAAAGGGGAGGCCAATAATTTCACAGATAATGAAAAAGTAAAGAGCTATGCTAAAGCTCTTACAAAAGAGGAAATCAAAAGGGAAGAAGTTAAAAATACAGAGGACATCTCAAACAAAGAAGGCTAGAAAGAACAAAGCTACAAAAGGTAATCAGGTAAAGGATACACAAATAGGTCCTATTTTTATGGTTATTATTTTTATTGTAATGGATATGGTCATAATAAAATAGAATTTTGAAAAAGGCTAACAATTTCAAAGATAAGGAGAAGGAAAGTCATGCAGAGTCAAGCAGAAGCCATAACTCTTTTGCTCTTTTATCAGGCTTTAATGAAAATGCCATAATATGTTACAAGTGAAAAAACTTTGGACACATAGCCTAATACTATAGAAGTGTTTTTGAATCTGTTAAAAAGAACCAGAGTTTCAAGGCTTCATTCATCAAGAAGAAAGTTTAGATAGGTTCATGGTAGAAGAAACAACCTAAAAAAGCTATGTTGGTGTGGATAGCTTTGCATGCAAGAAATGAAGAAAAGCCATGGTTCATTGATAGTGAATGTTTGAGGTACATGATAGAAGACAAAATCAAGTTCATAACCTTGAAGAAGATCAATGGTGGCATAGTGAAATTTAGAGATAATACTATTGCCAAAATTACCATATAAGGTATACTAAGTTTAGATAATGGTAGAACTAAAACTATTTTTTTTTATATGTAGAAGGTCTTAAACATAATATTTTGAGTGTAAGTCAAATTTGTGATTAGGGGCACACACTAAAGTTTTATGTAGAAGGTTGTGAAATTATGAGAAAAGATTCATATGTGTTGGTTGCAGATGCTCAGAGAATAGACAATAATTTATATGTGCTATTAAACATCAAAGGTCAAAGATATTGTTTGAGTTAGATTGAGGAAAGTTGGCTATGGCACAAGAGAATGGGACACATAAATGCTGACAATCTTATCAACATCAGTAAGAATCAAGAAGTCAAAAATCTTCCAAAGATTACAAAGCCATCTGACATGATTTATGAACCTTGTTAGCATGGGAAGTAGGTTAAAAGGTGGTTCAAAATAAAAGAGTACTCGACCACTTAGATGCTAGAGCTTGTTCACACTGATCTGTGTGAACCTATGAGAACTCAAAGTACTCAAGGTGAGAAATATTTCATGTTGTTTATTGATAATTTTTCACGTATGACTTGGGTAATGTTTTTAAATAAAAAATTAGAAGCTTTCAAACATTTCGAAGCATTCAAAGCATTAGTTGAGAATGAAACTAGTTTGAATATTAAGTGTCTAAGATCAGATCAAGGAGGAAAATTCATGTCAGATTAGTTTTTTTTAATTTTTATGAAGACCATGGAATAAGAGACATTATTCAGCAACTTGAACTCCTCAATAAAATGGAGTAGTTGAGCGAAAAAACAAAACAATTCAGGAGATGACGAGGACAATGCTAAATGAATCCAAGATACCAAATAAATATTAGAGAGAGACAGTTAATATAGAAGTACATATTTAGAATAGATCATTATTAAGAGTCAATAGTAATAAAACTCCTTATGAGCTATGGAAAGATAAACCAACAATAGTTGATTATTTTAGACTTTTCGATAACAGATGCTTCGTAAAGAGAACCAACAAAAAACTTGGTAAGTTTGAATCTAGAGTAGATGAAGGTATATTTTTTAGTTATTCTTTCAAAATGAAAGATTATAAATGTTATAACAAAAGAACCAAGATTTTTTTTAAAAGTGAAAGTGTCAGAATAGAATAAGATGGAACACAAAGAATTAGTGATCCAGTAGACATTCCTGAAATCATTGAAGAGGAATATTTTGAAGAATAAAATGAAGATGAGAAAAAGGACACCAAAACTCCATCCAAATATGTTCAAATAAGTTATAATGAAAGTGACATCATTAGGGACATAAATAAAGGAATTTGCACCAGAAGAATGATGGTAAGTGAATTAAAGCAAGTTAATTTCTCTTTGTTATCCAAAATTTAGCCTAGAACTTTTTCAAAAGCTAGACATGATAAACATTAGGTTAAGGCAATGGATGAAGAATTAAATCAAATAGAAAAGAATGATACTTGGGAATTAGTGCCTAGACCAAAAGATCACAATGTGATAGGAACAAAATGGGTTTATAGAAATAAGTTGAATGAAAATGGAGAAGTGACTAGGAATAAAGTAAGATTAGTATGTAAAGGATATGCTCAGATTTAGGGAATAGATTTTGAAGAAACTTTTGCACTAGTGGAAAGGCTAGAGGCTATTAGAATGTTTCTTACATATGCAGTGTTTAAAATTTTCAAAATGTTTTAGATGGATGTCAAATCTGCCTTCCTAAATAAGAATCTTGAAGAAGAGGTCTACATTGAGCAGATTAAGGGATTTATTCTCTCAAATATTAGTATCCATGTATGCAAATTGAAGAAAGCACTATATGGATTGAATTAAGCTCCCAGAGCTTGGTATGCAAGATTTGATAAGTACCTACAAGATCAAGGTTTCAAGAGAGAATTTGTTGACAATAATCTCTACATCAAAATAGAAGGTGAGCATCAATTGATTATTGTGGTATATGTTGATGACATCATTTTTTGAGGAAACATTGAAAAGATGACAAAGGAATTTTTTGATAATATGCAAAAATAATTTAAGATGTCTATGCTTGGAGAATTGCCATTTTTCTTAGGATTGTAAATATTTTTGTTAGATAAAAGAATTTTCATATCTCAAACTAAATATGCCAAGGAAATGTTGAAGAAATTTGGTTTTGAGGATTGTGCACCAGTTGACACACCAATGTGTATAGGAAATAAGGTGAGCAAGGATGAATATTCACCTATTGCAGATCAATATTTCTATAGATCTATGATTGGTAGTCTTTTATATTTAATAGCATCAAGGTTAGACATCATGCATGTAGTAGGTATGGTTGCAATATATCAGTCAACTCCAAAAGATAGTCATGTTTAGTTGGTGAAAAGAATATTCAGATATATCAAGGGGACATTGGATTATGGATTGTGGTATCCCATAGGTAGATATTTCACTTTGATTGCTTATACAAATTTAGATTGGGTAGGATGCTTGGATGATAGAAAGAGTACAAGTGGAAGAGCTTTCTTCCTTGGTGATAGCTTAGTATCATGGCTAAGAAAAAAGCAAAATTTATTATTACTTTCTATAGCTGAAGCAAAATATATTGCAGCGGTATTGTGTTGTACTCAAGTGCTTTAGATGAAGCAAAATTTAGAAGATATCAAGGTAAAATATGATGAGCCTATTCTTATTTTTTGTGACAATACAAGTGTTATTAATATTTCAAAGAATCCAGTGATGCATTCAAGAATAAAACATATTCCCATTAGATATCACTTTTTGAGAGAGCAAGTTGTAGATCAACAGGTTAAGATGGAATATATCAGTACTACAAAGTAGATTGTAGATTTTTTCACAAAGGCACTACCAAAAGACACATTTGAGTATCTACGAGAGAAGTTGGGAGTAATTTATTTTACTTCCTACCATTTAGGTTCAACATCAGTTTAGGGGGAGCTAAGTGTTAGCTCCAGGTAGGCCCTTTGCCATTGATGTCAAAGTGGGAGAAGAATAAAAATAGGTATAAGGAATAGGTACATGTTACTATAGTAAGGGGGAGTTACTATATCTTTTTTAGATGGTAGTATGTGTAGGTTTCAAGATATGGTAATTTTAGTTTGATGTTGCCATCAATGACAAAGGATGAGATTGTTATAAATATTGTCATTGATGTCAAAGGTCTAGCATTATTGGTGATAAAGGTCCCATTGTATTTAATAGTGTTTTTAATATTCATATCTTGGCTAATGTGTGTTAATATTTATTTAATATTAATGAATATATCTTTAGTTATATATAAGTCAAAAGAGGGGCCATGGAGAAGTCAAAGAGTCATAGGGTAAAAGACAAAGAGGAATGGGATGCATTTTCTCATGAAGAGTCATCTTGAAGAATTCCAAGAGTCACCATGTGAAGACAAAAGAGGGTATGGTGAATTTTTTCATGAAGGGACACTTTGAGGAATATGAAAAGTCACCAAGATAAAGATAAAAGAGGAAAGGATGCATTTGCTTATGAAGGGTCACCATATGACTTTTCAAATGTAAGGATACAAAGGGTCATGCAAGTTTGTCACCATTTTCCATGAGGATTGAAGGACCAAAAAGGGTGAATGCCAAAGGTCATTTGGAAAAATATAAATAAAGGCTTGAGAAGCCATTTGTAATATAAAAGAGTGTGCATGGTTTTTATTTTTTTTAAGAGAGAAAAGTAGGAGATATTGTAGAGTTCTATCATTTGTTGAGTAAGCAACATTAAGAGATAGTTGTGTTTTATACATAAGAGGGGTTAGTTCTCCTATGGGTTCGTGCTTACAAATATTTTCAAGGGGTTTGTGTTCTTATGGGTTGGTGCTCACAAATCTTTGCAAGGGGTTGGTGCTCCTTTGGGTTGGTGCTCACAAATAGTTTTTGTGTTGGTGTTCGACAAAGTAGTTGGTGCTCCTACAAGTTAGTGCTTTTGAACTTTTTATTTTTATTTCATGCTCATTCATATACTTGATATTATTCTCTATGGTTTTTCCCACTTTGGGTTTCCACGTAAAAATTTGGTCTCTCTCTCTCTCTCTCTCTCTCTCTCTCTCTCTCTCTCTCTCTCTCTCTCTCTCTCTCTCTCTCTCTCTCTCTCTCTCTCTCGTGTGGTGTATATTATTATTTTAATTTTATTGCATACTTTGAATGTGTGATTAAGTGGTTAAAGAAAATAAATAAGATTAATTAAAATATATATAATATATTTATTCACCCACCCCTCTCAGTATATTTTGTGCTTAATAAAAGGCTCAATTTATAAAAGATGTGAGAAGAGAGAGAGAGAGAAGGGGAGTCAAGAGTTATAGAGACACTTGTAAAAATTGAAAATATAATTTATTTGTGCATTTAAGCTTGATATGGGGTGATACATGCAATTTTAAGAGCTAAAAGTGTCATCTCAGATCATCCAAGCCCTACAAAGTGGTCTAAAAACTAATTTCCTTGCATAGAAAATTGCCCCTCATGATTTGCCTTCCAAAACTACCTTATCACTACAACTGATCAGGTCTAATGATGGGTATGAGTGGGAGGGGTTACTAACAGGCCATCACATGCATTGTAATAGCCTTTGGTCACTCCTATTCTTCTGGCCATGCACCATCATCAATGACAATACCAAAATGAGCTCTCTTCATGCACCTCTCACCCTTGGCACCTAAAACCTTCCAAATTATTTATTATAATCCATAAACAAGGATTAATGACATGTGTCAAGGGTTTCCATATCATCAATTTCATAAAACAAGCCTTAAAAGGCTTCTTTAATTGAGTTCCATCACTTTTCCCTAAGTGTTCACTATTTGCCCACTAGACTCACTAGAATGAAGGGGATGACAAATAGACTTAGGATTTGAGATAGTTTAATAAGTGATAATGAGGAATTATAAAAAGTCATAAAATCTCTCCCAAAAGTGGTTTCATGCTTTAAAATTTCTCCATGCCTAGAAAACATAGAAAAATATCAAAATAAGCCCTATTTTACACCATCTGTACAGGTGCAGTACAATAAATTGGCATGGGTTGGGTATTTGGGGAGTCCTCTACATATTTAAGTCACTTTAATTTCCTTTCCACCCCATTTGGATGCCTCATTTACATCATCTTTTCCATCAAGTCCTTAAAGAGGGTTTTCAAGGGTTTTAGAGTGGTCTAGACTCTTAACATTTGTTCATTAAGAAAATACATTGGAATTATATAAAAATAAAAATGAGGGATTATAAGGGACCCTCCCTAACTTTTCCAATCACTTCAAGGTCCCATGAAAATATTGGTGGAAGTTCTAATAATTTGAAGTTGGCATTCGATCTCCTTTTTTACATTCTGATAGGGTATAAACACACTTTAGGACAAAAATGGTTTCTTGGGAAGTTTTCATTAAAAACAAGGTTGAATTTTTTTTATAATACCTTAAAAACATTATTGAATCACTAGAATATCTCACCAAGAGCACAGAATGAAACTGACCCCTGTTTGTTATTAAGCTTAGACCTTGCCTCATATGTCTGTCTGCACCTTGGTAGTTGAAATATATTTGTTACCATTTTAAACCTATAATATAGATCCTACACATCATGTAAACATACATGAATATTATCCAAAACATTATAATTGTTGGCAAAGGTTGAAAGTGAAAATGACCCCTCATTTGGAGCTAGGCCTGCATCATCTCACTAGGTCTACATGTAGACCTCCTTGTCTGGACCACCTTTCATATCATTGAACCTTCTAGCCTATGTTTTTAGGTTTTATTAGGTGTTATAAAGCTAAAACAACCCTTATTTTATCTCTCCTTGCCTTCTAGTTCATGTTTTAGCCCATTTCCAAACATTTGAAAGGTTTATATAAGGAAAAGAGTACTCTATCTTTGAGACAAAATAGGGAGGTGTTACCTTATTAGTATTAAAAATTTAAAAATTATATGAGCTTATTTAAATCCTAAGTTTACTTTTTACCAAATTTTGGCATATAAATCCAAGTACAAGGCCTCAAACTTTACACATTTCCTAGGTAGACTTTGAACAAGGCAAACTATGAGGGTATGTACTATGCTTTATGGAAAATGGATGTTCTTTCCATGACTTATGCTCATGAAAAATAATTATAGAAGTTTCCATACTACATATTATTCCTCAAAAGTGTCTCTCCAACAACTTAACCTCTTGAACCATCACTATGCTCTTGCAAACACAAAATTGTCTACAAAACCCTGACTGAGACAATCATTTTAAGCCTCTATTAGTAGGTTGTTGTGGATGCATTAGGTATTAGAAATGGAATTTAAGGTTCATTTTTAGTGAAAAAAAATATTTTTATTCCTATCACCCACTCAAATTCTCCACATACACTTCAATTTTTCAAACAACTCCTCCTTAGCCAATACTATCTTGATTGCCTTTAGGTGGACTGAGATACTTTTCTTGTAGGTGCATATTGATTCATGGAGGTTTTTCTAGATGATAAGAAATTGTTTTGAAACCTCTTGTAATCACACATCATTATTTTCATTTAGAAATTAGTCCAAGTTCTCCACAATCATACCATAAATACTCATATTAGTTTTCACATGTTGACCGAGACATTTTTCTCTCAGTACCTTGCTATAGGTGGTCATGGCTTCAAATGGACCTAATAATGGTGTTTGTGATGGAATTAGATATATATTTTTCTCTCATTAAAACATAACTCCTTTATACACTTTTGATCTTCTTCTTGTGAATTTATCACACTTGTTTCCCAGTTTTAGTCCTTTATGCCTGTAGGTGCCACTTCTCAGGCCTACTATAGTTGTCATGGTGATGTTTGAAACTAGATTTATGATGATAAAACTTTTCCTGAAGGTTATGGAGTCATAAAACACCCTTATACCTCCTATTCACCTTGAAATCTCAAAATAAGGTAAAATAACTCAGCCTTCTACCTCACTGTTTGAAACCCTTACTATAGGTGTCCCTTCTTAAGCCTATGTATGGATAGGGGATAGGATTAGGAGGTCATCACATCAAATTTCATCTTAATTTATGGAATATTAGCTCATGATTATCACTTGGATCATTTATAATCACTAGCAACATGGAAAAAAAATCCTAAATTGCAATTTTGGTTGAAAGAAGCTTTCCTTTGGTTTCCAACTGTAGATGACACTACATGAATTCAATATGTTTAAGGGAAACTTTGAGACCCTAAACATATTTCACCCCTTAATATTTTGGCCTAAAATTTGGTTTAGTTTTTGTATGTGGTATGGAATTATAAACCAAATAACCAAGAGCATTGGAAACTACTTTTATATGATATTATAAAGAAGCTTAAGGACTTTTATTTTCTCAGTCTAGGGAAAAGTTCCCCAACTCAGTCCTTATCTTTAAACATGAATTCCAACTTTTGCCTTGTCAATTTTATCCCTTCACAAGGGTTTGTCATGCATCTCCATCATTTCATGGAAAAATAAGAGTCCCTTAAGTGTCCTAAAGTTACCAGATAACCTTCATACTCTCTGTCCAGGCCAACTAAAGGTGGTGTTTAGTTGTAGCAGGCAATGAATCAAGAATGGAACTATGGAGAGTTCTCATGAAGATGAGTTTTGATGCCTCCATCTGACCTCATAATTAATTTCTAGTAGAAACAATAAGTTTAGGCACACACCAATCCTTCCTTACACCAAAATGATGTCAATAGAGGCCAATAGATGGTATTTAAGATTGTGTTGTGTAGGCAGATGTATATAAAGAACAAGAAGAGTTTAGGCAACACTTTAAAAACACCTCTAAATTAAATTTTATCCACAAATTGAACAAAATTCATACATAACACCTAAAAAAAACTTCACAACACCTTCAATGACACCTGTAGGTTATCATTTTCTAAGTATAGAATAGTGAGGATGCTCTATGACTAAGAATAAGCCTAAAAGAGACTTGTGAGGAATTTGATAGCTCCAAAACCAAGAATATGATGAGATAATATGTGGAGATATCTTTATAAACATTCAAAAACATCAAACCCATCAAAACCAAACATAAGAATTAGAAACTAGCTCAAAAGGAGACTCCTCATGGTTGCAAATGCATAAAAAGTTACATGGAGTCTAAGTGATTGTTAATAAAGGAAGAGGAACCAAAATGAAAATTACTGATATGGATTTTAAGTAAACTTATAGACCTTTCATTTCCCAAAATCACTCTTTCAAACTCCACTTGTATGACCCATACCAAGTGTTTGAAACTAACCCTTCTTGGCTTGTAAAGAGAAAATGGAAGAAATAGGAGCAAAAACTGAACTTTTTGACATATTAATTGAAAACCATGCATGGAAAATAGTTTAGGGATCTTTAGAGACATGTTTCCCATATTTTTAGCTGAAGGTGAGATCATCAATTCCATACAAGTGCCCAAAAGGGCTTAAAATCAAGGAGAAACTCCCCATTTTCTGCACATAAATGATTTTTGGACTGACACTAACCACTCTCTAACTTATCCTAACCTATTCCACGTTTAGATTCATTTTGGTGACAAATATGCTTGCTTAAAAGTATGTATAAGTCATTAAATGGGCTAAAAATATGGCCAAATGACCCTTTTTGCATATGAAACTTAGCAAGTGACCAATTTATGACTTGAAGACACCTTAAAACATATAAAAGGCCATATTAGGACATATCCAACACAATTTATAATTTTTACTAAGTTTGACTAGGGTTGAATAACTTTGACTTTAGTGGACTAGACTAGTACAAAGAAAATGGGCTTCAACAAGGACTAGAGGAAGGATAAGTAAGATGATAGACCAACATGGAACCCTCTAAGACCTATGGAAACCTTATTAAAATTTTAAAAAGGGTATGGGTTGACATAATTTGAGTAGGAGTCAAATTTGGTCAACATTTTTGGCAGCTCCTAGGGGTAACATGCTTACTTATGTTAGGGACTAGTAGCCTTATCATATCCATTGGGCAAAGGGAGTAAAAATACACTTAATAATAAAAGTAAAAGACCTTGAATTTACCAAAAAGATAGTTGACCTACCTCAAAACACATTAAATAAAGAACAACACACAACAAAACCAAAGTAAAACACCACTTGTGCTACTAAGCACTTAGGGAACACAAGACACAACTGAAATAAAAAAATATGTGCATTCAACTTGATCATATCTCCCTTTCTAGATTTAAATGGAAGTATCTTTAATATCCTTCCTCACTATATAAATGAGGATGCCAAGCATGCTTCCTTTTCAATATGGTGCTATATGACTCAAGTCTTCTTTTTGCTCTTTCACTTGGCATACCATCTAATGGGGTCATCTCCCACAAGTTTCCAAGGTAGGTGGAGTGCTCTTGAACTTGGAAATATGCTTCATACTATTTTCCTTTTTTATCTTCATGATAGATTTGAACATTCATGTATGGGATAACTTATTGTAAATTTATGTCTTCTTGAAGGATCTCATCATTCTTCTCACTTATCACTACCTCTTCAAAGTTTTCAAGAAGCATTGTATCATGAAAATTTGGAAGTGTTTCCTACTCACACCTTTCCTTAATGTTGATAAGATAAGATTCATAGGTGGCTCTAGGATCAACTTTTGAATCATCCTCAAAAGGCTCAAGATCATCATAGATTGCTCCATCATGAGCTTGAATCTTTTAATGATGATGATCTTCAATATATGCCCACTCTCCAATATCTTGGAATTGTTTTATTAGGATTTTAGTCTTCTCACATTCTTCATACTCTTAGAACATTTGCATGTAGGTCTATCACATGTCTTCCTTTTGAGACACAACCTCTTGCTTGCCATGGATTGTAGTCAGCCCCAAGGACTTATAGTCTCCTTGACGGATTCAACTTCATTTCAATTGTCCTCAAATTTCTACCATAAATCATCATCCTTCTCTTGATTAGCATTATGAAGTGTAACAATAAGAGAAAAATCTTCCTTTTCTTCTTTGAAATCCAAAAGAACTCTTTCTAAGGCATCTTTTTCAACACAAGGAACATCATCTTCACAAGGAATCAACTCCTCATCATTGAGCCAATATGAAATCTATATCTCTTCCTCTTTCTTAGTGATGTAAATATTAGGTATCTCAAAAATAATAAGTTTATCCAAAGAAGATTCCCAAGTAGTAATATAATCCTCAACATTAGAAGGGAAACATTGATCAGTTTGGGGAGGTGTAAAGATTAGTTCAATAGCTTCTTGAATAGGTGTGGGAGGTAGTTAAGGGGTTCCAAGTTTCTCTCCCTTTCCAACTGCTCCACCTAAAAATGATTTATTATTTTCTTCACAAGCTACGACCACTTATTTCCATCTTGGGAAGGTAGGCTTAGAGATGTTTTCACAGGGCTGAGATGCTAATGAAGGGGTGAATGATAGGTTTAAAAACCTCAGAGTTTCCTTGGACTTAGAAAATTGATTGTAAATTGGAAAAGTAGGCTTAGAGAGTTCAATTTTTTCTACCATGATAGATTGCCTTAAAATCTAATTGGCTAATTCAATCTCTTTTTTAAGATGAGTCTCAAAACCTGAACTTCCTTTCTCATAATATTCTCCATATACATCAACTTGCTCAACCATGATGTCATCCTTCCTTTGTCTATTCTCTTGGATGGAGTTCTAATAAGGGAAGATTTATAGAATAGATAAATAAGTTAGGTTATTTTGGAACATGCTTGGATTATAATTTTGTGTGGGAAAAGTTATCACACTCAAAGGTTGATGTGGGGTATATTGGGACTACCAAGATTGAGTTGGTTTATGAGCTCTCAATCTATCCTCTAGATGGAAAATTAGGTAATAAACATCAAGCATCTCATAAGTAATATTTTTCCAAATAGATATCTCTATAATAATCCACTCTTTTTGAATTATTCCAAAGCATTCCTTACACTCTTAATACAAACACTAGGGATGACTTGACCACAACCATATCTAGTGTCAAGGTTTAACATGTAGTCTTGGTAGCTAATAAGAGTCTTTTTGAAAATAGCAATGGGATATCTTGGAGGAGAATTAGGTGAACTAAGTGAAGCACAAGATGGATAGGACTGATTATAAGAAACATAGGGCTCATGACAAGGTTGGACAATGTTTTTTTCAAATTGACAAGGAATGAGACAAGATGGGTAAGTTTCACCCACTTGTGTGAGACAAAACTCAAAATCAAAATGATCCATAAAACTTGTGATAAGTGTGTAGAAAAATAAAAAAACTTTAATAAGAATACCTAGTCTATTTTTGTAGTAGATTCATACTTTGAGTCACCATTAGGGTTTATTAAAATTACCTCCAAAAGCTGGTATATTGAGAACTCCAAAACTTCTCAAAGAATAGACCTCTTATCCCACCAGGAATGCCAAAAACTATTATCACTTGAACTTTCACCCAATGAGGATATGAAAAGTCTCTCCTCATTCAAGTAAGACAATTGAACCACCTCAAGGATATGGGTATCCCTATTTGGAGGTGGATCTCTAGATGAGGGGCTAGTTCCCCTTGATACATCACTATAGATCAATCCTACTACTAATAATTAGGGGGATGAAAAGGGATAATAATATCCAAAATCAAACCTACTCTATGGGAGGTAATACACCAAACATATTCTCTACTCACACCCTTTGACATTCACTTATAATCAAGAATAAGTATGCACATACACTTCATCCAATGACAACCTTCTCTCTTACATCAATGCTTCAATATTGGGTCTTCAAGATAGCTTAGGATATAAGGACTTAAAAAATAGGAATTATAAGACACACTATTGAATATGATACTCACTACACTTGAAATCCCATCAAGCACTTGTTGTTGACTTGTAAAAGAGAGATTACAAAACACTAGGTACTAAGAAGAGTAACATGTGAAGGTAAACAAAACTACACTTGCACAAGACTAACAAACATTGTATACACTTAGTGAAATATTGAATGAGGTAAAAACACTATCTTTATAGGTTTAAGGATTTTTTCTTAGGAATTCACCATACCAAGGTGGAGAGATCATACAATAGCCAAAAAGGCTAAATTTATAGATGTGAGAAGAGAGAGAGAAGGGGAGTTCAAGAGTCATAGAGACACTTATCACAACTAAAAAGATAAGTTATTTATTAATTTAATGGAGACATGATGTGAGTCATGCAATGTCAGGAGATATAAGTGTCATCTCAAATCATCCAAGCCCTATAATGTGGTTTAGAAACTCCTTTCCTTGCACAAAAAATTACCCCTCATGATTTACCTTACAAAACTACCTTATCACTATAAATAATCAAATATGATGATGGGTCTAAGTGGGAGGGGTTACTAACAGGTCCTCACATGCAATGGACTAGCCTCTGGTCACTCTTATTCTTCTATCCATGAACCATCATCCATGACAGTCCTAAAATAAGCTCTCTCCATGAACCTCTCACACTTGGATCCTAAAACCTTCCAAATTATTTAGTATAATCCATGAAAAAGTATGGATGACATGTGTAAAGGGTTTCCATATCATTAATTTTATAAAACAAGCCTTAAAATGCTTCTCTAATTGAGTTTCACCACTTTTCCAAGTGTTCACTATCTATCCATTAAACTACTTGAAATAAAATAAATAATAGATAGACTTAGGATATTATATAGTTAAATAAGTGACCATGAGGACTTATGAAAAGTCCTAAAATCTCTCCCAAAAGTGGTTTCATGCTTTGAAATTTCTTCATGCCTAGAAAACACAAAAAATTAGCAAAATAAGCCTTGATTTGCACCATCTATACATGTTTAGTACAAAAATTAGCATGATATGGGACTATAGGGAGTCATATACATCTTTAAGTCACTTTAATAGCCTTTCCACCCCCTCTAGATGCCTCATTTGCCTCATCCTTTCTATCAGGTCATTAAAGAGGGTTTTCAAGGTTTTTGGAATGGTCTGGACTCTTAATGTTTGTTCATAAATAAAATACATTATAATTATTTAAAAAATAAATTTAGGGATTCTTAAGCACCCTCCATAAATTTTATAATCACCTGAAGGTCCCATGAGACTATTGGTAGAAGTTCCAAGCATTTGAAGTTGGCATTCGAGCTCCTTTTTTGCATTCTGGTAGGGTCTGAGCACACTTTAGGACAAAAATGGTTTCTTGGGAAGTTTTAATACAAACCAAAGGTTTAAAAACTTATATTAATACCATAAAAACATTATTCAATCACTATAATATCTCACCAAGAGCTTAGAATGAAACTAACCCCTGTTTGGTATTAAGCCTAGACCTTGCCTCATATGTCTGTCTGCACCTTGGTAGTTGGGATCTCTTTGTTAGCCTTATAAAATTCTAAGATATATCATAAAAATAATTTAAACCTCCATGAATATGATCCAAAACATTATAATTCTTTTCAAATGTTAAAAGTGAAAATGACCCCTCATTTGGAGTTAGGCCTACATCATCTCACTAGGTCTACCTATATACCTCCTTATTTGGACCACCTTGCATATATCAAACCTTATAGAATAGTTTTTTAGGTTATATAAAGTGTAATATAACTTAAAAAACTCTCATTTTATCTCTCCTTTCCTTTTGGTTCATGTTTTATCCCATTTCTAAACATTTGAAAGGTTTATACAAGGAAAAGAGTACTCTATCTTTGAGATAAAATAGGGAGGTATTGCCTTGTTAGTATTAAATTTTTTAAAATTATATGAGATAATTTAACTACTAAGGGTAGTATATACCAATTTTGGGCATCTGAATCCAAGCACAAGGTCTCAAACTTTACACATTTCCTATGTAGACTTTGAACAAGGTAGACTATGAGGGTAAGCATGGTATGAGAGTATGATTTATGGAAAATAGAGGTTATTTGCATGCCTTATGCTCATGAAAAATAATTATATAAGTTCACATACCACATAGGATTCCTCTTAATTCTCTCTCCAACAACTTGACCTCTTGAATCATCACTATGCTCTTGCAAACACAAAACTATCTACACAACCTTTACTGAGACAATCTTCTTAAGCCTCTGCCTGTAGGTTGTTATGGATGCATTAAGTTCTAGAAATAGAATTTTAAGTTCATTTTGAGAGAAAAAAAATTATTTTTATTACTATCACCCACTCAACTTCTCCTCATACACTTTGATTTTTCAAAAAACTCCTCCTTAGCCTAGACTATGTTGACTAGCTTTAAGTGGACTGAGATACTTTTCCTGTAGGTGCGTATTAATTCATGGAGGTTTTTAAAGATCATCAGAAATTTATTTGAAAAATTTTTAAATCACACATCATTATTTTCATTTATAAATTAGTCCAATTTCTCTACAATAATACCATACATGCTCATATTAGTCTTTCACATGTTGACTGAGGCATTTTGCTCTCAGTACCTTGCTGTAGGTGGTCATGGCTTCAAATGGACCTAGTCATGGTATTTGTGATGGAATTAGATATATTTTTTTCTCATTAAAACATAACTCCTTTCTAAACTTTTGATCTTCTTATTTTATCTTGATCACACTTGTTTCCCAATTTTAGTCCTTTCTGCCTGTAGGTGCCACTTCTTAGGCCTATTGTAGTTATCATGGTGATGTTTGGAAATATATTGATGATGCTCTAAATTTTCATGAAGGTCTTGAAGTCACAAAACACCCTTATACCTCTTATTCACCTTGAAATCTCAAAATAAGGTAAAAAATTCAACCTTCTACCTCATTGTTTGAAACCCTTACTATAGGTGTCCCTTCCCAAGCCTGTGTAAGGTTAGAGGATAGGATTAGGAAGTCATCACATCAAATTCCATATTATTTTATGACATATTGGATCATGAGTATCAATTGGATCATTTTTAATCACTTCCACATGGAAAAAATTCCTAACTTGCAATTTTGGTTGAAAGAATCTTTCCTTTGGTCTTCAACTATAGATGACACTAAATGAATGTAATGTGTTTGAGGGAAAATTTGAGACCCTAAACATCCTTTTCCCCTTAATATTTTGGCCTTAAATTTTTCATAGGAATTTTATGTGGTATGAAATTCTAAATAAAATAATAAATATAATTAGAAAGTCCTTTTGTTATGGTATATGATATTCCAAAGAAGCTTAGGGACCTCTATTTTCTCAGTCTAGGGAAAAGTTCCTCAGCTTAGTCCTTGTCTTTCGACATGAATTCTAACTTATACCTTATCAATTTTAACACTTTAAAAGGGTTTATCATACCACTCCATCATGTCAAGGTAAAATAAGAGTCTCTTAAGTGTCTCAAAGCCACCAAATAACCTTCATACTCTCTGTTCAAGCCACCTGAAGGTGGTGTTTAGTTGTAGCAGGCAGTGAATCAAGAATGGCAATATGGAGACTTCTCATGAAGATGAGTTTTTATGTTTACATCAAAACTCCTAATTATTTTATAGCAAAAAAAATAAATTGAGGCACACACCAATCCTCCCTTACACCAACATGACATCAACAGAGGCCTATAGATGGTCTTTTGGACTGTGTTATGAAAGTATATGTATGGAAGGAGCAAGAAGAGTTTAGGAAAGGATTTAAAAACACCTCCAAATGTAATTGTTAACCCTAAATTGAATAAAATTAATCAATAACACCTAAAAATAACTTCACAACACCTTCATGGCACCTATAGGTTATCATTTTTTAAGTATAGAATAATGAGGATGCTCTATGGCCAAGAGCAAGCCTAGAAGAGATTTGTGAGGAATTTTATATCTCCAAAACCAAGAATATGTTGAGAAAACCTATTAATGGATATTTATAAACATGAAAAAACATCAAACTTATCAAAACCAAACATAAGAATCAGAAACTAGCTCAAAAGGAGACCCCTCATGGTTGTAAATGCATAAAAAACTACCTGGAGTCTAAGTTATTGTTCATAAATGAGGAGGCACCAAAATTAAACTTATTGATTTAGAGTTTAAGTACACTTAGATACCTTTCATTCCCCAAAATAATTCTTTCCAACTCCACTTGTATGACCCATACCATGTGTTTGAAACTGACCCTTCTTGGCTTGTAAAGATAAAATGGAAGAAATAGGAGAAAAAACTAAATTTTTTGATATATCATTTACAAATAATGCATTTAAAATATTTTATGGAGATGAACAGACATTTTACCCATGTTTTTAGCTAAAGGTGAGATCATCAATTCCGTACAAGTGCCCAAAATGGCTTAAAATCAAGGAGAAACTCTCCATTTTATACACATTACTGATTATCGGATTGACATTGACCACTGTCTAACTGATCTTGACCTCTTCCATGCTTATTTTCATTTTTGTGACAAATATTCTCGCTTGAAAGTATGTAGAAGTCATTAAATTTGCTAAAATTATGGCCAAATGACCCTTTTTGCATATGAAACCTATAAAGTGACCAATTTATGACTTAAAGACACCTTGAAACATATAAAAGACCATATTAGAACATATAAAACATAATTTGGAATTTTGACTAAGTTTGACTAACTTTGACTTTGATTGACTAGACTAGTACAAGGAAGATGGGCTTCAATAAGGACTAGAGGAAGGATAAGTAAGATGATAGACCAACATGGCACCATATAGGACCTATGGAAACCTTATTCAAGAGTTAAAAAAGGTATGGGTTGACCCAATTTGACTAGGAGTCAAATTTGGTCAATAGTAACATTGATGCACAGAGACTTAGTTTGGAAAAGTGTATGTTTTGGTTAGTTTGTTGGTCTTAAGTGTAGCATACATATAGTTGGAAGCCATTAGTTAATTTGGTGCATTAACTCCCTTAGATGAGTTTTTTTCAATTATATTTCTCCCTTTTCACCCCTAAGTTTAGTAGTAGTAGCAATCCAAAGTGGTACATCAAGGGAACTAGCCCTATCTAGAGATTCCCCTCATTCCTTAGGCTACCCACAAGCCTATAGGTTATTCCATTGTGCCACTTGGATGAGGAGTGCTTTGCCTCCTCAATGGGTGTAAATCCAAGTGAAAATAGACCTCATGACTTATGTGTTCCTAAAAATATCTATTGGATCCATAAACACATTAGCCTTAGATTATGTTAAAGCTATGAGAGTCAATGATCAAATGCAACCCCAAGGTAAACTGGCATATGCTATCCCCAATGTCAATCCTAATATTCCTATGTTGAATGTCATTCCCAATGTTAACCAAAACATGCCTACTTTAAATTAGACACCAGTGTTGAATCAATAACACTTGAGTCATGCTCATCTTATTCAAAACCTAGGAAACCTGAATAACACTTCAAGTGGATTTCATCCACAAGATAAAATATATATGGTGCCAATAACTAGCCTTATTACTCAAGTTTTAAATTTAGAGACACCTAAAAGTGACAATGACTCCATACTTAAAATGGTTTTAAAATAGAGCATTGATTTTTTGCAGTTGCAAAAACAAGTAGGTTATATTGGATAAAACTCTAATAGAAATTATTCCTAACAAAGATTCAATAGACCTAAAAAATAGTTTCATAATGGAAAAAACAACCACAACAACAACAATAATAATAATAATCTACAAACAAGAACAATCCTAAGATAAACATATGTGATGTGGCTTTAACTAAATATTGTAGAGTTCATAATACTTAAAATAATGATGAATTGGATTGTATTTAATTTTTTAATGATTTTGACTTATTTCAAGATGAGCTAGATAAATTTGAAGGCTAACAAAGATAGTGCTATAGGTACATATGGTTCTTCCAAGTCATTTAAATTTGCTAACACAAATTTGATGGTGGAGACTTTTGATTTCCCATTCCAAGAGGAGAATGAGCCTAAGGATACTCCAAAAGAGGTTCATGCTTATCAATAATTTTTGAAGAATACTTATCCACTAAGGAATAAAGAGTAGAAGCAACCACTAACTACTTCAAATCCATCATAAATATCAAGAATATCACAACCAGTGAATCATTCAATGGATTCTTTGAATCTAGAAATGAGAAGTGTTTCTTAAACAATATTGAAACCTTGTGATGAATTTTCAATCATCAACAAAACCATTATTCAAGATTGAATAATTAGAAACCATAGTAGAAGTATTTGAGGAAGTTGTAGAGGAATTCCTTCCATATTCTTAATCTCAACCAAAAGATAAAGGAAAATTTCTAATTATAGAGATAAAATAAACTCAATCGTCTATCCATAATGAAGAGGGAAAAGTATAACAAGTTTTGATCCTATCCACAGTTAAAGCTACTATAAGATAACAAGAGGAATAAATTTCCTTCCTCCTAAATGAAGCTACAAGGTAATGAAGAAATTATCTCATATTTACAAAAGTAATTAGAAGAAACTAAAGATAATGAGATTATGTCTTTGTAAGAAAAGGTGGATAGGCCAAAAACATAAGAAGACCATGCAGTTATACATAACTGTATTATTATGACATCATGACCACTTGGAATGAAACTTGTCAATAATTAAAAATGCTCAAGATATAAAATAAGAAATTAAGGATAAATATTGAAGAAGAAATAAAATAGATAGAAACATTATATTCTACCCTTCAAGTAGCTTGTGAGGTAGGAGAGAAACTTTTAGCCTATAGAAGACCTACCTTAGCCTATAATATTTTTCTCCATGAATTATTCTTTAGATAAAAACTGCTAAGAATTTCCAATGGACTACCTCATGACTTGGAGGATAAAAACTAATTGATGGAAGCTTATAAAACTAGTACCTCAGATCAACATAATCTGTTGTGTGAATTTTATTTATGTAGCTTTATCTTGGGTCATATGTCTTGTTTATTGATCAATCTATTTTTAGGATAATATCAACTTAGAGCTTAGACTTATAATCTATAAAACCAAACTACATAGAGCACAAGAGAAGATGAATATTTTGAACAAGAAAAAACTATGGGCCTTTGTATGAGAGTTAAATTTCATAATGCAAAAGAATAAATTGTATTATTTATAAACCTTATATACCAACCAACACTCAAAGAACATTACCCATGAGTCCTAAAACAAAGTATCATATATTTTGAATAATTTATGTAACACCATTTTAATAAAACATTAACTACTTGTGATAAAATATGGGATACCTTGAATATCACATTGAAATGAAGATAGGCGATTTCACCTACCAACCTTAGATGAAGTTTCATAATATTTAAGGTTGTTTAGATAATTAAAAATTTTAGTCAGATGTATGTTTGGAGTGGATAGGTATGATATTCATACCTCCACTCATCCTTATCCCTATGTCTCTATAATAAAATGTGGCACATCAGTCTGTTGAGTAGTTTGAAGAATGGAGAGAACTAGTGCAAAGATATAAATGGTTTGTCAACCCAATTGAGAATAATTTGAGACACATATTATGATATCTATGATCTCAAATATAATTTGGAAAGGAAAGTGCTCAATCATAATTAGGGGAAACATTAGCTTGCAAGAGGACTTGAAAGAAGTAAAGTGTGAGGAATGATGAGTTCGTAGAATGGGTCATTTTATCCAAGTAATGAACTTATTTATCCCTTATTAATCTCCCTCTTTTAATGGATTTTAATGTGAATTTTATAATTTATTTATAAGCTAAAGTAGAAAATGACTACGTTTGCCTTGGTTAGTATGTGTGAATCAATGTTTCTTATTTTACCAATATGTTATAATACTTTGTATGTAAAATCCATCAGTTTTGTATGTATAGGTTGTATAAACACACTATGATCAAATATTATAATTATGGAAAATAATTAAATCATTTGAATACCATTGAATAACATAATGGAGTAGTTTAGACCAGTTCAAGAGTCTATCAATCTAGATCTTGAGTCTACTTGTCTAGATCCAAAGTCTATCAGTATAGCTCTAAAGATTACCATTCTAGCTCTAGAGTCCACTAGTCTAGTTCTAGAGTCCACCAATATGGCTCTAGAGTGTGCTAATATAGCTCTAAAGTCCCTTAAGATAGACATAAATCTCATTGAAGGATGTTTTGGAATTGGTCCATTGATGAATACATCTTGCATACTTAATCAAGAACCTTATAAACCATTTTGGGTCAATTCTAGATTTATGAGGACACTTACCAAATATAGTATTCCTATTTATATACATTATATATATATAATAATGTATTTTTAAATAAACCACTATGAATATTTTGGAAATTGGTTAACAAATCATACATGACTACAACTAAAGATATTGTACCTATCAATAATTAAAGAGATATACACATAAATCTATGCATCTTTTCCACCATTTCATCTTGAAACATGGAAGGAGGTTGTAAATTCTTTTATTTTTTACAAATAAATTAGATGTAGTTAATAATCTCGTTAGGAATTAGCTATTTTGGTTAGCTATTTTAAACACATTAAGAACTATAACCAACATCTCCTGGTTGATAAGTAGCTAGCATTTAATAAGGAGAGAAACATTAAGATTAGAAAGAGGTGTTAAAGTATTTTATATATTGTAAATATTTTCATGAGTAATGAAGATTTGATGCTCTTGAAAGACTAAGTGTGATCTACATCCTAGTCAAACAGAGAGAAAGGTTACATTCAACTAAGGATCTAGAATTATTTTATGGTATTTTATGTTTTATATTACTTTTAGTTAATCTAAGCATTTTTATGTTAAAATTGTGTATCCATGAGTTTTTATTTTAAGATACTTTTAGTATTTTGATATCCAACATTACCTTTCTAACCATTTACTTCCAAAAACCATTTCAATTTAGAAAATAGATCAATGTGTCTTTTCATTTATCATTAAGTGTGTTCATTTCCAAATAATTTACTTTATAAGCAAAGTGAGTCTATTTTCAAATCAAGTGTGTTTAATTCTCTTTTTAGCATTTCAATTTTGTATCAGATTGTTCTCCTTCCAAGAAATTAAATAAATTTCAATTCAATAAATTAGAATAGATCCTTATGGATAAATGATCCATAACTCCCCCCTAAATTTCAATTGTTACTTATTATCTTTGTCACCTTACTACTAACTGCCATTGGATACTAGCCCTAGTTTGACATGACATCAACCGAGTTTATTTGATCTAAATGAAGATATTGATGAGACTCATCAAAGTATCTCCGAGAATAACATGTTCAAAGGATCCACTATACTCTCAATTGGGTTGATAAGAGTCAAAGCGGCCTTCCCCTAACACCTTGCTCTTTTTAGGATTTATTTATTGCTCATTACATGCAACTATATTAAACTAGATTCAATAGACTCTATCATAGATTCAGGAACAATAGTTACCTTAGGATTTTCATCATCATTTTCAGTGCCTTTTAGAGATTCTAATAGAGTCATTACCTCTTCATCATATAATTTGATACCTAACATTGTAAAAGGGTTAAGGGTAAACCCAAATTTATCCATCTTATTCAAGGAAGATTTAGGGATTTTCTTTCATTTATTGCCAACTTCTTGAAATTTCTCTTTTTTAATGTCTTTCTTGCTAACTTCTTGAAATTCCTCTTTTTCAACTTTTTCTTTAGCCATTAATTTTATAGGGAAATCCTAGGCCAAATGTCTATGGACATGGCACATAAATCACTAGAAGGAGAGATATTCATAATTAAAAACTTCCTTAAGCATGTATCCTTCTAGTTGTTTTTACCAAACCCTTTTAGGAAGGGGTTTACTCACATATATTTAAATACAAATCTTAACATAAATAATATATTTTTTACTAGAAGTTTTAATATAAATTCACATCATTTTTATAATGGAGTTACCAATTTGATTAAGATTGGAGTATACCCACAAATGTATATGAAGGCTAAATAGCCTTACCCCAACTAGAGCAACATTTAGACCTCCTTGTGTGAAGTTAAAATTTGGGTTTCATGGTGTTATGAATAGACCAAATCTACTAAAGAATAAGGGTCCCCATGTTTAACCCTAGATTTTATAATATGGGGTATAGGGTTAATAATATATAAGTAGTTCAAGCATAATGGTGATAAACTAATCTATAACAGGTCAATTAATTACAAACTCAAATAAATCGATATTTTGAATTATAACACAGATATTTTAAAATATAGAAAGTACAAAATTTGAAATATGTTTAATTTATTATAATATCGAAGAGAAATGATTTACTTAGTTAGGTTTATTATGCATAAGTAGATCTAGACTGTAAATAGGTAAAATTATGTAGGATTAGTATTATCAATTAGTTGTCTTATTCAAGAAATTATATTTCTATAAATACAACTATCATATCTAGATGCTACCATTGATGCTAGTGTCTAATTGTGATGCAAGTGTCTAATAAGAAATACTAACTAGATATCGATGCAACCAAATTTTTAATTTTGGGGTTTTGTCACCTTTATATTGATGTATTTAGATCTAGGATACAAGTTATCTCTCTTTCCTAATTGATCAAACCCTATCTATTCACCCTTAGAATGAGTTTGCTAAAAATGGGTTAGTGGGCTCACAATCTTGAGTTGACCTCAATGACTCCTATGTCACAAAAAATACCTACATAGCCAATACTCCAAGGAGGGCCTTAGAATTATGTAGTTCTCTGGGTGAAATATACTATATGATTATCAGGGTTTTTAAGGTCCCATAGGAAAATTCCTTATGTAATATTTTGACAAATATTAAAAAGCATATTTCAAATACCATATGAACTAAAGGGAAATTAGTTTCATCATGAAGATGAACCCTAAGCATCACTTGACCATAATGTTTAGGCACCTCTGACTAGACCTTATAAATGGCATCTAGACCCTATAGATGGCATCCAAACCTTGTGGATGGTGTCTATACTCATTGGACAATATTTAGATCCTATGGATGTTGCCCAAACCATGTGAACAACATCTATACCCTAAGGATAATGTCTAGAACCTGTGGACACCATCTAGAGATTGTAATTGGTTGTCTAAATCTTGTAGTTAATCATTTAAATCACACTCTATATTCTCATTTTAAAATGGTAAAAGGTCACCACAAATATCTTTGATACTAAAATTTATTGAATATTTGGATTCCACTCAAAAAATTAGACAAGTTAAAAAAAATAATCATCTTTAACCAAATATGTATGAAAAATCTATATTCATTTGAAGATCTAGATGATGACTATAGGTTCTAAATGACCAACCAAATGGTTTAGACGGTGAATAGATACTCTGGATGGCCGACTAGAGCCTCTAGACACTAACCAAAGTCTCTAGATGGCTGACCAGAGGCTCTACATGACCACTCAAAGGCTTTAGTTGGTGTCCAAAGCCTCTGATCAACCATCTAGAGCCTCAAGTCATTTTATAGAACCTATAATCACTATTTAGAGCCTTTGGTAAGGAATTTAGAGACTTTAGTTAACCATTTAGAGCCTTTGGTCACTATCTAGAGCTTTAAATGAGCATAAATTTTACATACAGATTCATATCAAGATGATTTCTTTTTCAACTTGTCTAATTTTTTAAGAGTAATCCAAATATTTAATTAAATTTATGATGAAATATATCAAAGATGAATTTCTTTATATTTTTCAAATGAGTGTCTATAGTGTGTAGTCTAAAATATAGAGTGGGTAGTCTGATATCTAGACCATGTAAATAAGAATCTAGGGTATGTCTACATATATTGAAAAAATAAGGTAGAACTCTCTTTGAGGCCATGGTGATTTATGATCAATTTTTTTTAATTAGTTGTAAATGGTAGGTGAGCTAAAATACAAATATAATTTATAACCCAAAAATTTAGGCAACCTAGTGATCTTTACTGGTCCCAAAACATTACCAAGTACAAATTTAGGAAAATGGAACATTTATTAATTAGTGAAGATTCACCACTAAAATAACCTTGATGAATATGCATGTAGTGATCTACCTTGTAATTTGATAAATTTTGTTCATGGGACACTCCTTTAACTATTTAGACCTATAATAGGACTACTCCCATGCCTAATATGAAAATAGGGACAAATAGGTTAGAATAGCTTGGTTGTGTAGTTGATTGATTGATTTTTTTAGGTGTTTGATTAGTACTTGTTAGCTGATTAATGAGAAGGATTATACTTGTATTTATACCACACCTTTTGAAAACATCTTATGGTAGGGTTCATTAAGATAAATAGGATGACCCAAAGGTTTTGAAACATTTACAATTTGGATGAATTTTTGAAACTAGACACTAGTTAAAGACTTGGACACTATCCCTCTATGGTTGATAGTGTGTAAAATTATATGAAATAGGTATGGATATGAAACTAATAATGAAGGGTGTTGATCAGGTTTTAAGCTTTATATTTAGTGAATGAGACTTGGGTCATCATAATGATATGGGTTAAACTAAGATATAATCATTTAGGCATAGTGATATGGAAAATTTGATCCTTTTGGAACCAAGGAGGTCTATAACTAAGAGTAGAGCTTTGATTGATATTTTTTAAATATACAAGACTGAGATGCTATAAATATTTGGTTTTAGTATCTACACCATGTTCAAAAACTTTATCTTAGTCTTCTTTAGAGGTGAAAATATTAATGAAAAAGTCTCTTAACTTGCAAATACCCATATCTCCCTTTAATTTCTAATCTTAAGAAACCAAAGACTGCAAATCCTTCTCATATAGCCCCTAATCCACAAACTTTCAAATCAACACTAGTTTGGTTAGGGAAGTTATTTATTATTCCAATTAATTATGATTAAATGCAATAATCAACTCTTACTCAGCTAAAATGATGCATTGTTAAGATTCATCTATAGATCTGCAATAAGCTTAAAGAGATTTTCTTTTTGGAAAAAATGTGTGACAATTTTTTGATCAATTTTTTAGCTTACATTTTTTCATCTAATTGCTAACTTCCTTAATTTTAAATATATAATCCCATTAAGGGTTGATTTGGGGTGTCAGGGTGGATATTTAAAAATTACCTTCAATTAGGAAAAACTTTGTGATTATATAATCCTTATGGATATATGCATCATCTACCTTGATCACATCCTCTTGATCATTATTTTTCAAATTTATATTTGGAAGGAGTAAATATCCATAAAATATCCACATGAATTTATTAGTTGTTAAACTATATGATTTTAAGATGTTTGTGTATTTTTCAATTATTAGTCCAAATTAGGTGTTATTAGTGAGTTTTTTTACTTTTGATGGTCATCAACCATTTAATAAACCCCCTTTAGTTACCATCTTCTCTCTCCTCTCATTTCCCATTATTTTATCTCTTCATTTAGGGAGTTAATGGCACTTTGCTCTTGGACCCTCTTATGTGGACCTTCTTAATGTGATTTTGATATAGTTTGAGGTGCTTTGTAGCCTATATGAATATTTAACCCAACATTTCTAAATCATTTTTTATTGATACTCATTATCCTTATTAATCCTTTTGAGATAAACACACAAAGATGGTATTTCTAGCTTTAATGAAAAAATTGGTTTTGTCCCATAAACTAAATAATGATTAGTAGACTCAGTGTGTTTATGAACATTTGTGAGATAATCCCATAACGTGTAAACTATATAATTATGCTAATATTCACCATGATTTGTAACTATTTTTCTTAATATTCTGGGAATTGTCTTATTTGTTACTTCCACTTGCCCATTTCCACGCGGATGATAAGGAGTTGATAATCTGTGTTGAATTTTGTATTTATCATAAAATTTATTAATTTTATTATTTTTAAGAGATGATCCATTATCTATTATAATGGCTAATGGGATCCCAATCATGATATAATATTTGTGATCAAGAACTTCCATATATCTTCTCCTATAGTTGATTGCAAAGGTATCACTTCCACCAAAATTTTAAATTAATATGTACATGTAAAAAATAAATTATGATCATCCAATTAATTTGGATTTATCCTAACTATCAAATAAAATCCCCAAAGATAAAATCACCATGGTGATACTATAAGTTGTAATTATTTTTAAGGCGAGTGATTCAAATTACTATGTCATTGGAACTTTTCACATAGTTTTACATGTTCCTAAAATTATTGTTGCATTATGGGCCAATATTAAACCATCATTAGTAAGTTATAAGATGCTGATTTTCCTTTAAAATGTCCTCCACATTCAATTCCATGTATTTCTTGTAATACTAGCATAGCTTCTTCTTGGCTAAGACATCAGAGTAAATTTTCATGAAATGAGAATTTAAATAGATCTCCTCAATTATAACATAATGAAATACATATCAATGTAATTTTCATTTGTCACTCATAGTGAAATCATCTATAGTAAGTTATTTATACAATAAATTATAGAAATCACTATACTATTATGGATTTGTTCTATTATGTGTGGTCATAAGAACTGATTAAACTACTACATCTAATATATTAACTAATGGTGATTGTAACAAAAGAATAAGAATAATTTCCTAATCATAATTTATGTTAATATGTACTAAAGGATTGATATTAGCCATTTTATTTTCATGATGATTGTATTTTTAAGGTATAGTTTCAATTGAAATTATGTTTGTAAATGTTGTACCATATCTAAGTATGAGATCAACTTTTCTTCTCTTTTTGATAAAAATTTGAACCCTGATTGATAAATTTTTTTGAATCCCTATATAACTAAATACATTTTATCTATAATATGCACACAACATATAAACATATAACTAGTGCCTCATATTTTGCTATATTATTTGTGTATGGATATCTTGGCCAATTTGTAAATGGAATATGCTATCCCTGAGTAGTAATTATAACTATTCATGAACCCATAATTGAAACACATTTACACCTATCAAATTACATGGTGGTAAAATCATCAATGTGATATGTTGTAAGATCATATCTAAATATATCATTGATTAATTTTGTATCAAGTAATGGTGTTGCAGCTAATTAATTGATAATTACTTGTCCTTTATGGAATTTTTGAGAGATGAATTTTAAATCAAATCCTTACTAAATATTACCCATTTAGATATATGTCCTAATAAATGTAGTTTTTACATTAGAAAATTGAATGAATCCACCTTTGCAAAAATATTTTTTTCATCATTGAACATTTAATGTTGAAGTTTTTGTGTTGTGAAAATAAGAGATAAACATAGCTTATCCATTTTAATTTAGTTTATTACATAATAAAATAGTGTATGATTGATGTAAAAAAATTCATGTTCTTTGAGATATTTACCTATTTTCCCAGCAAACCACTAAATACATGATCTATAACATAAATGTATAACAATAAAGGATGATTTACTATAGGAGACATAAGAATAGGTGGATTAAGTAGATATTATTTTATTGCATCAAAACTCTGTTGAATTTTTTTGTCCCACCTAAACTTTGTATCTTTCTTTAATTTTTATATAAAACATTACAAATTATTTACTAACTGAGCCATACAATGTAGTATTGCCTAATTTTTCCTTGAAAATTGCAATTATTTTAACCTTTTTTTTTAGATACATGAAATAAATACCTTTCACCTTTTTTGGATCTACTATGATGCCTCATTGTGATATGATATAACCTATTAATTTTCTTGATGTTAACCCCAAATACACATTTTTTGGGTTTAAGCACACATTGTATTTTCATAGTCACTTAAATATTTTTCATAAATATGTAACATGATATTACTGATGTTTAGATCTAGAAAGTAAATCATCTACATAATCTTATAATTAATTATGTATATAATCATGAAATATATGTGTAATATTTCTTTGATATAAATTGGTAGCACTTCAACTCCAAAAATCATTGAAAGTGAAAGGTAAATTGGGAGGTAATCATGGGAGGAAAGACCACTAAAATATTTTGGAGGTAGTAATTGAGGAAGAAAAAGAGAGGTGGGAAGAAGAGTTAAGAAGGGTTAATATTGGGAAAAAATGGAAAGGGATGAATTTCAGTTAATTTTTTCAAGGTTTGGAGGTTTTTGATGATAATAACCTAGACATTGAGGCTCTAGAGAATTAGGGGAGGGAAGAGGTTGTATTAAATTTCCCTCAAGGGAAGGTGGGTTTAGAGAGTTCCATGGATAAAGATCTTCACCCAAGGGTATTGTGTGTTGATGAAGAGGGTAAGGTTGATTCTAAAACCTTGGATTGGTCTTTAGTGTATTTTTTTTGAAGGTTCATTTGTCTGATTGTGATCCTATTTCCTACTATTTCTTACTCTATTTCTAGCTTTCAAGGAAAAGGAGAGAAATAATAGATGAGGGGTGTGTACCTAGTTAAACATTATACTCATTGATGACTAGACAAAGTAGCAGCTCCTTTTTTGTGAGGAAGGATTACCTACAATAAGACCTCACTAAGCCAATTTGTTTGTTAGATGAGTATGAAGGGTAGACTACCTAATAATGCACTAGATCCAAGAAGTGAAAACTACCTTGGACGATTGTCAACCCACTCCTATAATGATAAAAATGTTCTGACAATATAAATGAAAGGTGATAAATTGGTAAAAACATAAATGTTTATGTAAAAAAATAAATAACATTCTTGTTCAGTAAAAATATAACATGGTGGATCAATACCATGCACAAGTGGATCAAGGTCAAGTCTAGAGGATCTGAGTAGGGTTTGTAGATAGGCCAAAAATAGAGATAGGGTCTAATTAGATGTGAAAGGGGAAGAATTAAAAATCTATTATTTTCTTTGACAGGTGACCATTGACAGTTAGGTTGATCGATGATGGTTGTCCTACTTGGCAAAAATTAGGTAACCAATGATGGTTGATGTAACTGGTGATGGTTATAACAACCAATGATGGTTGACTATGGAAATTTATAAGGTATTGAAATGGAGTTAGGGGTAGAATGGAAAATGGGAAAAAGGTTAAATATGGGTTCTAAAGGTGAGGGATAATGTGTAGGTGATCTGATCAAGATAAAAAGATTTATTAGAGAAAGGAAATGCTAAGAATAAGAGAAAAATACCTATATGATGCAAAGTGGAAGCCAATGATAAGCTAAATGAAATTGGATATCATAACAATACCCCATCCTTTAAAAGTCACATGGATAGATTTTTGGGATCTTATATGCATGCAAAAATAAAATAAGAGAGCCTAGATGGAATTTTTTGGATCCATATCTCTTCCAAGAGCCCTCAATTTATAGCCCAAAGTTGCTAAGTGAGGAGGAAGGAATTTGTTAAGTTGGTGTAGGATAAATATGCTAATTCAAAGAGATGGAAAGCTATGAGGTGTGCATGGGAAAGTTTCAATTTTTCCCATGCATGTATTACCTATAGCTATAAGTTTTTATTTTTTAAGCTTGGATACTTGACCATCAATAGTCAAGCTAACCATTGATGATTAGGTTGATTGTCGATGATCATACCTCCAAGCATAAAAGGGTCAAAATGGGTTCTAAGGTGATGTTATAAAATGTTTAGAAAAGGGTGTCCTAGGTGAATAAATTAGTGTTAAAGTATATAAAAGGTATTTTAAAGGTTATTTAACTAGGTGAATAGCTTACTAAAGGTCAATAATAGTCCATGGTAGTTCAAGATCAAAAACTAGTTGAGGGGATGTTTTTAAGTGTCTATATTTTGCCCCTTTTTATTGTGCAGCTTTAGGTCAATAAGTCATAAAACAAAAATGAACTATGGATTGATCTAGGTATGATTGCCCTAAGTATGGGAGGAGGGTATTTCCACTCAAACTAGGAGGTGATGAGGCAAAATTGAAATTAGGACATGGTTTGATAAAAAGGTAAAATGGAGGTCACAAGGTTGGTGACTAAAAGGTGTAGGTAGCTGAAATACAAATATGCATGTAGAATGAAACTAAGTGCAAGAGTTAAGATCATACAAAGACTAAATTTTCCAATGTTGATAATAATAAGTTTGAGTTTTAGGATAAATGATGAGGTAACCAGTCCTCAGCATTGGTCATAGCTGATTAGGTCACATATATCAAGTCTCCTAGATAAGGTTGGTATTTGCTTAGGTATCTAGGGTAAGAAGTGCTCTTGAGAAAAAAATATAAATGGTTGGGTCATGTATGAGGTGGTATGAAAATCAAGAGTTCAACATGGAAAAATTAGTCAAGGTGGTCAATCATGACCAAAACAAGGTCATCGTAAGGCATGAGAATAGGTTGGTTCAAAAAGTGGTCCAATGTCAAGCTAGATATGGGTGAATGGGTTGGGTGGTAGGGAGTGGTTGAGCTGAATCCTAATGTGATAGGCAAGATGATTTTACCTACATATTCCCATGGACAGTGGATTTAACATGGAATTTAGGCCTAATGTAGTTCTTGTTAGTTGGGGGAGAGGGTTACTCTTGAATATGTCAAGGTGTGGTAAGAAATGGGTTGTCCCACTTTGGTGTACTACATCGTTTAGATCAAATAAAAAAGGTGATGAGTGTGGATAATAGTGAGTATAACCCTAACTATCAATGATTAGGGTTAACCATCATCAGTTAAGGTTAACTATCGATGGTTAGATAAAAACCCTAAAGCCATAGTAAAAAAAGGCAACTGGTGAAAGTTATTTATTATTTTTAAATTGAGTTTGGTGTTTTGTACTTATTTGAGCATTAGGTATGAGACTTTACCATGATTGATAGAACTATGTTGAGGTCTCAAGAGGGTATTAGTAACTATGATTGAGTAGAGTTGAGATGGATGCTGGTGATGAATGTGGTCAGGTAGTTAGACATGGGCTGAGATGTCATCATCAATCATGAAATGAGGTGGGTCCTATTTTAAATTTGGTAATTATTATAATTTAGGATGTATAAAATACATTGGATTGCATGGGAGTGGGAAATTGTTCAGGTAGAAGATGCCTTAGGTTTTGTTTTTCTAGGGTTTGACGGTTTAGATTTTTGTGAAAATTTGTGAAAAAGGGGGAAAATAGGGTTAAGGGTAGGAAAGTATAAAATAGTGTGTTCATAGGAGAGGTGGTATAAGAAATAGTGTGAGAAGGATGGGATTTGGAAGGGTTAGAGGAGGTTGAGGGTTTAAGGCTCACCATTGATGGTCAAATAACAATGACCATTGATAGTTGACCTAACTGATGATGGTTGAATTGAGGGGTAAAAATGCCCCAAGGAGACCATTGACAGTTGAGGGATCCATCAATGGTTGATGAAGGGGGGATTTTAGGTGGGAAAAAGAGAGAGGTAAGTAGGGTGGAGTGTATTTATTTTCTATAGAATTTTATTAAAATTAGGTTACTTTGTTGGGGAAAGGGAATGAGAAGGGGGTACATGTTGGTTTGGGTTTGATGAATTGATTGATATTATATTATATTTAGGTCATATTATAAATGGTTTTAAAATTATAGTTTTGTTACTATGCTAATGTTTTTTTTAAACAATGGTTGGGCATGTTATAAATTCAAGAAATGTTAGATTGTTAAGAATATTTTCCATTGAAGATAGGTCACTTTGTAAAAATTGTATATAGTGTGTTGATGATCGGGATAGAAGAATGGTTTGAGTGTTTTGAGGAATGTTTAAGGTTTTGTAGGTTAATAAGATGTAGAGAATAGGTATTTGTTTAGAGATGATATGTAGGTAATTTTTTCATTGATATAATAGCCATCTTAAAAATGATGTAGGGTAGGATAGGATGATTATAGAGGTAAATAATTGATTAGGGGATAAAATGTTGTCAGGGTGTAGATTGGTATAGATGAGATAGAATAAGAATGTTTTAAGGGTATTGTGAAGCATTTTATAGATAATCAGCACTAGGATAGAGATGAGATGCAAGTGGGCATTTAAATAACCATTTAATAAGGGATGAAGGGTAGGATTGAGGTGATAAGAGTAATTAGAATCGAGTAGGTGGTAGGTGCATGAATTCCATGAAGGGTTGAAATTGTCGTTTGTAGTTGCGAGAGATATGTGTAGGAAAGGGATAGATAAAATATTGTTAGTAGGTGTACTAGTGATTGATAGTTGTTATATCTTGGGAAATGTAAATAGGGATAAGTTTTCACCTTATTATGGATATGATTATTTTATAGGCTCAAGAACAGACCTAACTATGGGATCAAGTGATTGATATTTCTACGAAGATGCAAGATGTTATGTCTATCGAGGACTAAAAACATATGGAGGTGGTTGGTTTTAGAGTGATGCACCATTACCAATGCCTTTTTATAGATGTTATGATGATATTTTCCTTGATTAAGAGATGAGACCTAATGACTTACACATTCTAATTATCGAATGGAAAAATGAGCATCCTGTTGGAGGATGTGCACAGGATCAATCAATTGCCCATCTGAGGGGATGTGATATATCATATATATAAAGAGGATATTGATGAGTATATAGATATATTGTTTTGGGAGAATAAAGTGCATGCATAATTCCACACTAGTGGATTTAGCATTAGGTTATTATACTAGTGGGCCTAGGGAGAGAGACACCTATTGACGATGATGTAGCTGGTGGTGACTTGTTATGCTCTACCAAGTTTAGTTGGGGGGAGGTTCACTTATGATTTGATGGGGGTACTTGTGGAGCTGGTAGTTGGGAAGATGGTCTTTAGATGGGCCTAATTTCTATTAGTGTAGATCTATAGAGAGCTATGGGACTTCAGAGCACATAATCATTATGGTATTAGTGTGGGGTTCATACTCCATTGTTAGGCATACGAGCACATACAAGTGTTGAGACCATTGGGCCTACCTATAGAGGGTTACTTGTCAATGGAATATAGTAAAATTTTATCAGTGGAGGGATGGGGTGATGATAGGGACTAGTGGTGGTGTGAGGGATATTGATTGGTTTCAAGATGCCCTAGAGGGCTTAGCACCTAGAGATATAATTTGGAGGCCATACAAGACTTGGCATGTATGGGTTTTGTATAGATATCATACATAGCCTTATATAGTTGGAGATGGGTGTTTTGGAGGTGGGATGGCAAGATGGAATGCATCCCATTTGAGACAGTGTAAATATAGTTTGGGATTGTGCAGGGTTTTCACCTAATTTTGCATTGTATAGGAGGGAGGATGTGGAGGTTTTATTACTAGAGCCACAACCATAGGAGGAGGAGTTGGATCATGAGGAGCTGCCCATCAGAGAGAGAGATGATGTAGGCATTATAGTTGATTACCCTACATGGTTATAACTTAGATATATGGTAGCATATTTTGGTTTGGGGGATAGGGATCATGGGATTATGGACATTGATCCAACATAGGGACTAACATAGGGTGATCCTCAGGTAATGATGATACTAGTTATGGCTTAGGCCCAAATTAAAACATTACAAGGGTATATTACCACACTTTAGGGTTAATTGGGGGGAGTTATGATGGAGAAGTATCAAGCCCAAGCATAGGTCACCAATCTATAAGGACATGTGGTCATTTTATAGGGGCAGGTCACCAAAGTTATAGGGGAGAGGGACCAAGTGAGGGTTTTTCTTGGTTTAGTTAGATAAGAGAGAGACTTATTGTGACAGATAGGTGGGGAAGTGGTGGTACCTCTCACTTTTGTTCCATATGGTCAATATCTAGTAGTTATAAAGGAGCTACAATACTATGAGGGCATTGTGCTAGCATAGTACCCTAATGAGATGAGGTAGGGTGAGTATCAAATCAGCTTCACTGGTGAACCAGTGTTTGTATCACTAGGTCAGTGGGCCATTTGATAGGATCTCCACTTGGGATGGCCATAGGTATTGATATAGGCATAGGTATAGGTATAGGTGGGGATGGGGGCAGTGGTAGTGGTACTCTAGGGTGCTGAGATGTTTCTGGTTATAGATAGATGTATAGTTGATTTTGATACCGGTCTATGTGCCATCAATGTGAGATGTCTATGAGTGAGATATATGTATATGTATTGACACATATTGATGTATATATCTGATTCAAATGATTTATATGAGATGATTCAGATGTTTATAGTGATTATGCTTTTATGTTTTATGAGATGGATTTTTTTATGTTATGATGTGATGATTAGGACTGATGTTGATGAGGGACTGAAATGTTTTTGATGTTATAGATGATGATTGTTTATGGACTTATGATTATGATGATTTTTGAGATTGATGTTCTTAGTATAGGCATGTGATGATATATGGTTTAATGTTATTGTTCCAAATGATGTTGTTGACTATATAGGTAGATTTTGATGTGGGGAAAATGTTTATGATGTATATGCTTATATATGATGAAAATTTAAGTAATGTGTGAATATGATGTTACTCAATGTAGCTTTGTGAAAGAAAATGGTTCATACAATTTATTCATGTGGATTTTATGGTTCACAATATGTTATTATTGATATATTTTATGATTATGGTCTATTATAATAATGTTGTGATGTGTATAGATAAGACTTAATGTTTTAATGAAAACACATAAAATAAGTGTAGGTAACAAAATCAATATAATTAGAGACAACATCCTTGTGAACCAATATAATTAAGAAAAAGGCATGTTGGGTTCATTGGCTTGGACCCTATTAAACCTAGGGTGGATTGATCTTAATGAAAAGAAACCTTTTATATGTTTTTCATTAGCATGCTTTTAGTGAAAAGGTGTCATCATAAATGTAGTGCCAAGTGAGCTCATAGTCCCTTGATTTATAGAGGGTATACAGGAAAAGGGGATGATAGGTAAATGGAGGGAAAGGGGATGATGTAGGAAACTGATGTGGACTTACTTACCCTTTTGATAAGTGACCTGAGAACCAAAATAGACAAGTCCATGTCTTTATAAGGTGTAGATTGATCGAGCTGAGAAGTTTACAAATATAATTTTTCATGAGAGAATTTATTGTGGCCCTTTTAGGATAAATCTCTTTTGATGGGATCATTTATTACTCATGTTTATGAAAAGGGTGAAGCTAATCAATGCGAGATGCTTCAAATGCTTTAATAGAGTCAATTGTGAATTTTAGGAAGGGATTAGGTTTGACATGTTAGCTTAGCCATCCTTCAAGGGAGTGGTCTAAGTTTGAATAAGAATAAGAGTTTGATAGCTATCCTTCAAGGGATCTGTCTATCTATTTTGACTTTATTTGACAACCATCCTTCAAGGGAGTGGTCTGGACTCAAATAATATTTTATATCCCATGTAGAATTTTTTTAAATTCTATTTTAGACATGGACACATATATTCAAGCTTAGAGGTTGACCTTTATAGGGGTATAATTTTTACCACAAAAGGTATTTATGAGGTAATGGAAAGTGATTTTGGGAAATAAGTGACCATGGGATTCCATCTAGTTAAAGATGAAAAGTATCCATGAAGACCATGTCATGGGCTGAGCTATGGTACCCATGGTTAAGATTGGGCTAAAATTTATGATGGATAATCACATGGGTCTATTTTAATTACATGTCCCCAAGAGGAATAGGGTAATAGGGTAAGGGTGGTGAGAATCTCATAATCCAAGGGATGAGCTTAAGTTAGACAATAGGGTTTATTAGATCTTATTTAATAGTAGAAAGGATGTAGATATGAATCATTAAGAGTCTCAGGTTCTAGTTTGCCTTTAAGAGATGACAAACGATATGTTCCTAACCCTTGCTTATGGGTGATGATATAGGGTCCAAGCCAATTGAAAGAAAATTTGCCTTTTTTTCTTTTCTCCATATTTTTTACATGTTGGTTTTATTTAAGGATGAGGTCTTTGATATTTAATTCACATTATTTTAGATGTTTATTATAAGCATGGGTGATATTTTATTGGTATACACAAAGATGGTTAAGGGTAGCAAGGTGATGCTCATCGAGAAACTCAAGGTGTGAGGTGTTATTGACAATAATCATATTCAAAAATTATGTCTTAAAATTATATGCAAAGAGAAGAGATTTGGACTTTGAGAGGTAAGACAACCTCTATGCCAAAGACCAGGGAAAAAGGTGTAGCACCTACGGAGGTTTAAATGCTAGTGCGATAGGTCCACAAAGTGAATGAGATGTGTAGGTACCAATCCCAACCTAAAACATTTATAACTTTGGCTAGCATCTTGATGAGGGTTTTGTTGGAGGCTTCTACCTATCCATTTGCCTATAGATGATAAGTTGAGGAATGGTTGAGATTGATGTCAAAAGCATCATAGAGGTCTTGAACTTTCTTGTTTTTGAAGGATTTGCAATTATCAGTGATGATTTTGTGAGGGACACCAAAATGATAGATGATGTGGTGATTAATGAAATCAATAATTTTTTTAACTTTGATTGAGATAAGGGGAATGGTTTCCACCCATTTAGTGAAATATTCAGTAGTGATGATGATGTATTGATGTCATTGAGATGAGTGAGGATTGATTTCTCTAATGAGATCAAACCCCCACTATGATAAGGGCCAATAACTAAAGTCCATGTGTGGGCATGTGATACAAGTTAGCATGTTTTTGGTATTTGACACACTTCTTTACATAGTCATATCAGTGCTGATTGAGGATAGGCCAATAGTGGCCAAGGCATATGATTCTTTTAGCAAAAGTGAGGCCACTAAAATCCCCCAAAAACTCCATCATGAGTTTCTTTGATAGCGTGGGAAATCTCATGACTCCAGAAACAATATAGAATAAGGATGTCAAAGCTATGTTTGTAAAGGATTCCTCTTAGTATAGTATAATGAGAGGTACCTTGAATGAAGGATTTTGAACATTCTTTGAGAGGTCAGGTGGAATGATGCCAAGGTTAAGGTGGTTAAAAGTTTGGTCATACAAGATGTCTAAAGGAGATGCCTCCACACTAGAAATGGTAAGAAGGTCTAAACTAATATATGCAAGCCTAATGAAATGATGGATGATGACAAATAGTTTATATTCAATGGGTTGAGAGGGAATTTGAGATGTAAGGGAGGTCATTGTATCTACAAATTTGTTACTAAATTAGGGTACTAACTAGATCTAGTAATGTTCAAAAGATGTTAATATCTTATCAATGAGAAGCTAATATTTTTTCAAAACATCATTTTTACATTAATAGGATCCATTGAATTGGTTGATCATGAGTTAAGAATCAGTGAAGATGGAAATGGTTTTGATTCCCAAGGCAAGAGTGGTTTGGAAATTGATGACCAAAGCTTCATATTCTGCCATGTTGTTAGTGTATTCAAAGTTGAGCTTAAAGGAGATTGGAAGAGGTTATCCATAAAGGGGAATGAGAATTATGCTTTCACCTCCACCATGTTGGAATTTAGAGCCATCAAAAAACATGGTCATTTGGTAAGGGGGTTCTTCCTAAGAAAGAGTCATAATAGACTCATTTAGAAAGGTCAATGGAATGGGTTGGTTATTTGGAAGGGAAGACTCAACCAATTGGTCAGCGATGACCTACCCTTTAGTGGATTTTTGTTGAAAAAACTCAAGATATAATTTAGCTAGAAGCATGAGTCACTTAGCCATACCTTAATTTTGGTATGGCTTAGAGTGCATATACTTGAGTGGGTCGATTTTGGTAATAACATACATTTTGTGATTAAGAAGGTAATGATGAAGTTTAGAGGTGAAAAAACCAAGGGAAAACAAAGTTTTTCAAGATGGGTATATCATGTCTCATACTCTAGAAGAATGTAGATGATATAATAGACAACTTTCCCTTTGTTTTTTCATCTTGATGAGCTAACATTGGACCTAAGGAGTGATCAGTGGCAGATATGTAAAGGTATAAATATTGGTCATCCGTAGGTGGTATAAGAATTGGTGGAGAAATAAGGTAATCCTTGAGCTAATCAAAGTCTTGTTATCAATATTTGGTCCATTTAAATGAGGTGTATTTCTTTAGGAGATGGTGAAAGGGTTGGCATTTATTTGATAGCTAGGAGATGAAGTGATGGATAGATTGGAGTTTTCCCTATAGATTGTAAAGTTGTTTAAGGATTTTTGGAGGAGGAATTTATAGTATGGCCTTGAACTTGGTAGGATCAATTTTAATTCCATAGAGGGAAATGATAAATCCAAGGAGCTTCTTATATCAAACCCTAAAAGTTTATTTCTTGGGATTAAGCCTGACATGAAATTGGATTAGTCAATCGAAGATGATAATGCAAACAACTAGATGATCTTTATGGTGTTTGGATTTCTCTAAGAGATCATCCACATAATATTCTATAATATTATGGATAAGATCATGGAAGATATAGGTCATGAATCATTGATAAGTTTCTCCTGCATTTTTTAAACTAAAATGCATGAATTGATAACAGAAGGTGCCCCAGGGGGTGATAAAGGTAGTTTTATGTTGATCTAATATGGGAATCAAGATATGATTATATCCTAAAAATCCATCTATGAGAGATGAAATTTCATGGCCTATGGTAAGATCCACTAGTTGGTTGATGTTGGGTAAAGGAAAGTCATCCTTGGGGTATACAAGGTTAAGGTAATGAAAATCAATATAAAAATGAAGTCCCCTAGAGGGTTGGTGATGGGAATGATGTTAGAGACCCATTGTGAATAATCAATGGGTTGAATGAAGTTGATGAATAAAATATGTTAAATTTATTCTTTAATAAGAAGAGCTATGTGAGGTTGCATTTTATGAAGCTTCTACTAAATTGGCTTAACCTTAAGATGGGTAACGATGTTATGGAGGGCTATAGAGGGGTCAATCTTGGGCATATCTTGATAAGACCATGTGAATGCAATGCTATGGTCTTGAAGGTAGGTGAGATAATCTTGTTTCTCATCTGAGTTTAAAGATTGGCCAATTTTAATGAAGCAAGGGTTTTCTTGAGTTCCCAAGTTAATATCGATAGTTAAATCATTTAACATGGTTTGGTTCTCAGGGGGAAAGGATTTATATATATAAGAATCCCCCACACCAAGCTAGGTGAGGATGGAAGAATTATCTTGGTGTTGGATGGTGTGAATAGTGTCATGGTCAATCATATTAGGATGGATGAGAGGAAAGGTTTTAGTTTGGCCACCTTGTTGATAGGTCAGTAGGCATAAAATAATGGTATTGATATAAAAAAATTTAGATCAGAGATGTTAGAGTCTTTGAATTAGGAAGATGAACTAGGTGAGGATGGAATCTCTTCCACGGGGGTAGCAATGGGTTTTGGTGAGGTGGGTTCTTTTGGTGGTTCAAACTTGAGCCCAAAGAACTCAGGAGGTTTTTAAGTTTTGATAATGGGAAATTCATGATGTCCTTGTTCGTAAAGGCCCATACAAAATCCTTTCGAAGCATAATGATGAAGATAGGTTTTGGCAAAGGCTAGATTACTTAGATAGGAGAAATTGAAAGTGAAAGGTTGATTATATAGAGTGGAGTGGTGATAGGAGCAAAGAGTGGTCGATCAAGTCCCCCATAGACAAAATTTGTTTGATTTTTAGGAAGTCCAAAGGTTATGATGGTTCTTATGTTTGGGTCATAAGAAGGGTCATTTTGAAGGTTCCCATATTCATGAAAAGTGGGAAAACATCTAAATCTAAAATTTTATATTCCACAAGGGATATACATTGTAAATTTTGTGCCAAGGAATCCTCAATAAGAATCTAGGAAGAAGAAATAGATGCACTGGTTGAGGCTTCATCATTGTTGATGGTAGAAGCACTGTGGGTCATGGCTAGTGGTGAATTTATGTTAATGGGGTTAGTTGATGGTGTAGGAGATGAATGTGGAATAAGGACATCATTAGGCCTATAGGTCATGTTATAAAATGTAAAAGGACTGGGATCAACCTTGATCATTATAACCTATCCTTCATGTTTAAATTTGACACAATGGTGTAAAGTAGATGGTATATAACTCATAGCTCAGATCTAAGGGCATCCAAGTATAATGTTATATTAGAACCTCACCCTATACAACATAAAATATCTGGATAATGGTGTGAGGCCCCAAGCATATTTGAAAGACAATGATCCCCAAGGTATTGGCCATTGTGTCATTAAAGGAGTGAATAACCACTATGCTTTTAGCCATGATGTTCTTTGGTAAATACAACTGATAAAAATCATGGGAGGAGATTATGTTGATGTTGGATCCTCCATTAATCATCACCCTTTTGATGTGGGTATGATTAATGTATGTGGGGACAAAGAGAAGAGGGTCAGATTCTTCAAAATGGGCTAGAGGTATCTCAAAATCTTGAAAGGTGATGACAGTAGAAAGTTGGAGGGTTCGAATGAAGGATGTAAGAGGTTAAGGGTCATTTAGTTAAAACTCAATGGATTGAAAACCATATATTAGTACCTGATGATGATGGGGTGAGGTGTTGATCAAGTCATAAAGGCTCATCTTCACTGGTACTTAGTGAAGTTGCTTCAACATAGTTTGTTGAATGGATGCAAAAGAGTTAGTGGGAGATACACCTAGGATAGATACTTTGGGTCTAAGTGAGGGCATAGGTGGTGATATCGATGCTTGAGCTTGGTTAGAAGGTTGAGATTCTAAAGGATATGTCCATAGAATGGATGCATGGGCTCTTCCCTTACCTCATTATTTCACCGGAGATCAGGTAATCATATAAATGGTATGGATAATAGGATTAGTCAAGCTAGGTAGTTGCTTCAGTTCTTCCCCTTCATTTGAGATAAAAATTAGAGAGTAAGTATAAGTGGGGTTAGTGGTTGGATTAGTTAGGTTAATGGTTGGGTTGGATGGGTTGGTATTTGTATTGGTTGGGTTGGTTGGGTTGGTGAAGGTGGTTCATCCAATAATAGATCATCCTCATCATATAGGCTATGTACAAGGGTTTAGATAGATTTATAGTTCTCCATATCATGTCTTGGTGTCCTATGATATGCACAAATCAAAGTATCATCAAACTAGGAGGCTTTGGTATTGAAATGGGTGTATAGATTGATGGGTGATAACTTAATGGAAGACATTTGCAACAACCTCTATAAAATAACTACATTAGATTCATTCAGAGGTGTTGGGGTGTTGTAATGCTTGTTGAAGAAATAGGAACCTTATTAGGCATGAACTTGACCTTAGAAGGGGTAGGTGGTTGAAAAACTTTGGTAGATGGTTTGGGTTAGGTTGGTTTAGCTTTGATTGGGTTACATGTGGATGGTTTCGAAGTAGAAGATGAGGGGTTGATAATAGGTGGGAAAGTGGAAGGGGATAAACTAGCTAAGAATGATGAAGAATTCAATGGCTTGTGTGGTGGAAGGGTAGGCATAGAAATAGGCATTGGTTTAATTGAAGTAGAATAGGTAATTGGGATGGTAGAAGGGTGGGGTCCTAAAATAGATGGTAAATGAGAAGGAGGTGGCATAGGTTAAGCTCAATGATAAGGTTTAGGAAACTTCACCCTTTAGACCATCTTGGTTGGTGGTTTATTAGGTGGAATAGAGAGGGTTAGGTCCAATTTGATGGGTGGATGGGTAATGCTAGGTATGGGAAGGATACCCATATTCTTGGTTGGTTTGCTGAGAGAATTATGAGATGATCTAGGTGGAGGTGGGTGATACAGTTCTCTCATGTCTTCGTAGAAACAAATGTTTGATGATCGGGTGATAATAGGTTTGAGGGTAGATGCCAATGATGTCAAATGTTTATCTCTATTTTGGTATGGGAGCCCCAGATGGTACCAAAAGGTGGCTCTATCTAGGTTAGGTTATGAGGCAAATTCTAGACTTTATACTAACTAAGAAAAGATCTTGTAAATGAGTTTGGTTGATTAATTGTTTCAAATTTTAAGCCCTTAAATGAGGAATAAGGTAGGGTTGCTTCATCTTTACTTGAGCTATAAGGTTGTAGAATCCCTAGTTGGGTAAATGAGGTAATGGCCACTTATGGGGTGATTAGGGGAATAGATAGTTCTTTGATTAGGGGTGTAGGTATAGTCTCAGTTTCTTCCTTTGTTAGGGTATCCAAAGGAAAAGAGGAGGGTTCTACCATTCCATTTGGTGGGGTAGAATAAGAGGTGGTTAAATCAATGGTTGCTTCCATGAAAGAAGAGGTGGGTATGGGTATGGTTTGATCAAGCAAAGCCATGGGGGCTATAAATTATTCTATTTGGGTCTTTGAAGGGATAAGAGGTGAACTTGATTCTTCCATAGGTGAGGTTGGTGAATGAGTGATATAAGTGTGGGGCTCATCCATTATGGGCTCATTTATGATGATTTTGATTGTGTGTGCCTCATGGGATGATGATGGTTTAGAGTTGTTATTATGGGGTTGGGCTGATGGAGTATGATTAGGAAAAGGTTTGTGAAAGATATTAATAGAATGATTAGGAGGTGTATTGGGGTTGTTAAATGACAATTCACCATTATCAATAAAGTTTTAGATGAGGATTTTAAAAGTGTTACACCAATTTATGTCATGTCCAATGACTCGATGGAAAGCACAATTGTCATTTTCATTGTACCACCCATGAATGAGGTGAGAACAGTCAAATTGTTGAGGTGGCTTGATTGGTAGAAGTTGAAAAAGGTTAGATTTGAGTAGTTTTTCCAATACATAGGCATAAGAATCTCTTATAGGTGTAAATTACTTAGGGGGAACCTAATTTTGATTTTGGTTTGGTGGGTAAGAAGGGTTGAAAGGAGTGGTTTGGTTTGGTTGGTTAATGGATGAAGGTGGGATAGATTTCAACACAACTAATTTTACAAAAGCTTTGGATTTAGGATTGGGTTAGTTGGTTGTCTTGGTGGTAGAGGGATCATTGGGTTTAAAGCTAGAATTACAACTGCATAGTTTCAATTTCCCTTCATCTATGGCATGGTTTTCAAGTTTTCATGTCATAGTGAATGCTTCATCAAAGGTTATGAATGTTTGTACTTGAAGAGTGGGAGAAATGTGTTTTGTGCATCCTCTAGAGAAAATATTGATGAGTTCTTATTCGGGTAGTGAAAAGGATAGTTGATTGATGAGACCTCACCATTGTGTGATAAAGTCAACAATTAACTCATCATCAAACTACCTGATAGAATAGAGGTTGGTTATGGATAATTTCTTAGATATGCTCACTAAAAATGTTCTAAGAATATTTGGGTGAGTAGGGAGAATGAAAATATAGAGTGCCTAAGAAAAGCACTGTACCAATCTAAGGCTAGCCCTAATAAAGACATAAGGAAGGTTTAGAGGAGGAGAGCATCATCATATGCAATCAATTAAAAAGAATGGTGAAATACCCTTAAATGTTGTTGTAGATCCTCCTTACCCTAAAACTTAGAGAATTTGGGGAGTTCCCATTGAGGAGGATAAGCATGAATTGAAACAAATGGGTTGATAGGTTCATTACAAATTTGGTCATAAGATAAAAGGTTATGTGACCCAAAGATAGATGACTTGAGGTGGGCCATCTTGTCCATAAGCATCCTGATCAAATTGGGTCAAGGTTAGGTAGATATGTAATTTGATGATAAGTTCTATTGTGGTTGGGTTCTAGCTACAAATTGATATGTGCTAGGAGGTATAGAAGTAACCGCATATTGGTACATGGTAATTTGAGGTTGGGATGGTGCACTGATAATATTGATATGAATTAAGGGTTGGGTGGAAGGTGAAATATATACCTATGGGTTGGGAATTTATTGATAGGGTGATTTTAGGACTTGTTAAGGAACTAACAATGGTTGGTTTAGGGGTACATTTGGGTTGGTAATGCTAAATCACTTGTGTATTTTTAATGGGTAATCACCCTAGTGCTAATGGGAGGAGAGTTTGTGGTGTGGATAATACCAAGCTTTAAAGGGGGGTAAAAGATGGTATATAGGTTGAACTAGAGGGAATGGTAGAAATGGGTGTGGAAGATACCACATTGATGGAAGGGGCATAAGTGACAAGGGGTAAAGTTGAACCAATATTATAATTATTGTTTGGGGTAATGGGTATCTAGGTGGTGGTAGTAGATGGACCAATGGTAGAAGATGAAGTTTGGCTAATTGAAGGTTGGGTCAATGTAACACCCACCATGTGGTGGTATGCCATACCATAAAGTGGATACATAAAAAGAACTGAAGTAGTCAAATTATAGTAGGCTAAGGTATTAAGATAGTGTTGAAGAGCCACCTTGTTGATTTCTAGAAAGGTACCAAAATTTGCATTGCCTTCAAAAACCATTGGAGGCTAGGTAGGTGAAGAATAATGGTGGGGTGAAGCATGGGGTGATCTAACAACATCTGAGGTATAATCCATGGATGAGGATGAAGAGGAAGATGGTGGTTGGTTATTTAGATTTCTCAACTATTCTCTAGTAAAGACCATGTGAGAAATTAGAAATGGATAATCAAACCTCTCACCTTAAACAATGAGAAAGCAAAGAAAAGCTCAAAGTAATCAAGGCACAAACTAAAAGCACAATTAATCCTAAAATTCATTTTAAATCACTTTTGGCTTATGCCTTAAAGAATGTGAAATGGGAAATTATCTTGAAATTTAGGTACTAGAAGAGCCATCTAAGGATGGTTTTAGGTTAAATTTTGGTTCTCAAAAAATCTACTCTAGACTGGGTATGTGACCTAGTACTTGGGGCTTACTCCTCACACTTCATGAACCTAAAGCTGAGCCAATACACTTAGCCAATATATACCATTTATCTAGAGTGTATACTCTAATAGAGAATGGAGTGGGTCCTCTCCTTGGTGATGAAATCCAAGTGAGATCATTGGTGGGGTAAGGTGATCCAAAGGGTGATGAAACGCCAATGGGCCTTGTCTCAAGTAATTTCTGATGTTTAATTTTTTGTGAGTGGTTTGGTAGTGTAACATATGTGTGATACAATTAATTCATAATGTGTTTAATGAATCTAGGTGAGATAAACATTAAGTAGGCATGATAATGAATGCACTAAATTTTAACCAAAAGAAATTTTTGATGTGTTTGCTTGAAATTAAGGAATAGCTATAATGCACTTAATGTATGATGAAAATGTGACCTATCTCTAATATGGAATATTTTTTGTTTATTTTTTATTTTTAGAAAATAAAATAAATGAAATTTCTATCTTTTAGAATTTAGAAATAATAGAAATGAAAGAACATGGATTTTCACTAATGTAACTATATGCCTAAAAAGAATTATAAACCTAGAAGGGGTCCCATCGAGCGTGCCAGAATGTTTCCTACCATTTCTTACTCTATTTATAACTTTCAAGAAAAAGGGGAAAAAAAAGATGAGGGGTGTGTACCTGGTTAAACATTATTCTCATTTATAACTAGACAAAGTGGGAGTTCCATTTTGGTGATGAAGGATTACCTACAATAAGACTACACTAAGCCAACTTGTTTGTTAGATGAGTATGAAGGGTGAATATCCTAGCAATGTGCTAGATCCAAGAATAAAAAAATCCTTTGGATGGTTTTCAGTCCACTCCTCTAATGATAAAAATGTTTTGATAGTAGAAATGAAAGGTGATAAATTGGTAAGAACATAAATGCATATCAAGAAATAAATAATGTACTTATTCAATAGAAATATAACACAATGGGTCAATACCATGCACAAGTGGATCAAGGTGAGGTCTAGAGGATCTGAGCAGGGTCTATAGATAAGCTAGAAAGAGAGATAGGGTTTGATTAGCTATGAAAGGGGAGTAAATAATAGTCTATTATTTTCCTTGAAAGGTTACCATCGGTGGTTAGGCAAACTAATGACAGTTAGGTAATTACCGATGGTTGATGTAGCCAGTGATGGTTGTAGTAATCAATGACAATTGACTATGAAAGTTTGTAAGGTATTGAAATGGAGTTGGGCATAGAATAAAAAATGGGAAAAAGTTTAAGTATGGGTTCTAAATTTGAGGGATAATGTGCAGGTGATCTGATCAAGACATAAATATTTAGTGGAGAAAGGAAATGTGAAAAACAATAAAAAAATACATGTATGATGCATAGTGGAAGCCAATGACAAGATGAATGAAATTAGATAGCATAACAATACTCCAACCTTCAAAATTCATGTGGATAGATTTTTGGGATCTTGGATGCCTATGCAAAGAAAATATGAGAGCCTAAATGTAATTTTTTGGATCCATATGTCTTCCAAGATCCCTCAATATAAAGCCCAAAGTTGCTAAGTGAGGAGGAAGGAAGTTTCTAAGTTGGTGTAGGGTAAAGATGTTAATTCAAAAAGATATAAATTTGTAAAGTGTGCATGGGAAAATTTTGATTTTTCTCATGCATGTCTTGCCTAAAACTAAAAGTTTTTATTTTGTAAGCTCAGATACATAACCATCGATGGCCAGGATAACCATCGATGGCCAGGATAACCATCGATGGTTGTACCTCCAAACATAAAAGGGTGAAAATAGGTTCTAAGTTGATGTTATAAAATGTTTAGAAAAGGGTCTCTTAGGTGCATTAACAAGTGTTAAAGTATAGAAAAGGTATTTCAAGGGTGAGTTAACTAGGTGAATAGCTAACTGAAGGTCAAGAATAGGTTTAAGGTAGTTCGACATCAAAAACTAGTCATGGGGATGTTTTTGAGTGTTTCCAGATCTCATCCACAAATGTGCTAGAAAATGGTTGATGATTGGTGCCATTAAAATTTGGGTTAAACAGAATTGGGGTTAGGTTGTGAAGGTGAGTTTTTTACCTAGGGGTTTCTTTGTGGCCACTTTTCTTTCCAAAGACAAAATAGATAGAGTCTTGAAGGTTAAAAATTGATCTTTAGAGGGTTTGGATCCTCAAGTTCAAAACTAGAGCCCTAATTTTGACCCTTTAAAATATACAAAATGGGGATATCCTACTTGGACAAGATTTTATGGTCTCCCCTTGGAATATTGGAGCAAAGAATGTTTGATGGCCCTAGGTATTTTTGTGGGGGCAGTGATGGAGATTGATGTGGTTTCCCTAAAATGAGAGAGAACATCCTATGATAGGGTAAGGTTGAGTTAGATTTGGATATTCCTGATATTGTTATTATCAAAATATCAAGGTGAGAATGGCATTAAAGAATAGATGTGGAAAACATCCCTTTTAAATGTTATGGCTATCACCAACTTGGGCACATCCAAAAATATTAAAAGAATAAAAAGAGCCCTCTTCAAACCAAATCAATTTAATTTGGCCTTCAATAGAAAGAGAAGTAGCCTTATCTAGAAAGAAGCAATTTTTGAATTTGCCTAAATCAAAGACATCATATCTACTTTTAGAGTAGTCAGTTAGCACTAATCTCTCAAAACAATCAAGGTAACAGATGATCTTTTGGTTAATATAGGATCAACTGAAGTCATTTCTCCTTCTTCAATGATTAAAATTATGATTTCTTGGAGCAAGAATCACTTAATAGCAGAGAGATAGTTTTGAATAATCAATTGGCCTTGTAAAGTAATAAGGAAAAAAAGGAGCTAGAGGAGAAACACCAGTTATGCTCTTGTGCTGCATAAAAATGTTTAGATATTGACATTAATTCAGAAGAAGAGTTGGAAGAGGATTATAAAGGAGATTTAAATTATAAATAATTTTTGTCTATAGCTAAATCCAAGATTATAAATTCTACTCCTAATTGGGGGCCAAAAATAAAAAGGCAAGAAAAATAATGTTGAGAACACATAAGGGGAAGTCTTAGCAGGAACTCAAGGTACTTTGGAAGGTTTTCTAGATGTTACAAAGTGAGGGGTAGTACTCCCCCCTCTGTCATCATGAAGGTGATATCTTGGAATGTTAGGGGTCTGAACACCTCTAAAAAAAGGTGGCTTGTTAAGCACCTTGTAAGCTTGGAAAGATCAAATATTTTATTGTTACAAGAAACTAAACTTTATAGTAAGGAAGCAGGAGGTTATTTAAGTTTGTTAGGGAAATATTATAAAGGGGCCTTTGTGGAAGCTCATGGTGATTTAGGGGTCCTAAGTATGTTATGGTATCCTTTCTCTATCAATCTTGAAATTTTGGCTTGTGGCCAATTTTAGCATGTAAGTAAAATTTATTGTTTTCAATCTAATATTTAGTTTGTGTTGGTCAACATTTATGGTCCACAAGGAGGGTGTCTAAAGTTAGTTATTTGGGTTGATATTTCTACTTTCTCAAATATTTTCAAGAGGAAAAGGTAATTTTAGGTGGTGATTTTAATATCCTTCTAAGTCATAAGGATACATAGGGTGTAACCTTCTTGGTTTCTTAGGTAAACTAGGATTTTGTGCTCTTTTTAGAATAGAATAATTTAGAAGATATCAATCCAAAATATGGATGGTTTACTTGGAATAATAGATGTCTGGGAAAAGACAATATTTTACAAAGATCAGATAAGTTCTCTTTCTCAAATTGCCTTTAAAGTAATAATAATTTGGATTGTTGGGTCTCCCAACATTTGGGGTTTGATCACCTTTTAGTTGTGTTGACTATTAATCTTGATTCTCCTCCTAAATGATGTCCTTTTAATTTTGAAATTATGTTTTTGCGTGATGGTTCCCTTTTTGATCTGGTAAGGGATTGGTGGAAGAATTGTCCATTGCCTCTAGGTTCAAAAATGGTGTAAATGTATAAACATATTAAGCTTGTTAAAGAGAAATTAAAATGTTAAAATCAAGAACATTACAAGAAAAATCAAGGATTAAATTTGAGTTAACCTCCTTAAATGATAAAGTTTTTAAATCTAGGATGTTTGACGTAGATTATCTGTTGGAAAAAGTTTTGTCTAGCGATTATGAAGAAATTATTTGTAGGGAAGAGATTTATTGGAAATAAAAATCAAGAGAAAAATGGATTAAATAAGGGGATAAAAATTATACCTTTTTCCATCAATCGGTGAAATCAAGAAGATAGGTAAATAAAATAGCTCACATTTTTTATGAGCAAAGGGTGGAGTTGGTTTCTCTAGAAGATATTAGATAGGAAGCAATCCATTTTTTTTCAACTCTTATTAAATGATGAAGAATTTTCTAATTTTCAATCTCAAAATGATTTTATTCCATTTATCCCAAAAGTTATCACTCAAGTTATGAATGAGAGGTTGTTAGCCCCTTTTTCTTTGGAAGATATTAGAAAAGTGGTTTTCTCTATGATAAAAGATAAATCTCTAGGCATGGATGGCTTCCCTACAACTTTCTTCCAATCCTTTTAGGAAATTATTGGCTTAGATATTTTGGAGATGGTGGAAGAGTATAAGATTAAGAGAAGAGTGAATCCAAAAATTAATACAACTTTCATCTCATTATTTCCTAAATGTGAGTCTCAGGATTCTTTTTTGGATTTTAGACCTGTGGCTTTGTGTAAAATAATTTATAAAATCACCTCTATTGGATATTATCATTTATGGTGATAAAGTTAATTTTGTGCCAAGAAGAAATATTCAATAAGGTATTTTAGTGGCTCATGAAATCATGCATTCCTTAAATCACAACCATTAGAAAGGCATGATAATTAAATTGGATACTAGTAAAGCATATGATTGAGTCAATTGGAGATTTGTGTTCAATATTATTTCAAAATTAAGCTTTAATAAAGATTGGTTTGATTTGATTTATAACTATGTCTCAAATCCTAAATTCTCTATGTTAGTGAATGGTAGCCCTACTGATTTATTTTATATTACAATAGGTTTGAGTCAAGGTGATCCCTTATCACCTTTTTTGTTTATCATCATGGCTGAAGTTTTTGGGACAACAATGAAATTAGCTCAAAATAGTGAAAGGATTTAGGGCTTACAAATTATGGATCAGTTTGAATGTCTCACTCACCACCAATTTGTAGATGATACCTTTTATTTTTCAAGGTTTTAATTAAAGAATCAGAGGAATTTAAAATGATTTTGAAAGCTTATGAAGCAGATTTTGGTCAAAAGGTTAACAAGTGTAAGTTAGAAATCTTTTCTGTCAACTATGGTAGAAGGATTCTAAATAATTTGAGTAGGATTCTAGGATTCAAAATCAAGAATCTTCCATATAAATATCTTGGGGTGCCTTTATTCAAAGGATCTAGTTCTAGAGATATGTGAAAAAATCTTCTGGACAGATTCAAAGCACAGATTAGTTCTTAGAAAGGATGGTGTGTTTTCTTGGCTAACAAAATTACTTTAATTAAGGTAGTCTTAAGTGCTCTTCCTACTTACTAATTTTTAGTTCTCTCCCCCTAGAGCATGTCATTAAATCCATGAACAAAATTATGAGATATTTACTTTGGTAAGGATGTGGGGAAGATAAAAAAAATCCATTGATTAAACTGGAAAGTGTGTGAAAGAGAAAAAAAAGGAGGGGCAGTTGTTAATAATCTATCTTTACAAAATATTGCTTTAGGGGATAAATTAGTTTGGAAATGATTAAAATTTATATAAAATTATGGTGTAGGCTTTTGAGAGAAAAATATTTAGATTCTGATTCTCTAAAAATAATTATCTCCATAGTTGATCCTCCTAGAGGATCCCATATTTGGAATTTCATGTTGAAATTTAGATCAGTAATAAGACAACATATATCTTAGACTATGAATGATGGAAGGAAAATGGATTTCTAGATGGACTCTTAGAATGGTCATCAGCCACTAATAGAGGATTTTACTAACACTCAGATCAAAGTTTATCTAGAAAATCTTTGGGGAAGTTTGATCAGGGAGTATGTGGATCTTGAGTCTCTTTCCAGTAGAGTTGCTAGTGGTTGGAAAAGTTTTCATAATTTTCTGGTTCCTAGTAAATAAATTGAGTCTTTATAATCCTACCTTAAATTAATAAAAATATTTCTTAAAAATAAAGAAGATCATCTGCATTGGATTGGAGATAAGATAAGTCTTTACTTAGTCAGATTAAGCTATCAGATGGTAGAAGCAGAAGAAGATACTCTTGGTTGGGTGATTTTTCTTTGTTGGAATAAAGAGGGTCTTTAAAAAATAGTCTATTTTACATGGTTGGTGGTTCATGGTTGCATTTTGACCCAAGATCATCTGAAGAAGATCAAGTTTATAGTCCCTTCAATATGTATGTGCAAAGAAGAGGAGGAAACAATAGATCATTTATTGTATAATTATTCTTTTGCTTGTTGGTGCTGGACTTGGTTGTGTAACAAGCTTAACTGGTTATGGGCATGGCCTGAGATGATTTTCCAAGTCTTTTCCTCTTGTCCAATAAGAGATTATAATTTATGGAGATGCAGTCGATTTATTCTTATCTAGACTATTTGGAAGGAAAGAAATGCATGTATTTTTGAAAATAAAGAGTGTTCATTGTTTGTGGTTTTAAAAGATATTGAAATGTCCATATCTAAAGTAGTGTCCACTTAATTGCTTAGGAAAAAAGGTATGCTTTATCAATGGGATATGAAAATATGTGCCGATTGAAAATATATTAAAATTCCCCCCATTAAGTGGTCATTGGTAGAGAAGATAATAAGAAAGAAAGAAATGAGGCGGTATGGAATCCTCCTAAGCCTGGGTGATTCAAACTAAATTCTGATGGAACTTGTAGAGGCAAGTTAGGAGCCTCAGGGGCAGGATGTGTTATAAAATACTATAGTGGCTCTTTGATGAGATCATTATCTCTCAAGCTTTTTGATGGCATGAATAATGAAGTAGAAGTTCAAGCCCTTGTTACAAGGGTTAATATGGATTTGGAATGTGGAATATCTTTCCTTGAAATTGAAGGGGACTCATAAGTAGTGATCCAAGCTTTGAGTAATTTAAGGGCTACATCCTAGAAGATGACTAATATATTAGATATTATATGGGCTAAGTTAGAAGCTTGTGAGGATTAAAATTGCTCTCACTATTTTCATGAAAGTAATCAAGTAGCAGATTTCTTGGCAAACATGGTGATTGATCAAATTGAATAAGAAAGGAAGGATAATATTAGTAGTAGATGGAAGATGGAATGCATTTTGAGTAGATTGATTTTTAAGTAATCTGTTTTGGAAGGAAGTATTCTCTTAAGGCTGATTGTTTTCTATCTTGTAGTGGTGTTGGCCTTTTCTAGACTCTTATAATTAACTTGTTTGTTAGATGGATTGGTTTTAAATTTTTTTGCAAGAAATATTTAAAAATTGGCAAAATTATATTGGATTTTATCATAAATAATAAAGTCTCACATTTAGATTACTAAGGACATCTTGATCATTAGATTAATCATGTCTTTTAGGTGGATCAACTAACGTAAGTCAGAGCATGTAGAGGGGTGCTCCAGTGATGTAGGTCATCTAATTTTGGAGTGAAAGGTTGGGAATTTCCATTTCATGATGGCTATACTTAATTCCTCTAGATTGGCATTGGATAGCACAAACCATTTTCACAAGGTGGTTTTTTTGGCTTGGTTTTATTATCAAGATTGGTGGTTGGGCTTAAGGGAAGATAGATCATATGAGTGTGGAATTAGAAGGATAGATACTAGTTTTTGGGCATGCTAAGAGTAGCGAGATGGGTTTTAGTGGGTCAATATCTAGAATGAGATTGTTTAACATTTTTTAGATTTTGGTCCCTGAGGTGGTGGAGGCCATAGAAAAAATGTTGGGTTTGGATATTTTGGTTAATATTAGGCATGTGAGAGTGAATTCAAACCTAACCTCTCTTTTTACATCTAATATATGCATGATTATGATATATAGAGATCAAATTCATGCTATGACTAAGTTTTTGGTCTAGATGGAATATAGTTTGGAGTTATTCTCAAAATTGGTTGCCCTACCTCTTGGGCCTTTTCCAGCCATGTCATTTTCTAGTAGAGATTTTCCTAGGTTTGTTCTAGTGTCTATGTTTAGAAAAGGAGGCTCATTTCCTATCTTTAATTGAATTTACTAAAGAGGTGGAGGTATCTTACTCAGTTTAATTAAATATCTCAGAGAGTCAGGGGGTTAGCTGCTGGTGATTAAAGATTTACTAAATCCCATATTTGGTCTTGAATAATGGAGGGCTATCAGGCATTCATTAGAAAGGGTGAAGGTGATAAAATGTCGTGGGAAAGGTGTTATGAGGGGTACATTTAAAGCTCCACCTTGGTGGAAGGGGAAACAACAATAATATTTATGGGAGGCTTTGGGTCAAGTTCTAAAACTTCTTATTCTTTCTTCGATGAAACAACCTATTGGTGAGGAGGGGGAAGGAAGATAACAAAAATTGACATTACATAGATAGGGTAGGAATAGAATATCTTGACAATAGTAGGTCCCGGTTTTAGTCAGAAGGCAACTTTGATTATCTTGGCGCCTTGTAATGGTAGAATGATTGAACTAGTTATCCTAGAGTAAGATATTGTTGATAGTTTCAATTGTTTTGTTTTATTGTTCTCTAATTGTTATAAGTTGATATACTATTTTCTCATTGTAAAGGTTTGTATAAACCTATTTTTGTATATCTGTGTGGTCATATGCCTTAACAAGGCTTACTATTAAGCCAAATCAAAAATGTTATTTTTGATACTTTTTGTTGATAGGGCTGGGGACATAGTATTTCCTCAGTATCAATTAAAAAAAAGTTATCTGATATATAATCTCAGGGGCATGGCCACATAACAAAATTTTCCCCATGATGTGGTGAATGATGTTTTTTCTTGGTCTTTAAGATTAATCTTTATTTTATTGTATCAAAAAATACATTTATAAATGACATTATATCATAACCCACAATAGAGTCTACAATCATATCGATATTTGATAGTGGGAAGTCATATTTGGGACAAGCTTTGTTTAAATAATACTAGTTTATACAACATCAAATTTATCCATTAGGATGTGTAACTATCACTATATTATCAATCCACTTGGGGTATCCAACATATCGAATAAACCTATAATCTAATAGTATTTTAATTTTAACTTTGACCAACAAAGCTAATTTTGGATCTATTTTTTAGATTTTTTTTTTAATAGGGTTTGCTTCTAGGTGTAACACTATGTTATGGATTAAAATTGTGGGGTTAATTCCAGAAATATTTGAGTAAGCCCAACAAAATAGATCTAAGTAATTATGTAAAAATTGTTTAAAATATATACCTTCATCATTTTTTAACATGGATGTTAGAAGTATTGGTCTTGGATATATATCTTTTTCATAATGAAATTTAATTTTTTATTCAATTATCAAAGTTTATATATCATCCACATATGGTGTGATAGGTAATGCCATCTAGTTGTAAATCAATGTTAGGAATTTTAATTTGTCCAAAATATGCACTGGCATTTGTTGTATGAGGAAACATATTCTTATGGCAGAATGGAAGGAGATCCTCATATGCCCCTAAAGTATTCTAAGAGAGAATTTTCATTATAAAATTCATCTAATGTCCAAATTTATGATGAAACCTTAACATCAATATATTCAGGATGTACTAACTATAGTGTTGATACATGATGAGCTCATTGTTTAAGACCAGATTTTGATTTAAGAAAATGTGATTAAACATTAATTTTCTTACTTTACTTGTTATCTATTCCATTAATATGTACCTGTAGACTCTTTTCCCTTTATGATCAAATGTTACAATGAGACCAACAATTCCGTATGCTTGTTTCACAAATCCCTATCTTGTGTATCACAACTTTTGTACATATTTTAGTATAAAATTATAAAATAATATTTCTTTGAATATGTTAGTTGTTATGAGAGATTAATTATAATTGATACTAGTTTTGGTAAAACATTATGCTAAATTGGGTGTCCACACTCATGAGGATAAAGATGAACATGAGGTAAAAAATTATGCATATGTTGTGCCATTACACCATACTTGAAAGGTTTTAAATCCATATGACATATATATATATATATATATATATCTCTGTGTGTGTGTGTGTATATGTGTATATATATATATATATGTATATATATATATATATGTATATATATATATATATGTATATATATATATATATATGTATATATATATATATATATATATATATATATATATATATATATATATATATATATATATATATATATATATATATATATATATATATATATATATGATTAACACACATGTTAAGTTGGAGGGACTACATTCATATCATGAATCCAATGTCTTCCTAAGAGAATATTATAAATGAGATCTTTGGGCATGACTTAGCATAATGTCTCTATTATTATAGGACCCATAATGATATTCAGTTTAAATTTTCCTTGTACTTTCCAAGCTATATTATCCAATCCCTGAATATTCATATCTAAGTAGTCAGGGTCCTTAGGTTTTATACCAAAAAAATAAGGAAAGAAATATTAAAAATATTAAGTCCATATCCATTGTCCACCAAAACCCACTTAACTCTTATATTATTATTGATTTTTACTTACACACACACACACACACACACACACACACACACACACACACACACACACACACAGATATATATATATATATATATATATATATATATATATATATATATATATATATATATATAATGAAAGATGTTAATCAATAATGTATATGGGTATTATTATTATTATTTCTCAAAATATATACTTTCCTTAATCTATCATAATGTATTTATGATAGAAGCAACATAAGGTGGTTCTAAATCACTTGGTAAAGTTGTATCACATAATGTTGCATAGATAATATGCTTATAACTAGGTGACTTATGAAGCAGTTTTAATATATATATTTTAGTTGATATATTTTTAAGTTGATTAATAATATCATACTCCTTATTGAACTAATAGGCATCATGGAAGGTGGTTAGGGATAAGGAGGGATATTTTGACTACTTTCACCCTACTTATTCGTGTTGTGACAACATAGACCTAGTAAACTAGTATAAGTATAGGACAAATAATAAGAGAGGTATGGTAGCCATAACTACATTGAGGCCTAGGGGGAAGAGGAATGAAAGAGCCATTATTTCCCTTTGACTTATATTAGTGACCAAAGGGATTCAAAATTCAATATTTACTTAATATGAAATAATAAAAAAGGTGAAATATTTTTTATCATTTATTTTATCCTTAGTTTTATTAGTTTTGAATTGTTTCCATACACGATTGTAAAAAATGTTACATATTTAAAGAAAACATGTAATTATTACTATCATAGATTGAATTATAAAATAAGGAATATACATATCCATGTGTAATTTATAAATGAGGGAATATTAGAAATTAGGTCTAAAAATAATAAATAATAATGAAATCTGAAACCCTAGGAAGAAATAAAAGCAAACCCTAAGGAACCCAGGGTTTGTGATTATTAAGACAATGAAATGGGTTCACCAATATGTTTTATTTATTTTTTGGATTAATGTGACCCTAATAGGATAAAATTATGAAAAGACAAGATTGTGTGACATGTATAATAATGAAATATATCTAAGTGTAACTAGTGAAATATAGTGACTTACTATTTATGAAAAACATTTGAGGAATGAAGTACTTATTTTGTTTTAGATTTTTGTAATTTTAAGGTGGGATACAATGATAAAAAAATGTCTTATGATTTCTCAAATTTTGAAACAGAGTGTCTCCATGAGCCTAAAAAATCTACACTTCCCAAATGCTTGTGTATCCTAGAACTATCTAATGAAGTGTGGAGCTATCTTAGGTGCCTATGTTTATTTGTGATAATTATGAATATTTCACCTACATATAATAATGATTCATGTGAATTAAAATATATTCAATCCCATGTTAATGTCTTTTTTTATCATTCTCCTTGCTTCAATCCCTAATTATGCACTAAAAGACCATTGTAAAATAGGGACAATGGTGAAATGGAATGGTTGAGCTAACCTTAAACACCCCCTATAGATAAGTGTTGCCTATGTATCTAACTATGAATATGGAATTAAAATTTAATGTATTTATCCCACTTAGCTAAATGTGTGAAATCCGAATTACTACTAGCATGTGGTGTAATCTTGTTTATGTATTTCAATAATTTAAAACATGTTTTTATTGAGGTTAAAAGGGGGTATTTTTTTTAACTAGGGTCTCAAGGCCCTAGGAGAAGTAAAAACACAAAAGAAACAAATGTCTACCATAGACCAAGAGAAAAGCTATGCCAAAATAAGGTTAGATACATCCAAAACACAACTTAGAAACAACAAAAGAAACATAAAAAGATAATGAAGGAGAAACTTGAGCCTAATCCATGTCTAAATTTGTTAAGGCATCCTCCAAAAACATTTTCATCCTTTTGAGATTAACATCAATTTGAAAAAACAATTTTTATTTATAAATGTCTTTCTAGGACCCACTACATTGCCCTCGCTTACCTTTCCCTTTTCTAGATGTCTTAGATTTAAATAAATATCCAAGGTTGATATGAGGTTCTCAACACTCTAAATCCCCTTATTCATGGTTTCCTTGATCCAATTTACCAAGAAATTATTTTTGTTTTTAATATTCTCATTCTCATTCTCCAAAATATCCACCTTAGATTGGAGACTCTACAATTATTGATCATCCTCCTTAGCCATAGTGATTTGGTTCAATCTAATGTTCTCCTTCTACAAAAAATCACATTCATTTTGAGATCCATAAGTTACCTTATGAACCAATGGATGATGGACTTTTGAAGGTCTAATTATTCAACCATCTTGTCTGTATTCTCCTTGCCCTTAAGGGAATTAACAATATTATTGAAATTTTCATTAAGATCTTAGTGTTGCTTATCAGAAGGATTCTTACCTTTTTATTTGGATTCATATCTAGAATATCCTTTCTTAGATTTATGAGTCTTAGTTTGAGCCAACCTATCTACTTGATCCTCATTATTATGATCATTCTCAGGCTCATTTCTATCATCTTTAATTACATTAGAGTTTCCCACAAAATGTCCTAATTTACAATGCTTGCGCTGCTTACCCTGTGGGTCCACCAAAGTCCTTATCACACTTATTAGGCATTTTTTGATATTATCTTACATCTTAGAGGTTTTTACATCAACAACATTAGTCATTTTCTCAATAGGTATCTTGGAAGTATTAACCTTTGTATTCCTGCTAGTGATCCTAGGGTATTTAATCCACACCTTTTAAATTTTCCTAATATCCATAAGTACATCCTCCATAGGTTTATTTTGAGGTTGAGAGACAACCAAATTACTTTGTCTCCTACCTTTTAAGTATGTATGAATGAAATATATCACTTTATGTTTGGGAGCTGAATAATTTCATTTCTTAAACTTTAAGATAGAGACTTCAAGAAAATGTAGGATGAAGAAAGGTAGGTTGAATGAAATTCCATGTCTAAAATAATTCAAAATCATAAATAAAGACCATATAACAATGTTAAACCTACCTTACTATTGTTTCCAAAATCCATCACTTGTTTTTGTGGACAACATGTCAACCATTTCGGTCCCACAGGCCAAAATGGTCTCTTTCTTTCTCAAAATGTTCTGAGCAGTCAAGTTATTTAATCACACAAGCCTTTTTAGATAAGGAAATCACAGGTTCAAAAGGTGGGCTTTCACAAGGAAAAATCTCAAAACACTTAAGGAATTTCCTAAAAAATTGTAAGGATGGTTCAATGCCAATGTTCAATCAAACGTTCAATGGTAGGGTTCAATAATATGGAATGAACCATTGAACTCTACCTCCAAAAGGTTCAAAGAGTTCAAAGGTTCAATGAGTTCAAAGCTTCAACGCATTTAAAGGGTTTAAAGATTCAAAGTTCAAAGTTTGAGTGAATGGTTCAAATGGAATATTCCAAAAAAAGGTTAAACCAAATGGTTTAACTGAATGGTTCAAATAATTGGTTCAATGATACATTAAACTCTTAAAGAAGACTAAGTGAATGTGGCTCTTTACAAAACACTAAACCACTAAACTACTGAACCGTTGAACCATTGAACTGGTGAACTCTAAAAGGTTTTAAGGTTTAAGGTTCAAAATGGTTCAGATGACCAATGACATTCCCATGGATGTCAAATTTAGGGTAATGAAATAATTGTTGATTTTCAAATAGCACAGACCCAAGGACAAACTCAGTGACTAGCCAAAGAAGGCACTAAAGGAGATTTTAGAAAGTGAGAAGATAGCCCCGAGAGCTCAAATCAGCAGGAAGAGACAAAATATAGCAAGGAAAATGGAATCAAATAGAGAATCTAGAAATATCTATAGGAGAGTTATTCCAGTAGGTGGAGCAGTCCACTAGATGGACCTTAGAGATCACAAGCATTGAATGGCATGGCCTATTTTTCTTCATTGAGTAAAGGCGAATGGACAACTGTGTAAACATCATAAAGAAGACTAGGAAACCCAGGCTTTGGAGGAGACATTTGAGATGATTTAGAACACCAAAAGCTAAGGCTGATAACCTGTTCTAGCATGACCCCTTCACAAAATTCCCAATGCATTCAATACAACATGGGCCATTTCATGAAAAAAAGTGCCAAAGTCTTTCTTTGGATGCTACATATTGTAATCTCTTAGTTTTTATAAAAAAGTGATCTCTCTGTTATTAGAAGTGAAACTCTACCCAAATTGAAAGGCATTTCTGAGACTTTGAGCTCAGACTGTTAATCATATTTTACAAGTGAATGAGAAAGCAAGTGATCATTCAGACTTTGTGTTGAAATAACTTGTGTTATCTAGGAAATCATTCTTATGTCTTTTTCCTAAATATATTCTTGTCCATTTAATGAAATAAGTAGAATAAGTGGAAATAATCTGAAAGATGTCCTGAAGTCAACTGTGGGAGAATTCATGCTACACTAATTGTCTTTAGTCTATGTGTTTTATGTTTCAAGATATTGGAGAGACTTTGAGCTCCCCTTATCCTTCGTAATCTTTTACTCTATTGTAGTTTTTAATGGAAACTTTGTGCTACACTTCAATCTACTGTGTTATTTTGTCCTAAATCAACACAAGAGATAATGAAAGACTGTGCTTTTGTAGGTTTCTCATGGATCTAGTTACTACCTAGGAAGAATCCTTGCTGTTTACTGAACATCATTTTTAAAAGAAGAGAAATGCCTTCAGTAATTACATAAGAATTATCCTTTATTTTATGAACATCATCACTGAAAAAAGAGAGATGGATGGTATGATTTCACCCCTGAGTCTATTTTTAGTTTATATAAGTATATTATAGTTTATAGGGAACCTCCCCTTGATGAGAGGAGAGATTTATCTCATTATGCTATGGTTACCACACCCATTTTACCATATAAATCTCATTGTGATGTGGTTGATATACCCATTTTGCCATCAGTTAGTTGATGACAAAATATTCACCCAACAGTTTTTGGTGACTCCACTGGGGAAAAACACACAATTTGAAGTCTCAAGCTTTAAATTGAAGCATTTCCAATTCTTTTCCATTCTACACTCTGGTAGATCCATGGTATACATGAGCTAGAGAGCTCAAGGTCTTGTTGATCCTGTGTTTGAGTTTATGCAGCAAAATAATTTTGACCTTTCTCCTCCACAATCTCACCTTCAGCAAACCATGAGTTTTCCTCCTACCAACATCAAGTCTCCAATACTAGGTGAAGCTTCTCTTTCCTCTGCTAGTAGAGATTTGTCTATCCATACCCTACATAGGTTATTCATCCCTCCTTTCAATCATCATATCATGGCAGCCCAAGGCCCTTGGGGTAACACTTTTGGCCATCTAAATCTAACCCCTCCTTTACATGAACTACCCTGTAGTTCAAGAAATAATTTTCCTAAGTTTTATGTTGATGGGAGAGTTCATCCTAATGAGCATACTGTAGATTTTTGCATAGCATGTGGTGTGATAGGCATTGAATTTGAAGATATAATGGTTAGACTATTTTTAGAAACATTACAAAGTGTTGTCGCAGACTGGTTTTATCATCTGTAAGCACAAATAGTAACTGACTAGAACACTCTCAAGGCTAAGTTTAAAGCTAGGTTCAAACCTACAGAAGATGCACATGCCTTGTTAGCCTAGCTTATGCAAATGAATAAGGAGCCTCATGAACCCATGCAATACTTCATTGCTAAATTTGACAAGATGAGGAACATGATTCCTACAATTGCTCAGTCGATGCCAGAAAATCTTAAGTGCTTCTTCATCAATTCTTAGCTTCCTAAAGTGAGTTTCTTGTTGAGGTGTGCTAGCCACATAGATATTTATATAGCTCAAATTTTGGCCACTGAGGTTGAAGATGATCTTATCTTGGTAGGAAAGATAAGAAGAGATCCTAATATAAATAAATCTTCTTCATCTTCTAAAAATTTCTCTACAAGCACCACTAATCCTATGGTGCAAAAGCTAGCAAATGAATTGCTAGATCTAAAAAATCAAATGGCACAAGGGATGTCTACCCCTCCTTCTTATTAGGATATACCAAAGAGGATGTTTCCCAACTAGTTATATCAAGGCAATGCTGCCAGGAATCAAGGGTGACCAAATCATCTCCCTCCCCCACAGGGGAAGCTTGCCATTGAAGCAGCACCAACTAACTTAGTAGTTGGTTATCATGAAGCTAAACATGATTTATATTTCTAACCTAAGTTGGACCAAGAAGATGATGCTAATCTCTTTGCAGAAGAAGAAGAAGAATTAGCTGGTGACTCCAATACTAGTTTCCCAAATTACCAGGATGAAGCTAGAAGTAAGAGAGAAATGTTTCATAGATCATACTCTATTTTTACTAGGTCCCAAAACCAATCAACTCAACAAGATGATAAGGGAAAAATATGGGAAGAATCTCGACCAATAATTTCAATTGCTACATGGGGGAATTCACTGCCTTTCCAATCAAAGAACCCATTGATCAATAAAAAAGTAAGTACCTCAAACAACCCTGCACCTTTTGCTTCAATTTTACAGACCAGTACCATACCTAATAAAACCCATAATGATGGACTTCCTTCCTCTATTTCTAGTTCATTTTAGTTATTTGACATAATTGATCATACTAGGAAGACTAAAATCCAAATGTCTGAGTTTGAATACTTATAAGCCAATCATGAGTAGTTGGATAGGCTAGATGAATGCATCAATAAAAAAACCATCCCTACAGGACAAGATGTTTCAAAGGTAACTCATGATCCCCAAAGAACACATCCACTTGAAAAAATCTTGTCATTACTCCTCCTATTGCCCCTGGGAAGATAGAACATTTCTATGTTTCCCTACTGATAAATGGTCATAAGTTGAACAACTACATAATAGACTCTGGTGCCTCTAACAATGTCATGTCTGCCAAGGTGGTGAACTCTCTCAGTCTCACTCTGACTAAAACTTTTGGGAGATGTTTCTCCATAGTAAACAATCAAGTGCCACTTTTGGGACAGATCAAAGATGCCCAATTTGCATTCATGGCTTTCCAAAAAAAAAGGATTAAAATGATAGTCTTGGTGGCTAACATTCTAGCTTTATATGGCATTCTACTTAGATGAAATTTTTGTAAGGATGTTGGTGGAGAATTAAACATGGACCTGTCTGAGGTGAGGATACCTATCAAGGGCATCATACAAAGGCTACTTCATGAGAAGGAGTAAAAATACATTATCACCCAAACATCAGCCCTTGAAGCTCAAATTTTGTTTAAATCTTCAGGAATGGGTAACTATTTTATGTCCATAGAAGATGTTTATTTTTCATCAGATGAAAGTTCTACAAGTGACAATCCAAAAAATTCAGACAAGACGTCAAAAGAATTGGTGGAGCATAGTTCAGATAAAAAAGAATCTTCCCTCCCTAACGAAGAGAAATATTTAAGGAGATCAGATTCTAATGATGTCTAGATTCTAGAATTTGATGGCAACAATTCTTCTATTGGTTCTAGATCTAGAATCATTTTGATATATCCATAAGGAGATATTTTCCCCTATTCATATAAATTGTAGTTCAACAATACCAATAACACTACTAAGTATGAATCTTTGTTGCTCATATTGAAAGCTGCTCAAGCTAAAGATGTTAAGCTTATTCACACCTGAGGAGATGCTAAATTGGTGGTTTGTTAGGTGAGGAACCTGTATCAAATAAAAAATGAAAGATTGTGACATTATCGTAATCTGGTGTGGGACTACCTTGAAATTTTTGAGGCTTTTAGTATTTTTGTGGTGCCCAGAGAATTCAACGATCGAGTAGATTCCTTGGCTGTCTCTACAACTATTATGGTTCCTCACCAAGATTTTAAAAGGCACAAGTACACTATTGAGTTGGTCTTTCGACCAAGTGTACCTGATAATGCTGACCATTGGTAGGTGTTTAATGTTGACAATCAAATCATGTGCTTAACTAAAATAGAAGGGTAATGAAATATGGTAATGGACCATATTGCTATACATCAAAATTAGGTAAAGAAACTCTTTGACAAAAGAGCAAAGTTCATGGTTTTTAGATTGAAAATCAAGTCTTGTTAAGGGGCAAGAGGAGAGAACCAAAAGGAATGCACAAAAAAATTGATTCTTAGTGGAGAGGTCCATTTGCCAATCATAAATTTTGGGGTGAAAATAGTTTATTACTAATATATCAAGATGGAATGCCATTTTCACTACCTCACAGTGGGCAACATCTGAAGCACTTCAATCCTTGAAGTATCAGATAAGTCTAGTTATACATTTGTATAGTCTTTGTTTATTTTGTGTTGTTTATTTAGTATTTGGAATCTTTCTCTTTTAGGATGGCATGAATCTATAGCCCAATGGCATAGATGAAGGCACTTAGAGTCTAGACTCTACTCCCTTCAATTGTTTCAAAATACAATCGATGGAAGTTCCCTAGCTGGAGCCAATTATTGTTCCCAAAATTTGTCACTTGTTTTTGTGGAAAACATGTCGACCATTTTGGTCCTATAGGCCAAAATGGTCTCTTTCTTTTTTAAAATGTTTTGAGCAGTCAAGTTATTCAATCACACAAGACTTTTTAGCTAAGGAAATCACAGGTTCAAAAGGTGGGCTCTCGCAAGGAAAAATCTCAAAACACTTAAGGCATTTCCTAAAAAATTGTAAGGATGGTTCAATGCCAAGGTTCAATCAAAGGTTCAATGGTGGGGTTTAATAATATGGAATGAACCATTGAACTGTTGAACCATTGAACTCTGCCTCCAAAAGGTTCAAAGAGTTCAAAGATTCAATGAGTTCAAAGCTTTAATGCGCTCAAAGGGTTTAAAGATTCAAAGTTCAAATTTCAAGTGAATGGTTCAAAAGGAAGATTCTAGAAAAAGGTTAAACCAAATGGCTCAACCAAATGGTTAAAACAATTGGTTCAATGATACATTGAAATCCTAAAGAAGACTAAGTGAATGCAACTCTTTACAAAACACTGAATCATCGAACTACCGAACCGTTGAACTATTGAACCAGTGCACTCTGAAAGGTTCAAAGGTTCAAGGTTCAAAATGGTTTAGGTGACTAATGACGTCCCCGTAGATGTCAAATTCAAGGTAATGAAATAACCATTAATTTTCAATTAACGCAAACCTGAGGACAAACTCAACAATTAGCCAAGGAAGGAGCTAAAGGAGCTAGTAGAAAGTGAGAAGATAGCCCCAAGAGTTCAAATCAACAAGAAGAGATAAAATATAGCAAGGAAAGAGGGAATCAAATAGATAATCTAGAAATATCTGTAGGAGAGTTATTCTAGTAGGTGGAGTAGTTTGCCAAATGGACCTCAGAGAGCACAAGTATTCAATGGCATGGCCTATTTTTCTTCATTGAGTAAAGGTGAATGGATAGCCATGTAAACATCATAAAGAAGACCAGGAAACCCATGCTTTGAAGGAGACATTTGAGATGATTTATAATGCCAAAAGTTAAGGCTGATAACCTGTTCTAGCATGGCCCCTTCACAAAATTCCTAATGCATTCAATGTAGCATGGGCCATTTCATGAAAATAAGCACCAAAGTCTTTCTTTAGATGCTATTTATTGTAATCTCTTAGTTTGTAGAAAAGAAGGATCTCTCTGTTATTAGAAGTGAAACTCTACCCAAATTGAAAGGCATTTTTGAGACTTTGAGCTCAGACTGTTAATCATATTTTATCAAGTGAATGAGAAAACAAGTGATCTTTTAAACTTTGTGTTGAAATATCTTGTGTTATCTATGAAATCATTCTTATTTATTTTTCACAAATACAGTCTTGTCCATTTAATCAAATAAGTAGAACAAGTGGAAATAATCTAAAAGATGTCCTAAAGTTGACTGTGGGAGACTTTGTGCTGCCATAATTGTATTTAGTCTATGTGTTTTATGTTTCAAGATATTGGAGAGACTTTGAGATCCCCTTATCCTTCGTAATATTTTACTCTATTGTATTTTTTGGTAGATACTTTGTGCTACACTTCATTCTACTGTGTTATTTTATCCTAAATTAACAAAAGAAACAATAAAAGACTTTATGCTTTCGTAGGTTTCTTGTGGATCCAGTTACTGCCCAGGAAGAATCCCTACTATTTGCTGAACATCATTTCTGAAAGAAGAGAAATGAATTTAATAATTACACAAGAATTTTCTTTTATTTTGTGAACATCATCTCTAAAAAAAGAGAGATGGATGGTATGATTTCATCCTTGAGTCTATTTTTAGTTTATATTAGTATATTATAGTTTATAGGTAACCTCCCCTTACTGATAGGAGAGATTTATCTCATTATGCTATGGTAACCACACCCATTTTACCGTATAAATCTCATTGTGCTATGGTTGATATACCCATTTTTCCATTATTTAGTTGATGACAAAATATCCACCCAACACTTACATAGTGACATATTACATTAGATGATAAGTGACCTCAACATATGGCCTAGGTAGTGATTTGTAATTGAACCCATTATACAACATTTTTAAAGTTTCCCCTTCCTCTAGGAATATATCCTTATCTCTTTTACAGTCTCTAGTATATTTATAGATTTTAGTTTCCTCAATATCCAAACCTGTGATAAGTTTAATTAGTACCTATGTGATTTCTAAAGTGATATCATTAATATTAATGGTTCTATCTTCCCAAGCATTTGTAAACATAGTTGAAATATGATTGTCATGTCCTATTTTTTCCATGAACCCTACAAATCCCCCAACTTACAATGCATCCCAAATTCTCTCATTCTTATTTACTTCTTATGGAATTTTAGGTTCTATTCTATTCGATAAACCTATAATGATCCTAGTAAAACCAACATAGAGGTGAAATAATCTTGTAAAAAATTGGACTACAGACTCTTCAACATAGAGTCAAGAGGTATTTTTTTAGCTTTTGGTATTTGATTAATCTACTAGATGTGCTAGTAAGTCTATAAATGTTTTAAGAAACCCAATAAAGAATAACCAAACCATTAGAATACCCCATCTACAATTAATAATAAGGACCCAATAGCTATTTCCCCTAGGCTTTAGACACTTCCCTAATTCATCATAAGCTATGTTCATTAGATATACCTTCAATTTTTATCCTTTGGACAAGGTCCCTATGAAGCTCTTTAGATTCCATCCAAGACATTTTTACTAGGGAGGTCACACCCTTATTAGGGAACCAATCTGCTATAGATTTTCCCTCCCTATAAATGTTTTAAACAAGGACTTACTACAAAGAGTCTAAAATGCCTATAGATTCCTATATTACTTGTTTAATGTTCTAGCTTGTGACATTTTTATTAGATAAATAATTCAAAATGTTAAGATAATCTCCCTCTATTATAAGTTTTTGAACTCTCAATTGTTTCACCAATTTGATCCCCCATAGAACCACAAGTGCTTCAGCCCAATGGTTAGAATTGACTCCCATATCTCTGGCATATGCTAAAACCAAATTTCCATAATGGTCTCTAAAGATACCACCTCCTCCAGCTGGGTCTAGATTCCCTTTCTAAGCTCCATCAAATTTTAACTTTAGCCAACCCAAAGGAGGGGGTTTCCATTTAGTTATTTTTTAAATTTCATCTTTAGGATCTAGCTTACCCAACTCAGAGATATCAATTTGCTAATTGTGAGATGGAAATTGTTTAGACGGGAGCAAAGTTTTACCTTTCTTATTTGACACAATGTTATAGTTCTCCAGAATGTTTTTAAAAATCCTTTTGGATATTACTTTGTTGCTACTTTTATTCTCTTTGAATATTCTATTGTTTCACTCTACCCAAATGCCCCGAATGATATGGGGTGAAGAAAGTTCCCATTTTTTTTAAGAAGGGATTTCTGAAAGGGGCACTCTCATGAATGCCATACTTCCAAAAAAGACTCGCCTGCACCTAGCATAAATTAAATTTTTTAATAAAATATCTCAAAATTTCTTGTGAGAAAGAGAAATCCATGAGCAGATGGAGTATTGATTCATTGTCTTTTTCACAAAGGACACATATATTAGTTAAAACATATCCTATTCTTCTTAAGTTGTCCATGGTAAGAATTATGTTTTGAACCTCTACCCAAAGGAAGAAATTTATTTTAGTTATGAGCCATTTGTCCCATAACATCTCCCAATTATAGGTGTCTTCAGGATTCTGATCTAGAACATCATACCCTAATTTAAATTTATAGTGACCATTGAAACACTCCTTCCAAACAAGTTGATATTATCTATTGATGAAAGGTATATGAACAATTCCCAACAAGTTATTGATATTAGATAACCTCAATTAATAGTCCTAATTGAGGTTATCTAAGTTCAATATTTTTTAGCATTTAGCACCTTCCACCAACTTCTAATACTCTTGAGCTTTATACCCATATTTTTTTGGATATCCTCTTGTAAATGATACCATATATTACTTTGATTAAGTGGATGATCTAAGGCCCATGAGTCTTTCCAAAAATATACTTTGTGTCTATTTTTGATTTGCCATTTAGAACCAATTCTAATCAATTCTTTATTAGAAATCACGAAGTTCTATAAATGTGAGCTATGCATAAAATGATATTCTATAATAATGTTAATTGGATCATGACCCTCTTATATTTAAAAGAGATAATTTTAGTCAAAATAGTGTTATCCTTGATAAATCTCCACACAAACATCAAAATAAGTGCTTTATTCATCATTTACAAGTTCCTTAGGCCAAGACTGCCCTATCATTTTTTGGAGTAGACTTTATTCCATGAAATAAGGTGAAATATGTTTATTTATTCAGTTCTATCCAAAATAAAATTATATTATATCTTAGATAACTTATCCTCAATGAATTTTGGAAAACTAAAAAGTGAAAGAAGATAAACAAGAAGACTCTGAAACACACTTTTGATAAGTAAATTTTTGCTTGCTTGAGATAAAATCTTGCCTTTTCAGCCTAGAAGATTTATTTGAAATATCTTAACTAATGGATTCCATGCTACCATGGGTATCTAATTATTTAAATGGGTCATGCCAAGTTATGATGAGGGTAAGACCTTAATTTGGCATCTTAAAAGAAGAGCTATTCTAGCTTGTCTAGACATTGACATATTGAAAAAATAAACAAAGCTTTTGTCAAGTTTAATTTTCTGATTAGAGGCCTATTCATACATAACCATAATTTTTTAAATATTTCTATCTTCCTAAATAGAATATTTAGACAAAATAATAGTGTCATCTACAAATTGCTAATGAAAGACAGGATCCATGAATTGGGCTGGTTTAAAACCTTTTAAATCTAATGAGTTAATAGCTTTAAAAATGAATCTAATTAGATATTAAGACATAATGATGAAAATAAAAAGGGATAGGGGATACTCTTGTCTCACCCCTTTATCACTCTTAAACAATACATGAGCAATGACATTTAATAGCACATAAAACATACATGAATTAATGCAAGATCTGATGATTTTTTTGAATTTGTCTAGGAAGCTAAATTGAGCCATAATTCTGTCCAAGAAGATCCAATCTAATCTATCATATGCCCTATCCATGTCCAACTTTAACATCCTTGATACTCTTTCACTATTGTCTATAGATTGTATGGATTTATGTACCATAATCACATCATCTTTAATTTATCTACCTGGGATAAATCCTCATTGTTGGGATTGAATGATTTTTTCCATGATTGGCTGCATCCCTAGAGAAATTATTGTAGTGATGATTTTATAAATAGAATTACATAAGTTGATGGGTATAAATTTGAGAATTTCATATCCCCTTCCTTATTAGGAATTAGCACTAAAATGTATGGCTAAATTATTTTAACAGTTGAGTAGTAGAAAAGAATTCATTAACGGTTACAACAACATCATCTCCTATAATGTCCCAATATTTTTGGAAAAAGGTAATGGGGAAACCATTCAGGCCAAGGGCTTTGTCCAGGTTCATCTTGGAGAGAACATATTTAATATCTATATTAAAGTTACTACTATTGTAAGTACTTCATTATCCTCTTGATTTACTAATTTTGGGATCACATGAAGAAATTCTTGCTCAATTATGATATTCTTTTTTAAATCATTTTTGTACATATTTTTGAAGAATTTGACACTCTTGATTAATAAAATTAGAATCATAAGTAGGATATCCTTCACTATCATTTATTTCCTCAATATAATTATGCTTCAAAGTGGACATGTGAAAAATTAGGTGTTTATATCTCCTTCCTTGAGCCAAATGTTTTTGGATTTTTATCTCCAAAGAGTTTATTCAATTGCTGCAATTGTATGATAATCACATAAGAGATATATTTATTTGTTTTGCACCTCTATATCATATCCCTTGTACTTAATCTATTCTTCAATCTTTGAAATTTCAACTGTTAAGGCTCTTTTTTGAAGGTGAACATTACCAAAACATTTTTTTCTATTGTTTAATCTTAATTTTCACCTTTTTCATTTTTTTGACCAGGTTGAACATAGTTGAACCACTTCCATTTGGAGACTACCATTATAAAATTTTATCATGAATATAAATATGAGCAAACCACATGCATTCCATCCTAAAAGGATAACTATTAACCTTTGTAACCTGATCCTTTATGCTTAACTCAAGTAGATTATGATCTGATCCAATATGAAGGAGGGCCTTAAGAGATAAATCTTTAACTTCTAACTAATCTAAATAAATAAAAACTCTATCCGACCTACATTGAATAATATTTTTACCCAATCTCCTATAGCTCCAGGTGAATTTAGAACCTCTTAATTATAGATCCATCATCCTTATGTCAAAAATAAGGGAAGAGAAGTCCTTTATGCTTTTTGTAAACATTTTATTCCCTCCTTTTTTATACCCTAGATGTAAGGGAGAATTAAAGTCACTAGCCAATATCCAAGGCATATTTATATAATTATTCTTTAAAAATATAATATCTTCCCAAAGTTTTTTGTGCACTGAAATAGAATTAAGAGCATATATATTGGATATAATCCATTTTTTATTATCAACCACATCAATGAAAAGGAATGCCACATAATGTTGGGATTTGAAGATAGGTTTTCCCATAAAAATTTTAAATCTCAAAAGGTAATAGGACCTCTAGAAGCTCTAAACACACTAAAACAAATCACTTATGCCTTACTCCAATAAGAATTTTTATGATTCATAAAAAAAATTTCCTCAACCTTTGATTATTGACTAGCTAAAATAATAGGTTTATGATTCCTTCTAAAATCCCTTAGAAGTTTTTGCTTAGAGGAACTATACATCTCTTTGATGTTCCACAAAAAAACAACATGATTAATTAATGGGTGAGAAATGCCTCATTTGAATGGGAGAATTTTTTGAAATCCATTTGCTATATCAACCTAGGTAATCTTTTTGAAAATCTATTTTTTAGAATATTTTCCTACTTTGGGTGGTGTTTTGTATGTAGGTCCTTTGCTTCTTCTCCTGATGAGTATCAAATAAGTAACTTTTTATTTGGAGCTATTATTTGGCATTACTTATATTTTCTATGAACCTTTTACCTCCTATTTAGTAAAGCCAATAGGAATATTAACTACATTAAATGTTGCCAGACCTTCTGCACCATTCTTATTATCATCTTGTGCTTGCACTTCTCGATCTACCAAATGTTGATTAACCTAAATGAGGCTAGATTTAAGAAAGGGGTGGTCTAAAATATTCACTAGACCTTTGTTTACCTCAAGTCTCTTCTCACTAATTTATAACACAATCTTGGATACATTTAAATCCTTTAACTCAACATCTTGAGAGACCTTATCTCCTACCTCTAAGTCAATCTTGATCAAATTTGAGTCCTTTTTATCTATTGAACCTAATCCTTTCATGCTTACCTCTAAGAGTTTTGACTCCTTAAATGAAACCCCTCCTTTCCTTTGCCAAGAGGATGATTTGGGGAAATAAGAACACACTTTTTAAGAATGCCCAAGTTTATGACACATATCACACAAGAGGGAAAATCTTTCCAATTCAATTTTTTGAGATCTAATGCCATAAGGGGCATGTGGAAAAATTAAGGTTTAAACTTATTTCATAAATGAATTCACATAGAACCTAGCATGGATTATCTTGGATTTGGATTTGATAGTAGAATCAAAAGCTATAAAATCTCCAAAAGATTTGGAAATACTGATGAATAAATATTCCTCTAAGAATTCAATGGGTAAACTAGGAAACCTCTCCCAAATCACCATGAGGTTTATGTTCTTTAGCTGAGGATCAAGCCACAAATGCCATTTTTAAAGAAATAAACTAGATTTGAAAAAAAACTAAGGTCCCCCTACTAGAATGTTAACACAATCTTCTAAGTTATTGAATATAATAATAAAAAAATTGTTAACCATTGTAAAAATGTCCATCTGACCTTTAGGGTTCTATTTTTCTTTTACCTAAGATCTAAAAGAGTCAATATTGGGTATAACTCCCATAAATTTACTTACTAATGCCTATTCCATTCTAGATGAAACATGGCATATGAGAGGAGTGACTTGGATATGAATGTTTTTTCCATCTTTGATAGTTTTAAGATTCTCAACTAGCCTAATTTCCTTCTTAACCATTGATCTAATTAATTTTTCACTCCAAGATGACTCACCTGGTGCCTGTTTAGGGTTTTCATTTTTTGACCTACTAGGCCTTCTTGGGAATATTCCATTTTTCTATCCTTGTTCCCTTGAAAGGGAATACAACCTAATCTCCCAAGTGATTCCCCTATCCTCATCTTCATTGACTTTCTCTCTTTCTGAATCCAAGTTTGAATTTTTTATTTCTTGCTCACCTCCATCTTCATGCTAAATGTCTCCTCCTCTGATCACCATACTTTACTTGGTTACCATAAACTACAATTTAAAACTTGTTACTTGATATTGAAAATGGTATTTAGACTTAGCTCAAGGTTTTCTTCGTTAAGGGATTTTAGATTTGAAAACTTTAGGATAGTTCATCTCAATGTGTAGAGTGATTTCAAGTGATAGATAAGTGATTGGTAAATTAAGTATTAAGCTTAATTTTATTATATAGATGATTCTTTAGGTAATTTACTATGTACCAGTGTGATAAACATATAGGCTAGATCATATTACAAATTTTATTTTTAGAAACTAACCTTTAAAGGATGTGAGTACATGTCTAACCTAGGTGGACAAGTTCACAGTTGGAAAAATGTTTGAGTAGGCACAAAATTATCTATAAATCATGAAAACTTATTTGAGATTATAAGATAATATAAGAATGATATTAGTTTATTTAGGTAGAGACTTAAGAGATTCTATGTCATAGTATTGATAAGTTGGTAAGGTCAAGCCCATATATGAGTAAATGGCTATAATTAATGTGAACAAGAGTCATGTATGTATGCATAATTAAAGTATGTTGACTATTGGTCAAATTTCACATCAATTTAAAGTGTCTAATACTAAATATGAGTGTCTATGATAGGTAATAAGATCAATAAAGGAAGTGAAAAATTGCATTGCCTAATGTAATATGCCTCTAGAATGGTGAGATATATCAATGAATTGTTATGCAATAGTATTAATATGCCCCAATAAATGCATAGTAGAGACCATGGAAATTTATGAAAAAACATAGTATACCACAAATAGTAGCATGTATGTTATGGATCATGGAATTATGCATAATATATCACATTGTATAGGCAAGGCAATCACATTGAATTATGTAATTATATATAGTAAACACAACTATTGATTAAGTAATATGACCCATAATAAATCAATTGAAAAACATGAAAATTATAGGATCTTATATGGAAAATACACTATCTTACAAATCCACAAACACACAAGTAAAATTATGCACATGTGGGGAATTAAGAAATCATAGGTCAAGAAAAAGAGTATACAATGTATTCATATATCTATCATATATAAGAACACAATGTATATATCCATGTAACTATTGTCACTTGGATTTTCACCCTTTAAGGAGATGAAAAATCTTCTCATCTAAGTGGCACAATGGAAACACCTCTAGGCTTGTGGGTAGCCTACAAAATGAGGTGAATCTTTAGATAGGGCTAGTTCCCTTGATGTACCACTTTGGATCACAAATACACTTAACCTTAGGGGTGAAAATAGAGAGAGAGATAACTAAAAGCAAACTAACCTAATGGATGTTATACACCAAATTAGATGATGACTTCCTACCAATAACATGTTACATATGAAATCAAAAGAGAACATACACTTCTCCAATCTACAGCTTCTCACCTCAATGTTAAATTATGAGGTTATGGATGAATGTGTAAAGCTAGGAGGACTAGACAAGAGTCTTTGAATGTCACTAATTAAAAGTGTTAAGCATAGGCTTATACTCAGAGGGGGGTGAATCAATATAACATAATATTATAATCTTTTCAAATTTAATCAACCACAACAACCATAAACAATCAAGATCTAGTAATTAATAACATAAGAGAACACCATATTTACGTGGAAACCCTTTCAGGAGAAAACCATGACAAAATATTTATTTTATATATATATATATATATATATATATAAATCTTTTACAATGTTTGTAGGCACCAACCTACTGGAGACACCAATCTCAAACCAAGCACCAACTCAATCAATTTGTGAGCACCCACCCATTGGAGACACTGATCCCCTTCACCAAGCACCAACTTGACCAATTTGTGAGCACCAACCCATAGGAGCACCAATCTCTAGACTATGAGGCACCAACCCCAAGCCAAATCCATTCCACTATCTGTGATTGCTTCTTCAATCGAATGATGGATTTGCTTCTCTTACACTTTTTCTCTCACTAATTTTATTATATAATTTATGCTCTCATCTCTTTCATAATTCTCATATGATATTCTTCATTAAAATAAAACTTCCCTTCACACTTATTTTCTTAAGAGATATTCTATTTCATTTTTTGCTCTTCCTCTTTTCCTTCTCTATCACACTTATGTGATCTTCAATCAAATCAAATGCTTGTTATACTTTCACATCTCTTCCCCTTTATATAGCCTTTAAAGGATGTGTCCCATCCAAGAGATACATCTTCACCAAAAGATGTGACCATTGACATTTCCATCGACATTTCCATCAACAATTCTGTTAACATTTCCATCAATATTTCCATACACTTTTAGCAACAATTTTGTTCACTTCCAACAATAATTCCCTTCACTTTCAGCAACAATTCCATTCACTTCCAAACTCTTCCATTTACTTTCATCAACAATTCCATTTGACATTTCCATTCATATATGTTACAATTCCTTTGACATTGATGACAATTATTTCAACAATCTCCCCCTTTGTCATTAATGGCAACCTTATAAAAAGATCTTTTTTGTAACTCCCCATCTTCTTTTCTGCAACTCCCCATCTTCTTTTCTACAATTTCCCTTTATTGTAGCTCCATGTACTACCATTCTCCCCCTTTGACATCAATGGCAAAGGGTCATTTAAGGAGCTGAAAAAAAAGTTAAGCTCCCCCTTAACCAATTATTCTCTCTAGAATCTATCTGATAGCTTAGATTTATTCAACATAGTTCTAGCCATCTCTTGAATGGCTCAATTTTTCCTTTCCAACACTCTATTTTTTTTTGGAGTCCTTGTAGTTGAGTATTATCTCTTAATTCCATAATCTTTGTAAAACTTAATGAATTCATTTGAAATAAACTCAATTCCTCAATCTGACCTTAGGCATTTTATTTTCAACTTGACCTATTTCTCATTATCTTGACACATGACTCCATATATTTCCACCAGCTCTTGATCTTACCTAAACCCATTCATACCTTATCACTTGATCCTTAGATCTGACCTTGATGATTCCCTTCATGACTTTCTTGTCATGCAACATAGCCAAGACCCAACATGCATCCACCATGCTTCCTTTTCTGTAAAGTGTCTCCTTGAAGCCTAGAAGAGACACCCCACACAAAGAGTCCTAGAACAAATTGAACCTAGGATATGCCCACAACTCCCATATTACTTCCTTGATCCTCTTGCATCCATGAGATTGATTTCTTTCTCTTAGAATTCATTTAGGCATGTCTAACTTCTTTGACTCACTAACCTCAAAATCCATGATGTTGTTCATTTCTCAACTCTTACAACTATCTTACCTTCCAATGCACTATCATTAGAAACTAATAATATGGAATCTTGACAAGGCTCATGCTCAATTGTACCAAGAGATTCTCTTTGATATATAGGCTACTTAGGACTAGTATTCACTATCTTTTCTATAACTCCTGATAACAAGAGTTTCACATAGTCCTTCATATCTGATTCTTTCTCTACTATAAAATGTAATCCATTCTCACTCTTAGACTCAATATGATCAACCTTTACTATCTTAGGTATCCAAACTTGAGTTTGGCCCTTTTCATATCTTCTAGGGGCTCCATAGCCTTTGACATACCTTGAGGATATCTTTACTCCACTTGGACATAATTTAGAAATATGGCCAACCTTATGAAAACAAAAGCAAGTAACATTTCTCATACCTTTTTCTTAAAGGTGACTGAGATCTCTCTTTGATAGATTGCTTCTCCTCAAATAGTCTCTTGCCCTATGTCTAACATGATGACAAACAAAACAATGGCCGTGAAAAGAATTTTAAAACTTGAAAGCATTGGGTTACCTAATTGGCTTCTTCAAATTGCCCTTAAAACTTGTATCCTTCTCATCTTGGACTAATATCTCATGATCTTTCTCAACCTTGATTATAAGCCTCTCATGCTTATCTTTCAAAGAACCTAACTTAGTCTTCAACTGATTACACTCTTCTTATTTCATTTGTAGCTGAATTCTCAAATCTTCCTCAACTTGTTTAACTTTTTTGATTTGATTTTTTAGATCAACGATTACCTTATTTGATTCCTCAAGGACTTGTGATGTCTTCACTTTGAAGTCTCAATTCTCTTTGTCATATTTTTGGAATTGTAACTTTAGTTTCTTATTCTTCTTCTTAAATCCTTTCATTTCTTCCAACACACAAATAAGTTCTTCTTCAAGGTTTACTTCACCTTCTTCTTCCATGCCTTCATCTTCCTCCAAAATATCTTTGTTGGTGGTGACATTTTCTTCTGGAGCCATGAACAGAATCTCTTCATTATCACTCTCAACAACACTTTCTTTATTTTCTTCGGATGAGCTACTATACCTCTTGGAGTATAATCTTTTGTTTTGTTTCTCAAATCTTTACTTGTCTTTACTTAGCTTAAATCCCCTTTTGTACTTTGGTTTGTTTCCCTCATCATCACTATTTCCTTTATTTGGACATTTGGTTGCAAAATGACCAATTTTACCATAATTAAAGCATTTAAATGGTAACTTTCCTTTATATTTACCCAATACTTTTTTTAGATTCCAAATAAATAGAGCTTCATTTTCATCTTCTTCACTACTTGAATTTTCACTTGATTCTAGTTCTTTGATCTTTTCTTTCTTTGAGGCCTTGAATGATGCTTCCTTCTTTGACTGTCTCTCAGATTCAGTTCTCATTTCATATGCTATAATAATTCCATGGATCTCATCCATTTTCATCATGTTTAAATCCTTCATTTCTTCAATGGTAGAGACCTTCACATCAAATCTCAAAGGTAGGGATCTCAATACTTTCTAAATGATTACAAATTCTTGAATTTTTTCTTCGAGTCCTTGAATGACATTAACAATCTCATCGACATGAAGAATATACCCAATAATGTTTTCATCATTCTTCATTTTTAAACTTTCAAACTACCTCTGGTGGGTTTGGAGTTTTGATTTTCTCACCTTACTATCACCTTCATTCATAGTGTTGAGTTTATCCCAAATCTATTTTGTAGATTCACAATGCATAACCTTAACAAACTCATTTTATAAAAGCTTGCATAAGATTATATTAATATCTTTTACATTGTTCTCACTAGCCTTTTTTCTAGTGGCATCAGTTGGTGTAATTTGTGGCATTGTGTATCCTATTACCACTACGTTCCAAATATTAAAACCTAGGGCCATCAAGTAAGTATTCATCCTTATGCTCCAAAATGCATAATTCATTCCATCGAACAAATGAGCTTTGTTAGTGGAGAAACCATCCAACACTTGAGATCCTGCCATATGTGCTTTCCAAAATCTACCTTCTAGAAATTGTGCTAACACTGAAAGAATTGGATTTGATACCAATTTTTAAGAACATGCTTATACTAAGAGGTGGGGGGGGGTGGTGAATCAGTATAACATAATCTTATAATCTTTTCAAATTTAATCAAATGCAAAAACCATAAACATTCAAGATCTATCAATTAATAATAAAAGAGTACATAAGATTTACATGGAAACCCTTTCGAGAGAAAACCATAATAAAATATTACTTATATATATAACTCTTTTACAATGTTTACAGGCACCAACATATTGGAGACACCAATCCCCAAACCAAGCACCAACTCGATCAATGTGTGAGCACCCACCCAATGGAGACACTGATCCCCTTTGCCAAGCACCAACCCGACCAATTCATGAGCACCAACCCCTAGACTATGAGGCACTGACCACAAGCCAAATTGATTCCAATATCTATGATTACTTCTTCAATAAAATGATGGCTTTGTTTCTCTTACACTTTTTCTCTCACTAATTTTCTTATATAATTTCTACTCTCCTCTCTTTCATAATTCTCATATGATATTATTCATTAAAATAAAACTTCTCTTTACACTTATTTTATTAAGAGATATTCTATTTCATTTTCTACTCTTCCTCTCTTCCTTATATATCACACATATGTGATCTTCAATCAAATTGAATGACTGTTATACTTCCGTATATCTTCTCCCTTATATAGCCTTTAAAGGATGTGTCCCATCTAAGAGATACCTCTTCACCAAAAGATGTGACCATTGACATTTCCATCGACATTTTTGTCAACAATTTTTTTAACATTTCCATTGACATTTCCATTCACTTTCAACAATAATTCTATTCACTTTTAGCAACACTTACATTCACTTTCAACAATAATTCCATTCATTTCTGAACACTTCCATTTACTTTCAGCAACAATTCCATTTGACATTTCCATTCATATCTATTAAAATTCCTTTGACATCAATGAAAATTATTTCAACAAAAAGAATAACTCACTCAATCCTTGACATATCCTATAATAACTCATATGCCCTACAAGAATAAGCTTTATAATTACAAATAAGGTGAAAGAATAAGACAACATGATAAGGAATCCATAGTCTTCACTAAGCAAAATCCATCATCAAATAAAAACACACTTATGAATAGTCATGAAGAGGTAAAAATTAGTAATATTATTGATCAAATTTTATGTAAATGAGTAGGTCTTCATCATACTCAAGAGGAGCATAAATTACAATGCCAACATGGCTAGTTCTTATAGAACTTGAGAGAGAGAGAAGAAGAGAGAATCTCAAGGGTCATAAGGACACTTGTAAAGATGAGAGAATAAGTTAATTTTACATGAAAAAATAATTTGGGATTAACCATGCAAGGTCAAGAATCACAAGTGTCAATTCAAGGTATAAACTTCATGAAAATTGGCATAAAACTCCTTGTCTTGGCTCAGGAAAATTTGCCTTCATGATTAGCCTTGTTTGAACATCTCATAACTATTTAAGATTGGGTAAAATAATTGGTATGAAGTGTGATAAACTCATACATGCCTATCCATTCATTGGTTATAGTATTGGTCCTCTGGGATCATCTAGAAAGGAGCTATCGTCATTTGCAGTCCAAAAAATTCCTCTTTCATACACCCTACACACTTGCCATCATATTTGGCATCAATTGCTCATGAAAATACATGGGAGAGAGTGGATGAAATTTTTTAATATCCTCCATTGACTTATAATCATTAGGTATATCTTGAAATGAGCTCACTTAAAGTTTTTCACCCTTCTCACTAGCTTGTCTAATAGGTTAGTTTTGACTAGCTACGATGAAGACTATTGTTTTCACACTTAGAAGTTTTTTTTGAGTATTAAATTGACATGAGGGGTTATCCAAAGTCTAAATATTCCTCCAAAATTTGGTTTCTTCTTTACACTCATTCTAGAACCTAAAAAACACAAAAAATGGTCAAAAATACCTTGTTTCTCACCCCATCCATACAAGTCCATATGACTAAAAAGCATGGGAGGTATATTGAGTGATTAATATAAAAATTAAAATAGTTTTAATGAGAAAAATATTCCATTTTGTCAACTATCCAACTCCATTTTATCCATTAGGTCTCTAACAAGGGTTTAAGAGGGTTTTAGGTCTATTTAACCTCTTAAGGTTCATTCATAAATTGGGATGTTGAATTTTCTAATTATTTAAACTAAATGGTTTTCCAAAGGCATTATTAAATTATCCAAACCTATCAGGCCTCCATTAAAATCATCATGAAAGGTGTGAGCATTTGAACATCCCCTATCAAGCTTGTTTTTACCTTTCTAATAGGCCTAATATTGTTTAAGGTCCAAAACATGGCTTATTTATGTTATCTATACCTTTAAAAATCTCATAAACTTCTGTAGTAACCCTAATAACATACTTAAATTTATTTTAATTATATTTCAATATCGAAAAATAAGTTAGTACCTTGTTTGGATTTAGGCCTAAATCTTGCCTAGTAGGCGTGAGTTGTCCTTGAAGCCTAAAATGGATCCTCATGGATTCCTATAAAAAATATATTCTTTTAAAAACTTTTATATGGTCCCAAAAAACATGGTATAATATATTTTAAATCTCATTTAGGGCTATAAATGAAACTAACCCCTTGTTTAAGTTCTAGGCCAAAACCTGCCTAGTAGGCCTACTTGAAAACTTGATGGTCTGGGACACCCTATATCATTCCATAATCCTATAAATGTTTTATAATTATTTTATATATTTATTTTAACTCCACATAACTCCTTGCAATGTATCTCCAAATTTTGGTCCATCATTCATCTCTCATCTCTCAAAACTATTAGTGTATGCTTGAGGAGAAGTACCCCATATCTGAGACAAAATAGGGGGTAATTAACCTATTTTTGTAGACAAAATGACAATTTTTGAGGATTATATAGGTTTTAAGGACCCTATATTCATAATTTCATCCTTTGATCTATCCATTTGACCCTTTAAAGACTCAAAAACCCAAAACAGGCCAATCAAGTAGGGATTGTGTGTAATAAATCCAATTTAGATTGTGTTTGTCTATTTAGATCCCTTTCTCTACCCTATATCCATGTCATGAAGGTGTAAAAATATTATAACCATAATTTTATAGGTTTTAAATAATCTCAAAAACCTTTGTCAACCATATTTACATCTTCAACTACACTTTTTACTTAGTTAGGCCTAAGTGCTAGATTTACCCTACCTACTCAGGAAAGTGAGTCTATGAGTAGTGTTTTTATGCTTAAAACCTTCGTCCTCAAGTTTATTGGACTTTAAATAAGCCTTCATGACCATTTAAAACTGATATTTACTCATTATTTCACCTTTAATTACCCTATATCATCACTTAGACACACTTCTCATCTCACTCCCTGTCATGGTCAACACAATCAACAATGTTGAGGGGTGTAAGGACCTATAGGTGAATATATCTCATTTTCAAGTTTAATCATCACAATTTAACCTCATGAACCATATAAATTTAATTTCAACCTTCTCATAATTTTATAATCACCTTCTTGTCTTCATCTTTATACATTTCTCATGCTCCAAACACTACCTCCCTGCCAAACTGGGTATTACCTTGACTATGACTATATTTCACTTGTTTAGTGTACTTTCAAGGTGTAATTTCAATGAATTAGGAATATATAATGATTTTTTAAGGTATATTTGAAGTTATAAACACCATTTTTAGTCTATTCATTCACTTATTCTTTCACATACACTTTATCTTCTCAAACAATATGCCTTTGATTGTGGCTCCATTCTTCAAAAATAATCCCTGCCTGTAGGTGCTTATATTTTCTTGGAGTTACTTACATTGGTATTGTGGCCTATTTAAATCCTTAAAATATATTCATAGAGTAATAAAATATTATGACACTTGATTGATCCCACTTTCTTCATTCTTAGCATTCTATACACTCAATCACCAAAACACTCACTGTCTAACTCAGTTAATAACTGATTGTACTTGCTTGACTATGTCCTATAGTTAGAAATGTATGGTTTGAGTTTAAAAACCAAAAAAATAAAATTATATATTTACCTTATATCCCTTTTATGTTATTTTGAATCATTTATAATGTTTAACTATAAGGGAAAGGCCTAGTTTTCAACTTTAAGTGGAAATTGTCTCTTTAAGAGACAAGCCTATAGAAGTCACTGAAAGGATTTAGTGTTTTCTAGGCAACTTTAGGACCTTTAAAAAACCATATTACCATGGTTATCTATCTTATAAACTTGTAAAAGTAATTTTACATGCTAAATACTATAAATTATGTTCATTTATAGGCTCTAAGACTTTGTGACACTTCTTATGACATCAACAAAACCATTGGGTGCTCTATTTTGCACTTTTTGGGAAAGTGGGCATGAATACTACCATCTTATGATTTGAAGGTGTTTTTATTTCAATTTTTAGACTTAACACATTTAAATGGGTATATTATAGTCAATTAAATTTACCAATCTCCCAAGGAAAATTTTGTTCATGTTCCAACCTCTTATTGAAAGTTCTCAGTCCGCTGTAGTATCACCTTAGGCTAACCTTCTCACATACAGGTAGTAAGGAAGAGAAATGTGGGTAGTATGTAAATACACCTATCATGTTAAATTATAAACCTTAACCAAACTCTCAAATGTATATATTTAAATCTCAATGGCCTCAAATCAATACTAAACCTCCTTCTCATGTGTAATTCCTCATGAGGACACTTGTATATGCACATTAATGGTTACTTGATCAATAGTGAAAGGAAAACAATGGGTATGTGCATGTTTTTTGAGTTAAATTATTTTTGGGTTCTCTTAAATTATGCTCAAATAATCAACAAGTTGTTTAAAGGCCTAAAAAAAGTACTCAAACTTCATTTTTATTGTTGAAACCTCTATAAGCACCTAACTGACTGGTATAATAGTCATATGGTAGATTGATTGTATAGTATTATATGACTGCCCTCTCATGGAGATTACTAAAATGATGAACCTAAGATGTCATGATATCATTTTAAC